>JAOTON010001860.1:600000-759939 GCA_034440635.1 Lepas anatifera | reverse complement strand
ACCAAAGTCGTCTCTAGCTGTCAAAAACGAGTCAATATCCTCTGCATGCTCGGCGGAACAGAGTACGGCGGGGATCAAAAGACCCTGCTCATGCTCTACAAGTCCTGTGATCCGGCCCATACTCGAATATAATTCGTTCGTCTTTGACTCAACGAACAACACTAATAAGCTAAAGCTAGAGCGAATCCAAAACGCAAGTATCCGGGCAGCCACAGGCGCGCTCAGAGAATCCCCCATCACCAGCTTGTTAGTGGACAGTGGGCTGTGCCCTCTCCAAACAAGACGCCACTCCCAGCTTATCTCTTACTATATCAAGGTCCAATCTACCGAAAATCACCCGGCGAAACAATGTTTCGCCCACCCTTGGACGTGTATCAAAAACTAATCGGACAACCTGGCCTCCATTTAAGAATAGAGTAGCTATGACCCTGGAAACCCTGAACCTTGCGATTCCAGAAGCAATAGGCAAACCCCCACTCTCCCACTTTTGGACTCGCAAACAGCCCAAAGTCGAGTTTCTTTTCACCACACGCAAAGACAACCTCACCACAGAGGAGATCTCCCAGAAATTCTTAGAGTTCCAGTCTAACAACACTGGCAAAACCTTCATTTTCACCGACGGCTCTAAAATAGGCGAAAAAGTAGGCCTGGGCATTTGGGGGCAAAATATTTGCCTCCAAAAACGACTTCCGGACAACTGCTCAATCTTTACTGCCGAGGCTGTCGCCATTCTAGATATACTAGTCCAGATTAGAACCCTAAATATTAATTCAGCCGTCATCTGTTCAGACTCTAAATCTGTCTTGCAAGCTATCAATAACGTAGTCAACCCCAGCCATCACGTAATAGCAGACATCCAGAAGGGTATCGACGATATCCCAGATGTCTCCTTTCTTTGGATCCCAGGCCACTGCAAAATTCTCGGAAATGAAAAAGCCGGACGAACAGGCCAAAAGTCTCTAGAACTCAGAGAGGTCGCACCTCTTAAATGGTCCGGAGACGATAGCAAAGCACTCCTCCAGAACCATATCCGGAAGTACATCCAAAATGACTGGACCACTAACCACAGCACCCATTTATTCCATATCAAGCCTAACATCGGCTACTGGCCCAGCTCCAACCAAAACAGTCGTCGGCGTGAGGTCATCCTGACCAGGCTCAGAAGCGGACACACCAAATTAAATGCCTATGGGCGTGTAGGTACCTGTGGTACCTGCTCTGCCATGGAAAATCCCTACCATATTCTCATCGACTGTCCCCAGCACGACACCCATAGGCAGCCCATGCTAGATTATTGCCGCATCAGAAACATCCCAGTAAACCTTTCCACTCTTCTCGGCAATGATCACCCTGAGCTGCTGGACAAGCTCTCTACATTCCTGAAGGCTTCTAGGCTCGAGAGCTTTATCTGAACGTCTATGGTGGCAGGTATGGAAAATACCTGCATCCGAATAGCACCCTTCATATTAGAAATAACAATCACACTATAAACGTCCCTCTGACAAATTTAAATAATAGGTGCTTCAAACTAGGTTTTAACTGTCTGGTCCTAAGGTATGGTAGACTCAGAATAACTCCCACGATAGGAAAAAAAGTTCAACTAAACAACTAACCCTACCTAACCATCCGTTCATATTTGCTAACCAACTAACCCTAACTTAAGGACTACTAACTATACTAACCACATCTAAGACTAACAACTAACCAACTCACACCCCTCCCTAACACTCTATCTGTTCTATTACCCTTCTCTCTTCCTCTATGCGGCGGCTACCCAGCCAGAGAGGGTGCTGTAACCTCACCTCCTGGTTGCAGGATAAAGACCCGCGGCATCACGTCATGTTGCTTGCGGGTATTTCTACTAACCCAAAATTATTCTTTTTCAATGGAGGAACTCGAGTAACGTAAGCAAACAGTTATTCGATAACAAGGAACAAAATTCAAAAAACTAATCTTTACGCTGGCAAGCCTCTTCACGTACCCTTTTAAATCCTACCTGTGCCCCAGGCTCGGCATCTCTGCCGTAGCAATCCCCCTTCCCTTGCAAGTGTTGCTACACTTCGCGACCCATTCCTGGAAATAAGATTCGTCCCTTTGTTCTGCGACATTAAAGTAAACACCCTCCCGGAAAATTCTCCCCCCACACTTTAGAGGCGGGCAAAGGTGCTTTGCACAGAACGCCTTATAAAAAAGCCCTTAACTAACGCAAGCGGCAAATTTTGACTGTCGCTCCCGTCCACTGTTGCACTGTGGTAGAGTAACAGGCAGGGGAGGGATGGAACTACTAATGTGTAATTGGTGTTCGGTCACATGCATTCTAGCCACAAAAAATTATCTGTGATATTTCCAGGCTAGTCGTAGAAGTTGAAATTATATAAACACGAACGGGGAAGGTATTTGCAGACCAATGCGACATAATTATCGTTGGGAAAAACTTACAAAGACATATTTTTAACAAATGGTTTCTACCACACCCCTGAATTCAATCGAATCCAGGGCATTTTTAAGGAAAATACAGTGGGGGGCATTTCTTGTGCTGGCCATTGTAGCGTTTTCAAGGGGTCAAGATTCTATTTTGAGGGGTTTAATACAACTTAGACGCGTTAGTGTTAAAAAATGTTTCTCAGTTTTTTTTAGTTATTGCAAGTTTAGAGATTAAAGGTGCTGCCCAAGGCTGCCAAGTTTTTTTCAGCGGAAAAGGTCAAACCGAGTTAGAAAAAGGGGCCCAAAGAGGGGCAAAATTTTATTTCCACTTAAATAGCCAAATAAAAACCATAAAAAGCCAGATTTGAGGCTAAAACGACCCCTAGCGGTAGTCATAAAACCACAGAAAAAGCTACTTGTATCACTGTTTAAAACTAGTTGTTGACAGTTTGATATTGACTTGACGCAATATTTTCAGCACACTACTCATCTAATAGGAAGCCAGGGGTGCCCTTTCAACCCCGCGTAGCCATCGAATAATTTATCCACATAACCTTAACATTTTTTGGGATCATCAATCACGCCCCCCACTTTTTGACCAATAATTTCCTGATCTCAGTCAAAATGGGAGTGAACCAGAAATTTGTATAACCAGCCGCTGCGGAAGGCAACGAGGACCCCAAATTCGAAAAGTTTTTGGTACAAACGTGGAAAGTTTACTGTCAGCATCAGGTTGGAGTTTGGCTGCCCCCCCTCACTTTTTGCCGGTGGCGACGTTTATGTATGCTACCACCACAATAATAAATTAAAAGGCTAATCACTTCATACCGCCACACCAGCAACCAGTCTTACGCACTTTGACTACACCGTGTCCCGTCTAATCCACGAAACGAGCTCTTAGTGCTGACAACTGACTGCGTGTGAAATGAGGAGCATCATGCAATGTCACCGTACTGGCTGGGATGTGGGCTTCTGGTCGGATAAACAGATGTTTGATTGGTTGTAGGCCAGCATTCTTCTCCAGCGTTATGATTAGGTGATGCTGAGGCTGCTTTGCCGGGATTTCCCGTAACTACGCGCTTTGTTTCGTCTTCACACGATGGAGTAGACAGCCAGGTGTGGAAATTTTTTAACACAATTTATTTTAACACAAGTTATAATTATCGGGTAGTATTCTGTTTTATTTTCGTTAGGCGAGTCTGCATTTAGTCAATTTTTAAGCCATCTGTGTATTTCACTGGGGGCCAATATCCGGGCACTGGGGGGCATTTCGGCCGACTGGGGCGGCAAATGGCCCCCCCAGTTAACATGTTAAAAAATGGCCTGATCGAAGCAGCTAATTTGCGTTATCTATTCTGGTTCATCGCGGTGATTTTCCTGTCAGGGTGAACTTTTATTTGAAACTTCCCTAGAAACTATTTTATTTAGCCAGTCAGATCTATTCTGATATTGTATAGATTTCCTGTCGCACTTGATGGTTTCAATGTTCAGGTTCTGTCACTATCCCTAGTTGGTGAGTTGGTGGGTCTTTCCACCCCTGGACTCAAGATTGCTTTGATAGCTTAATAGTTTGTTAGCTTGATAGTTTCAATGGACACAGTTGTAACTTTTTACAGTCAGTATCTCATGCTGTGTGTATGAAGAGCCTGTAGGTACCTATAGTTAAATTTTCTGTGGTCTTTCACTCACCATTTATCATCAAGCTGAAACTGGCAAGCTTTTAAATCAGCCAGTTTAGTTCTATGATTTAGAAAAATAAACTTAACTTTGCAATTGACCTATATGTTTTAAATAAATTAATGATTAGCTCTTACTCTTGTCGGGACAACACATTTTATCGACCTATGATTTTTTAATCATTAGGGGACTTGAAAAAAAGTATCAGAAAACGTGTAAATTCAAATTTTGAAAGCAATTGAGCATAAACTATGAGAGATAATGGGTTATGCATGAAGGCCTTTACAAGTGTGTCAAACATTTACATATATGCCCATAACTTTGGAAATTGGCAACATATTTTAAATTTCTTTTTTGTTGGAATCAGGGTATAGGTATATCCCCTATGAAATAATATAATATAATTATAATAATAATAATACATATCCCCTCAGAATAACATCCCCTAATAAATACTAAACATGTATTACCTGAATGTGAAAAATTAAGGCCATGTGCTCAGGCTTCTGCTCCACAAGCTATAATTGCCTCTGGGGAACATTCCTCTCATCTCAGGGCATCAACTGGTCTGCGTTGGGAAACCAAATTACTTTTTTTGACCTCTGCCGGGGCACAGTGACCCTCTTAGATCAAGAATTTTAACACTAACCCTATGGCGCTGACTGGAAAGAAACGGGCTGAAAAGTCCATGGTGCTCCCCCTTCAATTCGGACGTTCCGCCGCCACTGCATGGTATTAGTCACCAGAAACACAACAGAAGAAGCACCACTTATCAATATCAGACAGCAGGTGATATATCAGCATAAAAATGTATCGATATATACAAGTGTTAACAAATGTGTTCAAACGTTTAAGAACACCTGGCGCCACAGATCAAAAGTATCCGTGATGCTGCGTGTTTTTTCAATACTTTTTCGATATGCTAGTCTCATTGTGAACGAATGAATTAGTGGAAATCGGGCACCCAACTGAGCTATTACGTATAAGTTTTGCTTTGCTATGCAGCGGCGGATCTAGCCGGTCGGTTTGGGAGGGGCAAACTAAAGTCGAAAAAAACGTCACGCAGTTAAAAAAACCTGCCCTACAATATCACTTGCCGGTAGAATTTGGGGTATTTGGGGCAAAAAGCAAAAAAACGTCACGGGGTGAAAATATGGGCTCGAGATACTTTTTTCTAATCCAAGGCCCAATATTTACACTGAACTTAATTAGTTCTGTTTGAAGTTGAGAGTTGAAGCACCAAAATCTTGTTTATTAACTTAAAAGAAGTAGGGGAAAAAAGGAGGTAGATCGCTTTGGGAGGGGCAAAACATAGCTTTTCCCCGAGCTTTTCCGTTTGGGGGGGCAAATGCCTTTTTTGCCCCCCGCCTGGATCCGCCACTGTTGTTATATCTTATGGATTGCATCACTGCTCAAGTATGGCGTATTAGACAAGTTGTCTTGTTGTCTTGCTGCTTGTAGGTATGTACACACATATATAGCTGATTAGATTATCCACCCATTTTCCCAAATCGGGTATCGGGGGGACATTTCATCTTTACAGGTTTGCATGGACTTGGAAACCATGCATCCCACGACGTCAAAACCAGCAAGGCTTGATAGATGTGGGCGCCATCTTTAACATATCTGCTGTTGTACCACATTGCAACTATGGGGTGGACCGTACGGTGAGGTGAAAGTTTGTCATCAAAAAAGCTTTAGGGGGACATTTTATGTCGTTGAAATTAGGTTATGGTGGACTTAATATTTTCTGATTGTAAACGTTTCCGGGGACATTTCTACGCTGGAAAAACCTATTTATGGTGGACTCTAATTTTCTTACCAAGTACGTTTCCAGGGACATTTAAACGTTCTTAATATTAAGTTATGGTGGACCAAGTTAATATTCTAATCATTGCCAGGGTGGCATGAATTTTTACTGTAATCGGATGGTAGGAGCACCACACTGTTATAAAGGCTTACTTGCCTGAAGGTAAGGTAGATAAGGACAAATGTGGCTCTTATCAATGATGTGAGCATGTGAACCAAATGCCGCGTTTCATATGACTGGTCATTTTGTACCTGTGCAGACATTTATCAAGTAATTTCGAATGCACAAATCACTGATCTCATGGTAAAATTTACACGTGCATTGACGGGGAAGGGCAGGTATCCGCCTTTCCTCGGTTTTTTCGGAGGTATAATAAAACGGCCGCGCGTAGCTCCAGCGTAATTTGTACACCTTCTCGCTGATCATTTTTACAACTTGAACTAGGTGTGCAATGGCACATCTAGTGCTGCGGTATAGTAATGGGTGCAGTGAGTGCTGGTTCGGGTAGACACGTGCTTTTTATTTTTTAACCCTCGCCCCACAGGGGGCCATCGATGTCGCCCCTAAGGTTTTTTTCCGGGATAGCAGGAAAATGACGAAGTGCAGCACCTCGGTCGAGAGCTTTACCTCTCACCCCATCACTTTCCCACCATCCCTGAAATTTTTACCCCGGTCACCCATGGTCAGGTCACTAGGCGAGGTCAACCAAGGTCATCTCACTTCAACTTCTGAGCTCTATAAGACCTACAGTTCGAACTCGATACATTTGAAACTTACTACACTTTGTGACCCCTTCAGGGTCTACAAGATGTATGTCCGGGATTTTTTTATTTTGTGACCTGAGGCCAGGTCACGAGGTGACCTCTTCCATTGAAAAACGTGGGGAAAAGCTATCTTATGATCTAAAAGTCACAAAAACGATTGTAAATATTCGGATTGCTCAGAAAAGCATTCTTGAACACCTTTTCATGGATCCCAGGGGCCATATTTGCCCTTTGACCTCTCTAAGGTCATCCAAGGTCACCAGGGTCAAAAACAGTATTTTGAAAAATAACCTTTGACCTAAATAAGCTAAAGGCGCTGAATCAAACACCATTGTGTATGCCACATCACTGGCTTTCATTTGATATACGGCAAGGTCACTTTTTAAGCTTTCGTGACCTTAGGTCATATTAGGTCACGAGGTGACCTCTGGTGGTCAAACCAGTGACGGGAGGCCATTACGTTTCACATAGCAGAAAAAGTTCTGGCATTTGTCTACCAAATATACTTTAGCAGATATCAATAGCTTTAATGGCATAAGAGTTACGCTCAGATTTCTTAAGCATTGCATATTTGAGTGAAAATAGCCTAATGTGACCTAACTTGACCTCTGGAGGTCAAACCATTGACCTGAGTGCTTAAAAATGCAAAAAATGAACTCTAGCTTTCCTTGACACAGAGATTGTTAGGAATGCCGAAGTTAAATTCAAAGTATATCGAAAGCCAACGAACAAGGAATGCTATGTATGTACATTATTACTCAGGTCACAGTGATAGGCCTTCCGTATTTGTACTGATGAATACCTGCAAGAAGAGATAGAACATATTATGACCTCGTTCACGAAACGAAAATATCCAAGAGGATTTCTGATAAATATAAAAAAGAAAGCTCTAGATATAAGAAAACGATCCGCGAAATCCAACAAAAGGAACAGATACGATGTGTTACGATACCTTACTCCAAACCAGCTGAAATTATTGCAAACAAACTTGAAGAAACGGGTTGCAAAGAAGCATTTTGTTCCGGTAAAAAACTTAGCAGCATCTTAGCGAAAAAAATAAAGATCCGGTGACCCAGAATCAAAAAGTGTAGTGTATCAGTTGCCGTGCGGGTCGTGCACGAAATCGTACATAGGTGAAACAGGAAGGGGTCTAAAAACAAGATTAAAATAACATAGAAGAGACCTTCGAAACAAAACAGGAAGGGGTCTAAAAACAAGATTAAAATAACATAGAAGAGACCTTCGAAACAATCCAGAATTCAGTGTATTTGTCATACATTCCATGAAAACAAATCATCTACAGATCAAACTGGGATAGAGCTAAAATTATAGCAGTTTGTAAAAACAAAGATAATAGGAGAGCTACAGAAGCAGCACATATAGCTAAAAATGATACTTTTAACCTTAGGCCAGGCTTCATGAAATGGGCAAAATCTGCGGCTGTATTAGGAGTTGGTTAAGCAAAGAGAGAGAAAAAAAGTTTTATATAATAATAACAAAAACAATAATGATGATAAAATAAAAAGAGAACATTATTTAAAACCGTGATAAGGCTAGATTGTCTCATTCAAAGCTTCCTTGTATACATTTTAGAATAATTCAAGAAGCATTATTAAAATATCCTCAAAAACGGTGCCTTTATATTCCTATCACACGATAATTTTGCACAAAAATCTAAACGATGAAACTACTGAATGACTTGATGACGGG
Source organism: Lepas anatifera (assembly GCA_034440635.1). NCBI lineage: Eukaryota > Metazoa > Arthropoda > Thecostraca > Lepadidae > Lepas > Lepas anatifera. Next base: position 751,554 of record JAOTON010001860.1, on the reverse strand, counting down.
TTCCTTATCCCTCCTACCATAGATGGTAAAGAAGACAATTTTTGTCGAAACGCGTTCATCTGCCTGCTGTGTTGGTTTAAGTGTTAATAGCTGTCAACCACTGTTATACAATTGTCTGACATGAACATCGAAACCAACACCACAGAGAGACAAGAATTCGTCACCAGAAAAAAAGATATCCAGCAGTTTCAATCGTTTAAAAATTCCTTCAAGACTGTATCATTGAACAAGTTTTACCAAAATCAGCTCCTCAACAACTTAAAAGAAAAGATCATCCCTTTAGTGCTTCTGCGCGTTCTTTCCTCGAAGAAGCATGTGCTGATATAAAAGACAAGATATATGTTCTAAAAGACGAACTTAAGGGAATACAATTGTCGATATCATTACGAACAAAGCTCAACAAATTCAAAGACAAACAAAAAGCGAAACTCAAACAAAAACTGAAGAATCTGTGCGATGCTAGTCCATGGAAAGAAGCCGGGAACGTTGACATAGTTACAAATTTATCAACACGGTCACTCAGTAATTATGAAAAAGAAGCGTTATCTCTTGGTTTCAAGTTTGATACAGGCAGAGACAAAGATCATTATGTAGATCATGTCCGTAGGAACTACAAATATTACGAGGATGATATAGAGAAGGGATTTATACAAGGCATTCTGTTATGCTGCAAGGCTCTAACGGACAAAGAACCTGATAAACTACCTAGAAGATACATGAACGCGTTGAAGAGCCTTGCCAATGACCCGTCAATAATAATTACTCAAGCGGATAAAGGAGGAGGAGTTGTGATATTGGATAAGGCTGCATACATAAACAAAATGAAGAATCTCTTACAAGAAAAAGATACCTATGAGAAAAAAGCTTCTGGATTTATTGAAAAACTCAGTAAGAAATTCAACCAAGAAACAAGAAAACTGTTACAAAAGTCTGAAAAGGGAAAACAACTCCTTCACCTTCTGGAAGAGGCTCCTACCGCACCACGAATGCGCGGTCTTCCAAAGCTGCACAAAACAAATATACCGATGCGTCCCATTACGTCAGGGATTGGCAGTGCTCCTCATCGTATCGCCAAAGTATTAGCAAGACCCCTATCAAGCTCGTTGGGTGCCGTCAGCGACGCACACCTCCAGAATACTGATGACCTCATGATGAAAATTAAGGACATCGACTTCTCAGATAAGTTTCTAGCCAGTTTTGATGTTAAATCATTATTTACGAACGTTTCAGTAGAGGGGGCAATGAAAGCTATCGAATCCGTAATAAAGAACATGAACCCTGACCAACTGCCCTTACCAAAACAAGACTATCTAAAATTGCTAAAAATGTGCATGAATTTTGGTGGTTTCACTTTCAACTCGGATGAGTACTTTCAACACAGTGGTCTTGCGATGGGTTCACCGTTAAGCCCAGTTGCTGCATGCCTATACATGGAATGGCTTGAAAAACATCATTACCTAGAGATAATGGGGTCAAATGTGATCTGGGCTCGATATGTCGATGACATATTAGTTGTAGTCCCCAATGATATGGACCTAGAAACTAAACTCAATCAACTAAACTCAGTTGATCCAAAAATCCAGTTCACCATTGAAAAAGAACATCAGAGAACTCTAGCTTTCCTTGACACAGAGATTGTTAGGAGTGCCGAAGTTAAATTCAAAGTATATCGAAAGCCAACGAACAAGGAATGCTATGTACATTATTACTCAGGTCACAGTGATAGGGTGAAACGAGGAGTAGTATTAGGATTTTTTCTTAGGGCCTTCCGTATTTGTAGTGATGAATACCTGCAAGAAGAGATAGAACATATTATGACCTCGTTCACGAAGCTAAAATATCCGAGAGGATTTCTGATAAATATGAAAAAGAAAGCTCTAGATATAAGAAAACGATCCGCGAAATCCAACAAAAAGGAACAGATACGATGTGTTACGATACCTTACTCCAAACCAGCTGAAATTATTGCAAACAAACTTGAAGAAACGGGTTGCAAAGTAGCATTTTGTTCCGGTAAAAAACTTAGTAGCATCTTAGCGAAAAAGAAAGATCAGGTGACTCAGAACCAAAAGTGTAGTGTACCAGGTGCCGTGCGGGTCGTGTACGAAATCGTACATAGGTGAAACAGGACGGGGTCTAAAAACAAGATTAAAAGAACATAGAAGAGACCTTCGAAACAACTCAGAATTCAGTGCATTTGTCATACATTCCATGAAAACAAATCATCTACCAAACTGGGATAGAGCTAAAATTATAGCAGTTTGTAAAAACAAAGATAATAGGAAAGCTACAGAAGCAGCACATATAGCTAAAAATGATACTTTTAATCTTAGGCCAGGCTTCATGAAATGGGCAAAATCTGCGGCTGTATTAGGAGTTGGTTAAGCAAAGAGAGAGAGAAAAGTTTTATATAATAATAACAAAAACAATAATGATGATAAAATAAAAAGAGAACATTATTTAAAACCGTGATAAGGCTAGATTGTCTCATATCAAAGCTTGCTTGTATACATTTTAGAATAATTCAAGAAGCATTATTGGAATATCCTCAAAAACGGTGCCTGTATATTCCTATCGCACGATAATTTTGCACAAAAATCCAAACGATGAAACTGCTGAATGTCTTGATGACGGGTTCCTTATCCCTCCTACCATAGATGCTGAAGAAGACAATTTTTGTCGAAACGCGTTCATCTGCCTGCTGTGTTGGTTTAAGTGTTAATATCTGTCAACCACTGTTATACAATTGTCTGACATGAACATCGAAACCAACACCACAGAGAGACAAGAATTCGTCACCAGAAAAAAGATATCCAGCAGTTTCAATCGTTTAAAATTCCTTCAAGACTGTATCATTGAACAAGTTTTACCAAAATCAGCTCCTCAACAACTTAAAAGAAAAGATCATCCCTTTAGTGCTTCTGCGCGTTCTTTCCTCGAAGAAGCATGTGCTGATATAAAAGACAAGATATATGTTCTAAAAGACGAACTTAAGGGAATACAATTGTCGATATCATTACGAACAAAGCTCAACAAATTCAAAGACAAACAAAAAGCGAAACTCAAACAAAAACTGAAGAATCTGTGCGATGCTAGTCCATGGAAAGAAGCCGGGAACGTTGACATAGTTACAAATTTATCAACACGGTCACTCAGTAATTATGAAAAAGAAGCGTTATCTCTTGGTTTCAAGTTTGATACAGGCAGAGACAAAGATCATTATGTAGATCATGTCCGTAGGAACTACAAATATTACGAGGATGATATAGAGAAGGGATTTATACAAGGCATTCTGTTATGCTGCAAGGCTCTAACGGACAAAGAACCTGATAAACTACCTAGAAGATACATGAACGCGTTGAAGAGCCTTGCCAATGACCCGTCAATAATAATTACTCAAGCGGATAAAGGAGGAGGAGTTGTGATATTGGATAAGGCTGCATACATAAACAAAATGAAGAATCTCTTACAAGAAAAAGATACCTATGAGAAAAAGCTTCTGGATTTATTGAAAAACTCAGTAAGAAATTCAACCAAGAAACAAGAAAACTGTTACAAAAGTCTGAAAAGGGAAAACAACTCCTTCACCTTCTGGAAGAGGCTCCTACCGCACCACGAATGCGCGGTCTTCCAAAGCTGCACAAAACAAATATACCGATGCGTCCCATTACGTCAGGGATTGGCAGTGCTCCTCATCGTATCGCCAAAGTATTAGCAAGACCCCTATCAAGCTCGTTGGGTGCCGTCAGCGACGCACACCTCCAGAATACTGATGACCTCATGATGAAAATTAAGGACATCGACTTCTCAGATAAGTTTCTAGCCAGTTTTGATGTTAAATCATTATTTACGAACGTTTCAGTAGAGGGGGCAATGAAAGCTATCGAATCCGTAATAAAGAACATGAACCCTGACCAACTGCCCTTACCAAAACAAGACTATCTAAAATTGCTAAAAATGTGCATGAATTTTGGTGGTTTCACTTTCAACTCGGATGAGTACTTTCAACACAGTGGTCTTGCGATGGGTTCACCGTTAAGCCCAGTTGCTGCATGCCTATACATGGAATGGCTTGAAAAACATCATTACCTAGAGATAATGGGGTCAAATGTGATCTGGGCTCGATATGTCGATGACATATTAGTTGTAGTCCCCAATGATATGGACCTAGAAACTAAACTCAATCAACTAAACTCAGTTGATCCAAAAATCCAGTTCACCATTGAAAAAGAACATCAGAGAACTCTAGCTTTCCTTGACACAGAGATTGTTAGGAGTGCCGAAGTTAAATTCAAAGTATATCGAAAGCCAACGAACAAGGAATGCTATGTACATTATTACTCAGGTCACAGTGATAGGGTGAAACGAGGAGTAGTATTAGGATTTTTTCTTAGGGCCTTCCGTATTTGTAGTGATGAATACCTGCAAGAAGAGATAGAACATATTATGACCTCGTTCACGAAGCTAAAATATCCGAGAGGATTTCTGATAAATATGAAAAAGAAAGCTCTAGATATAAGAAAACGATCCGCGAAATCCAACAAAAAGGAACAGATACGATGTGTTACGATACCTTACTCCAAACCAGCTGAAATTATTGCAAACAAACTTGAAGAAACGGGTTGCAAAGTAGCATTTTGTTCCGGTAAAAAACTTAGTAGCATCTTAGCGAAAAAGAAAGATCAGGTGACTCAGAACCAAAAAGTGTAGTGTACCAGGTGCCGTGCGGGTCGTGTACGAAATCGTACATAGGTGAAACAGGACGGGGTCTAAAAACAAGATTAAAAGAACATAGAAGAGACCTTCGAAACAACTCAGAATTCAGTGCATTTGTCATACATTCCATGAAAACAAATCATCTACCAAACTGGGATAGAGCTAAAATTATAGCAGTTTGTAAAAACAAAGATAATAGGAAAGCTACAGAAGCAGCACATATAGCTAAAAATGATACTTTTAATCTTAGGCCAGGCTTCATGAAATGGGCAAAATCTGCGGCTGTATTAGGAGTTGGTTAAGCAAAGAGAGAGAGAAAAGTTTTATATAATAATAACAAAAACAATAATGATGATAAAATAAAAAGAGAACATTATTTAAAACCGTGATAAGGCTAGATTGTCTCATATCAAAGCTTGCTTGTATACATTTTAGAATAATTCAAGAAGCATTATTGGAATATCCTCAAAAACGGTGCCTGTATATTCCTATCGCACGATAATTTTGCACAAAAATCCAAACGATGAAACTGCTGAATGTCTTGATGACGGGTTCCTTATCCCTCCTACCATAGATGCTGAAGAAGACAATTTTTGTCGAAACGCGTTCATCTGCCTGCTGTGTTGGTTTAAGTGTTAATATCTGTCAACCACTGTTATACAATTGTCTGACATGAACATCGAAACCAACACCACAGAGAGACAAGAATTCGTCACCAGAAAAAGATATCCAGCAGTTTCAATCGTTTAAAATTCCTTCAAGACTGTATCATTGAACAAGTTTTACCAAAATCAGCTCCTCAACAACTTAAAAGAAAAAGATCATCCCTTTAGTGCTTCTGCGCGTTCTTTCCTCGAAGAAGCATGTGCTGATATAAAAGACAAGATATATGTTCTAAAAGACGAACTTAAGGGAATACAATTGTCGATATCATTACGAACAAAGCTCAACAAATTCAAAGACAAACAAAAAGCGAAACTCAAACAAAAACTGAAGAATCTGTGCGATGCTAGTCCATGGAAAGAAGCCGGGAACGTTGACATAGTTACAAATTTATCAACACGGTCACTCAGTAATTATGAAAAAGAAGCGTTATCTCTTGGTTTCAAGTTTGATACAGGCAGAGACAAAGATCATTATGTAGATCATGTCCGTAGGAACTACAAATATTACGAGGATGATATAGAGAAGGGATTTATACAAGGCATTCTGTTATGCTGCAAGGCTCTAACGGACAAAGAACCTGATAAACTACCTAGAAGATACATGAACGCGTTGAAGAGCCTTGCCAATGACCCGTCAATAATAATTACTCAAGCGGATAAAGGAGGAGGAGTTGTGATATTGGATAAGGCTGCATACATAAACAAAATGAAGAATCTCTTACAAGAAAAAGATACCTATGAGAAAAAAGCTTCTGGATTTATTGAAAAACTCAGTAAGAAATTCAACCAAGAAACAAGAAAACTGTTACAAAAGTCTGAAAAGGGAAAACAACTCCTTCACCTTCTGGAAGAGGCTCCTACCGCACCACGAATGCGCGGTCTTCCAAAGCTGCACAAAACAAATATACCGATGCGTCCCATTACGTCAGGGATTGGCAGTGCTCCTCATCGTATCGCCAAAGTATTAGCAAGACCCCTATCAAGCTCGTTGGGTGCCGTCAGCGACGCACACCTCCAGAATACTGATGACCTCATGATGAAAATTAAGGACATCGACTTCTCAGATAAGTTTCTAGCCAGTTTTGATGTTAAATCATTATTTACGAACGTTTCAGTAGAGGGGGCAATGAAAGCTATCGAATCCGTAATAAAGAACATGAACCCTGACCAACTGCCCTTACCAAAACAAGACTATCTAAAATTGCTAAAAATGTGCATGAATTTTGGTGGTTTCACTTTCAACTCGGATGAGTACTTTCAACACAGTGGTCTTGCGATGGGTTCACCGTTAAGCCCAGTTGCTGCATGCCTATACATGGAATGGCTTGAAAAACATCATTACCTAGAGATAATGGGGTCAAATGTGATCTGGGCTCGATATGTCGATGACATATTAGTTGTAGTCCCCAATGATATGGACCTAGAAACTAAACTCAATCAACTAAACTCAGTTGATCCAAAAATCCAGTTCACCATTGAAAAAGAACATCAGAGAACTCTAGCTTTCCTTGACACAGAGATTGTTAGGAGTGCCGAAGTTAAATTCAAAGTATATCGAAAGCCAACGAACAAGGAATGCTATGTACATTATTACTCAGGTCACAGTGATAGGGTGAAACGAGGAGTAGTATTAGGATTTTTTCTTAGGGCCTTCCGTATTTGTAGTGATGAATACCTGCAAGAAGAGATAGAACATATTATGACCTCGTTCACGAAGCTAAAATATCCGAGAGGATTTCTGATAAATATGAAAAAGAAAGCTCTAGATATAAGAAAACGATCCGCGAAATCCAACAAAAAGGAACAGATACGATGTGTTACGATACCTTACTCCAAACCAGCTGAAATTATTGCAAACAAACTTGAAGAAACGGGTTGCAAAGTAGCATTTTGTTCCGGTAAAAAACTTAGTAGCATCTTAGCGAAAAAAGAAAGATCAGGTGACTCAGAACCAAAAAGTGTAGTGTACCAGGTGCCGTGCGGGTCGTGTACGAAATCGTACATAGGTGAAACAGGACGGGGTCTAAAAACAAGATTAAAAGAACATAGAAGAGACCTTCGAAACAACTCAGAATTCAGTGCATTTGTCATACATTCCATGAAAACAAATCATCTACCAAACTGGGATAGAGCTAAAATTATAGCAGTTTGTAAAAACAAAGATAATAGGAAAGCTACAGAAGCAGCACATATAGCTAAAAATGATACTTTTAATCTTAGGCCAGGCTTCATGAAATGGGCAAAATCTGCGGCTGTATTAGGAGTTGGTTAAGCAAAGAGAGAGAGAAAAGTTTTATATAATAATAACAAAAACAATAATGATGATAAAATAAAAAGAGAACATTATTTAAAACCGTGATAAGGCTAGATTGTCTCATATCAAAGCTTGCTTGTATACATTTTAGAATAATTCAAGAAGCATTATTGGAATATCCTCAAAAACGGTGCCTGTATATTCCTATCGCACGATAATTTTGCACAAAAAATCCAAACGATGAAACTGCTGAATGTCTTGATGACGGGTTCCTTATCCCTCCTACCATAGATGCTGAAGAAGACAATTTTTGTCGAAACGCGTTCATCTGCCTGCTGTGTTGGTTTAAGTGTTAATATCTGTCAACCACTGTTATACAATTGTCTGACATGAACATCGAAACCAACACCACAGAGAGACAAGAATTCGTCACCAGAAAAAAGATATCCAGCAGTTTCAATCGTTTAAAATTCCTTCAAGACTGTATCATTGAACAAGTTTTACCAAAATCAGCTCCTCAACAACTTAAAAGAAAAGATCATCCCTTTAGTGCTTCTGCGCGTTCTTTCCTCGAAGAAGCATGTGCTGATATAAAAGACAAGATATATGTTCTAAAAGACGAACTTAAGGGAATACAATTGTCGATATCATTACGAACAAAGCTCAACAAATTCAAAGACAAACAAAAAGCGAAACTCAAACAAAAACTGAAGAATCTGTGCGATGCTAGTCCATGGAAAGAAGCCGGGAACGTTGACATAGTTACAAATTTATCAACACGGTCACTCAGTAATTATGAAAAAGAAGCGTTATCTCTTGGTTTCAAGTTTGATACAGGCAGAGACAAAGATCATTATGTAGATCATGTCCGTAGGAACTACAAATATTACGAGGATGATATAGAGAAGGGATTTATACAAGGCATTCTGTTATGCTGCAAGGCTCTAACGGACAAAGAACCTGATAAACTACCTAGAAGATACATGAACGCGTTGAAGAGCCTTGCCAATGACCCGTCAATAATAATTACTCAAGCGGATAAAGGAGGAGGAGTTGTGATATTGGATAAGGCTGCATACATAAACAAAATGAAGAATCTCTTACAAGAAAAAGATACCTATGAGAAAAAAGCTTCTGGATTTATTGAAAAACTCAGTAAGAAATTCAACCAAGAAACAAGAAAACTGTTACAAAAGTCTGAAAAGGGAAAACAACTCCTTCACCTTCTGGAAGAGGCTCCTACCGCACCACGAATGCGCGGTCTTCCAAAGCTGCACAAAACAAATATACCGATGCGTCCCATTACGTCAGGGATTGGCAGTGCTCCTCATCGTATCGCCAAAGTATTAGCAAGACCCCTATCAAGCTCGTTGGGTGCCGTCAGCGACGCACACCTCCAGAATACTGATGACCTCATGATGAAAATTAAGGACATCGACTTCTCAGATAAGTTTCTAGCCAGTTTTGATGTTAAATCATTATTTACGAACGTTTCAGTAGAGGGGGCAATGAAAGCTATCGAATCCGTAATAAAGAACATGAACCCTGACCAACTGCCCTTACCAAAACAAGACTATCTAAAATTGCTAAAAATGTGCATGAATTTTGGTGGTTTCACTTTCAACTCGGATGAGTACTTTCAACACAGTGGTCTTGCGATGGGTTCACCGTTAAGCCCAGTTGCTGCATGCCTATACATGGAATGGCTTGAAAAACATCATTACCTAGAGATAATGGGGTCAAATGTGATCTGGGCTCGATATGTCGATGACATATTAGTTGTAGTCCCCAATGATATGGACCTAGAAACTAAACTCAATCAACTAAACTCAGTTGATCCAAAAATCCAGTTCACCATTGAAAAAGAACATCAGAGAACTCTAGCTTTCCTTGACACAGAGATTGTTAGGAGTGCCGAAGTTAAATTCAAAGTATATCGAAAGCCAACGAACAAGGAATGCTATGTACATTATTACTCAGGTCACAGTGATAGGGTGAAACGAGGAGTAGTATTAGGATTTTTTCTTAGGGCCTTCCGTATTTGTAGTGATGAATACCTGCAAGAAGAGATAGAACATATTATGACCTCGTTCACGAAGCTAAAATATCCGAGAGGATTTCTGATAAATATGAAAAAGAAAGCTCTAGATATAAGAAAACGATCCGCGAAATCCAACAAAAAGGAACAGATACGATGTGTTACGATACCTTACTCCAAACCAGCTGAAATTATTGCAAACAAACTTGAAGAAACGGGTTGCAAAGTAGCATTTTGTTCCGGTAAAAAACTTAGTAGCATCTTAGCGAAAAAGAAAGATCAGGTGACTCAGAACCAAAAAGTGTAGTGTACCAGGTGCCGTGCGGGTCGTGTACGAAATCGTACATAGGTGAAACAGGACGGGGTCTAAAAACAAGATTAAAAGAACATAGAAGAGACCTTCGAAACAACTCAGAATTCAGTGCATTTGTCATACATTCCATGAAAACAAATCATCTACCAAACTGGGATAGAGCTAAAATTATAGCAGTTTGTAAAAACAAAGATAATAGGAAAGCTACAGAAGCAGCACATATAGCTAAAAATGATACTTTTAATCTTAGGCCAGGCTTCATGAAATGGGCAAAATCTGCGGCTGTATTAGGAGTTGGTTAAGCAAAGAGAGAGAGAAAAGTTTTATATAATAATAACAAAAACAATAATGATGATAAAATAAAAAGAGAACATTATTTAAAACCGTGATAAGGCTAGATTGTCTCATATCAAAGCTTGCTTGTATACATTTTAGAATAATTCAAGAAGCATTATTGGAATATCCTCAAAAACGGTGCCTGTATATTCCTATCGCACGATAATTTTGCACAAAAATCCAAACGATGAAACTGCTGAATGTCTTGATGACGGGTTCCTTATCCCTCCTACCATAGATGCTGAAGAAGACAATTTTTGTCGAAACGCGTTCATCTGCCTGCTGTGTTGGTTTAAGTGTTAATATCTGTCAACCACTGTTATACAATTGTCTGACATGAACATCGAAACCAACACCACAGAGAGACAAGAATTCGTCACCAGAAAAAAGATATCCAGCAGTTTCAATCGTTTAAAATTCCTTCAAGACTGTATCATTGAACAAGTTTTACCAAAATCAGCTCCTCAACAACTTAAAAGAAAAGATCATCCCTTTAGTGCTTCTGCGCGTTCTTTCCTCGAAGAAGCATGTGCTGATATAAAAGACAAGATATATGTTCTAAAAGACGAACTTAAGGGAATACAATTGTCGATATCATTACGAACAAAGCTCAACAAATTCAAAGACAAACAAAAAGCGAAACTCAAACAAAAACTGAAGAATCTGTGCGATGCTAGTCCATGGAAAGAAGCCGGGAACGTTGACATAGTTACAAATTTATCAACACGGTCACTCAGTAATTATGAAAAAGAAGCGTTATCTCTTGGTTTCAAGTTTGATACAGGCAGAGACAAAGATCATTATGTAGATCATGTCCGTAGGAACTACAAATATTACGAGGATGATATAGAGAAGGGATTTATACAAGGCATTCTGTTATGCTGCAAGGCTCTAACGGACAAAGAACCTGATAAACTACCTAGAAGATACATGAACGCGTTGAAGAGCCTTGCCAATGACCCGTCAATAATAATTACTCAAGCGGATAAAGGAGGAGGAGTTGTGATATTGGATAAGGCTGCATACATAAACAAAATGAAGAATCTCTTACAAGAAAAAGATACCTATGAGAAAAAAGCTTCTGGATTTATTGAAAAACTCAGTAAGAAATTCAACCAAGAAACAAGAAAACTGTTACAAAAGTCTGAAAAGGGAAAACAACTCCTTCACCTTCTGGAAGAGGCTCCTACCGCACCACGAATGCGCGGTCTTCCAAAGCTGCACAAAACAAATATACCGATGCGTCCCATTACGTCAGGGATTGGCAGTGCTCCTCATCGTATCGCCAAAGTATTAGCAAGACCCCTATCAAGCTCGTTGGGTGCCGTCAGCGACGCACACCTCCAGAATACTGATGACCTCATGATGAAAATTAAGGACATCGACTTCTCAGATAAGTTTCTAGCCAGTTTTGATGTTAAATCATTATTTACGAACGTTTCAGTAGAGGGGGCAATGAAAGCTATCGAATCCGTAATAAAGAACATGAACCCTGACCAACTGCCCTTACCAAAACAAGACTATCTAAAATTGCTAAAAATGTGCATGAATTTTGGTGGTTTCACTTTCAACTCGGATGAGTACTTTCAACACAGTGGTCTTGCGATGGGTTCACCGTTAAGCCCAGTTGCTGCATGCCTATACATGGAATGGCTTGAAAAACATCATTACCTAGAGATAATGGGGTCAAATGTGATCTGGGCTCGATATGTCGATGACATATTAGTTGTAGTCCCCAATGATATGGACCTAGAAACTAAACTCAATCAACTAAACTCAGTTGATCCAAAAATCCAGTTCACCATTGAAAAAGAACATCAGAGAACTCTAGCTTTCCTTGACACAGAGATTGTTAGGAGTGCCGAAGTTAAATTCAAAGTATATCGAAAGCCAACGAACAAGGAATGCTATGTACATTATTACTCAGGTCACAGTGATAGGGTGAAACGAGGAGTAGTATTAGGATTTTTCTTAGGGCCTTCCGTATTTGTAGTGATGAATACCTGCAAGAAGAGATAGAACATATTATGACCTCGTTCACGAAGCTAAAATATCCGAGAGGATTTCTGATAAATATGAAAAAGAAAGCTCTAGATATAAGAAAACGATCCGCGAAATCCAACAAAAAGGAACAGATACGATGTGTTACGATACCTTACTCCAAACCAGCTGAAATTATTGCAAACAAACTTGAAGAAACGGGTTGCAAAGTAGCATTTTGTTCCGGTAAAAAACTTAGTAGCATCTTAGCGAAAAAAGAAAGATCAGGTGACTCAGAACCAAAAAGTGTAGTGTACCAGGTGCCGTGCGGGTCGTGTACGAAATCGTACATAGGTGAAACAGGACGGGGTCTAAAAACAAGATTAAAAGAACATAGAAGAGACCTTCGAAACAACTCAGAATTCAGTGCATTTGTCATACATTCCATGAAAACAAATCATCTACCAAACTGGGATAGAGCTAAAATTATAGCAGTTTGTAAAAACAAAGATAATAGGAAAGCTACAGAAGCAGCACATATAGCTAAAAATGATACTTTTAATCTTAGGCCAGGCTTCATGAAATGGGCAAAATCTGCGGCTGTATTAGGAGTTGGTTAAGCAAAGAGAGAGAGAAAAGTTTTATATAATAATAACAAAAACAATAATGATGATAAAATAAAAAGAGAACATTATTTAAAACCGTGATAAGGCTAGATTGTCTCATATCAAAGCTTGCTTGTATACATTTTAGAATAATTCAAGAAGCATTATTGGAATATCCTCAAAAACGGTGCCTGTATATTCCTATCGCACGATAATTTTGCACAAAAATCCAAACGATGAAACTGCTGAATGTCTTGATGACGGGTTCCTTATCCCTCCTACCATAGATGCTGAAGAAGACAATTTTTGTCGAAACGCGTTCATCTGCCTGCTGTGTTGGTTTAAGTGTTAATATCTGTCAACCACTGTTATACAATTGTCTGACATGAACATCGAAACCAACACCACAGAGAGACAAGAATTCGTCACCAGAAAAAAGATATCCAGCAGTTTCAATCGTTTAAAATTCCTTCAAGACTGTATCATTGAACAAGTTTTACCAAAATCAGCTCCTCAACAACTTAAAAGAAAAGATCATCCCTTTAGTGCTTCTGCGCGTTCTTTCCTCGAAGAAGCATGTGCTGATATAAAAGACAAGATATATGTTCTAAAAGACGAACTTAAGGGAATACAATTGTCGATATCATTACGAACAAAGCTCAACAAATTCAAAGACAAACAAAAAGCGAAACTCAAACAAAAACTGAAGAATCTGTGCGATGCTAGTCCATGGAAAGAAGCCGGGAACGTTGACATAGTTACAAATTTATCAACACGGTCACTCAGTAATTATGAAAAAGAAGCGTTATCTCTTGGTTTCAAGTTTGATACAGGCAGAGACAAAGATCATTATGTAGATCATGTCCGTAGGAACTACAAATATTACGAGGATGATATAGAGAAGGGATTTATACAAGGCATTCTGTTATGCTGCAAGGCTCTAACGGACAAAGAACCTGATAAACTACCTAGAAGATACATGAACGCGTTGAAGAGCCTTGCCAATGACCCGTCAATAATAATTACTCAAGCGGATAAAGGAGGAGGAGTTGTGATATTGGATAAGGCTGCATACATAAACAAAATGAAGAATCTCTTACAAGAAAAAGATACCTATGAGAAAAAAGCTTCTGGATTTATTGAAAAACTCAGTAAGAAATTCAACCAAGAAACAAGAAAACTGTTACAAAAGTCTGAAAAGGGAAAACAACTCCTTCACCTTCTGGAAGAGGCTCCTACCGCACCACGAATGCGCGGTCTTCCAAAGCTGCACAAAACAAATATACCGATGCGTCCCATTACGTCAGGGATTGGCAGTGCTCCTCATCGTATCGCCAAAGTATTAGCAAGACCCCTATCAAGCTCGTTGGGTGCCGTCAGCGACGCACACCTCCAGAATACTGATGACCTCATGATGAAAATTAAGGACATCGACTTCTCAGATAAGTTTCTAGCCAGTTTTGATGTTAAATCATTATTTACGAACGTTTCAGTAGAGGGGGCAATGAAAGCTATCGAATCCGTAATAAAGAACATGAACCCTGACCAACTGCCCTTACCAAAACAAGACTATCTAAAATTGCTAAAAATGTGCATGAATTTTGGTGGTTTCACTTTCAACTCGGATGAGTACTTTCAACACAGTGGTCTTGCGATGGGTTCACCGTTAAGCCCAGTTGCTGCATGCCTATACATGGAATGGCTTGAAAAACATCATTACCTAGAGATAATGGGGTCAAATGTGATCTGGGCTCGATATGTCGATGACATATTAGTTGTAGTCCCCAATGATATGGACCTAGAAACTAAACTCAATCAACTAAACTCAGTTGATCCAAAAATCCAGTTCACCATTGAAAAAGAACATCAGAGAACTCTAGCTTTCCTTGACACAGAGATTGTTAGGAGTGCCGAAGTTAAATTCAAAGTATATCGAAAGCCAACGAACAAGGAATGCTATGTACATTATTACTCAGGTCACAGTGATAGGGTGAAACGAGGAGTAGTATTAGGATTTTTCTTAGGGCCTTCCGTATTTGTAGTGATGAATACCTGCAAGAAGAGATAGAACATATTATGACCTCGTTCACGAAGCTAAAATATCCGAGAGGATTTCTGATAAATATGAAAAAGAAAGCTCTAGATATAAGAAAACGATCCGCGAAATCCAACAAAAAGGAACAGATACGATGTGTTACGATACCTTACTCCAAACCAGCTGAAATTATTGCAAACAAACTTGAAGAAACGGGTTGCAAAGTAGCATTTTGTTCCGGTAAAAAACTTAGTAGCATCTTAGCGAAAAAGAAAGATCAGGTGACTCAGAACCAAAAAGTGTAGTGTACCAGGTGCCGTGCGGGTCGTGTACGAAATCGTACATAGGTGAAACAGGACGGGGTCTAAAAACAAGATTAAAAGAACATAGAAGAGACCTTCGAAACAACTCAGAATTCAGTGCATTTGTCATACATTCCATGAAAACAAATCATCTACCAAACTGGGATAGAGCTAAAATTATAGCAGTTTGTAAAAACAAAGATAATAGGAAAGCTACAGAAGCAGCACATATAGCTAAAAATGATACTTTTAATCTTAGGCCAGGCTTCATGAAATGGGCAAAATCTGCGGCTGTATTAGGAGTTGGTTAAGCAAAGAGAGAGAGAAAAGTTTTATATAATAATAACAAAAACAATAATGATGATAAAATAAAAAGAGAACATTATTTAAAACCGTGATAAGGCTAGATTGTCTCATATCAAAGCTTGCTTGTATACATTTTAGAATAATTCAAGAAGCATTATTGGAATATCCTCAAAAACGGTGCCTGTATATTCCTATCGCACGATAATTTTGCACAAAAAATCCAAACGATGAAACTGCTGAATGTCTTGATGACGGGTTCCTTATCCCTCCTACCATAGATGCTGAAGAAGACAATTTTTGTCGAAACGCGTTCATCTGCCTGCTGTGTTGGTTTAAGTGTTAATATCTGTCAACCACTGTTATACAATTGTCTGACATGAACATCGAAACCAACACCACAGAGAGACAAGAATTCGTCACCAGAAAAAAGATATCCAGCAGTTTCAATCGTTTAAAATTCCTTCAAGACTGTATCATTGAACAAGTTTTACCAAAATCAGCTCCTCAACAACTTAAAAGAAAAGATCATCCCTTTAGTGCTTCTGCGCGTTCTTTCCTCGAAGAAGCATGTGCTGATATAAAAGACAAGATATATGTTCTAAAAGACGAACTTAAGGGAATACAATTGTCGATATCATTACGAACAAAGCTCAACAAATTCAAAGACAAACAAAAAGCGAAACTCAAACAAAAACTGAAGAATCTGTGCGATGCTAGTCCATGGAAAGAAGCCGGGAACGTTGACATAGTTACAAATTTATCAACACGGTCACTCAGTAATTATGAAAAAGAAGCGTTATCTCTTGGTTTCAAGTTTGATACAGGCAGAGACAAAGATCATTATGTAGATCATGTCCGTAGGAACTACAAATATTACGAGGATGATATAGAGAAGGGATTTATACAAGGCATTCTGTTATGCTGCAAGGCTCTAACGGACAAAGAACCTGATAAACTACCTAGAAGATACATGAACGCGTTGAAGAGCCTTGCCAATGACCCGTCAATAATAATTACTCAAGCGGATAAAGGAGGAGGAGTTGTGATATTGGATAAGGCTGCATACATAAACAAAATGAAGAATCTCTTACAAGAAAAAGATACCTATGAGAAAAAAGCTTCTGGATTTATTGAAAAACTCAGTAAGAAATTCAACCAAGAAACAAGAAAACTGTTACAAAAGTCTGAAAAGGGAAAACAACTCCTTCACCTTCTGGAAGAGGCTCCTACCGCACCACGAATGCGCGGTCTTCCAAAGCTGCACAAAACAAATATACCGATGCGTCCCATTACGTCAGGGATTGGCAGTGCTCCTCATCGTATCGCCAAAGTATTAGCAAGACCCCTATCAAGCTCGTTGGGTGCCGTCAGCGACGCACACCTCCAGAATACTGATGACCTCATGATGAAAATTAAGGACATCGACTTCTCAGATAAGTTTCTAGCCAGTTTTGATGTTAAATCATTATTTACGAACGTTTCAGTAGAGGGGGCAATGAAAGCTATCGAATCCGTAATAAAGAACATGAACCCTGACCAACTGCCCTTACCAAAACAAGACTATCTAAAATTGCTAAAAATGTGCATGAATTTTGGTGGTTTCACTTTCAACTCGGATGAGTACTTTCAACACAGTGGTCTTGCGATGGGTTCACCGTTAAGCCCAGTTGCTGCATGCCTATACATGGAATGGCTTGAAAAACATCATTACCTAGAGATAATGGGGTCAAATGTGATCTGGGCTCGATATGTCGATGACATATTAGTTGTAGTCCCCAATGATATGGACCTAGAAACTAAACTCAATCAACTAAACTCAGTTGATCCAAAAATCCAGTTCACCATTGAAAAAGAACATCAGAGAACTCTAGCTTTCCTTGACACAGAGATTGTTAGGAGTGCCGAAGTTAAATTCAAAGTATATCGAAAGCCAACGAACAAGGAATGCTATGTACATTATTACTCAGGTCACAGTGATAGGGTGAAACGAGGAGTAGTATTAGGATTTTTTCTTAGGGCCTTCCGTATTTGTAGTGATGAATACCTGCAAGAAGAGATAGAACATATTATGACCTCGTTCACGAAGCTAAAATATCCGAGAGGATTTCTGATAAATATGAAAAAGAAAGCTCTAGATATAAGAAAACGATCCGCGAAATCCAACAAAAAGGAACAGATACGATGTGTTACGATACCTTACTCCAAACCAGCTGAAATTATTGCAAACAAACTTGAAGAAACGGGTTGCAAAGTAGCATTTTGTTCCGGTAAAAAACTTAGTAGCATCTTAGCGAAAAAGAAAGATCAGGTGACTCAGAACCAAAAAGTGTAGTGTACCAGGTGCCGTGCGGGTCGTGTACGAAATCGTACATAGGTGAAACAGGACGGGGTCTAAAAACAAGATTAAAAGAACATAGAAGAGACCTTCGAAACAACTCAGAATTCAGTGCATTTGTCATACATTCCATGAAAACAAATCATCTACCAAACTGGGATAGAGCTAAAATTATAGCAGTTTGTAAAAACAAAGATAATAGGAAAGCTACAGAAGCAGCACATATAGCTAAAAATGATACTTTTAATCTTAGGCCAGGCTTCATGAAATGGGCAAAATCTGCGGCTGTATTAGGAGTTGGTTAAGCAAAGAGAGAGAGAAAAGTTTTATATAATAATAACAAAAACAATAATGATGATAAAATAAAAAGAGAACATTATTTAAAACCGTGATAAGGCTAGATTGTCTCATATCAAAGCTTGCTTGTATACATTTTAGAATAATTCAAGAAGCATTATTGGAATATCCTCAAAAACGGTGCCTGTATATTCCTATCGCACGATAATTTTGCACAAAAATCCAAACGATGAAACTGCTGAATGTCTTGATGACGGGTTCCTTATCCCTCCTACCATAGATGCTGAAGAAGACAATTTTTGTCGAAACGCGTTCATCTGCCTGCTGTGTTGGTTTAAGTGTTAATATCTGTCAACCACTGTTATACAATTGTCTGACATGAACATCGAAACCAACACCACAGAGAGACAAGAATTCGTCACCAGAAAAAAGATATCCAGCAGTTTCAATCGTTTAAAATTCCTTCAAGACTGTATCATTGAACAAGTTTTACCAAAATCAGCTCCTCAACAACTTAAAAGAAAAGATCATCCCTTTAGTGCTTCTGCGCGTTCTTTCCTCGAAGAAGCATGTGCTGATATAAAAGACAAGATATATGTTCTAAAAGACGAACTTAAGGGAATACAATTGTCGATATCATTACGAACAAAGCTCAACAAATTCAAAGACAAACAAAAAGCGAAACTCAAACAAAAACTGAAGAATCTGTGCGATGCTAGTCCATGGAAAGAAGCCGGGAACGTTGACATAGTTACAAATTTATCAACACGGTCACTCAGTAATTATGAAAAAGAAGCGTTATCTCTTGGTTTCAAGTTTGATACAGGCAGAGACAAAGATCATTATGTAGATCATGTCCGTAGGAACTACAAATATTACGAGGATGATATAGAGAAGGGATTTATACAAGGCATTCTGTTATGCTGCAAGGCTCTAACGGACAAAGAACCTGATAAACTACCTAGAAGATACATGAACGCGTTGAAGAGCCTTGCCAATGACCCGTCAATAATAATTACTCAAGCGGATAAAGGAGGAGGAGTTGTGATATTGGATAAGGCTGCATACATAAACAAAATGAAGAATCTCTTACAAGAAAAAGATACCTATGAGAAAAAAAGCTTCTGGATTTATTGAAAAACTCAGTAAGAAATTCAACCAAGAAACAAGAAAACTGTTACAAAAGTCTGAAAAGGGAAAACAACTCCTTCACCTTCTGGAAGAGGCTCCTACCGCACCACGAATGCGCGGTCTTCCAAAGCTGCACAAAACAAATATACCGATGCGTCCCATTACGTCAGGGATTGGCAGTGCTCCTCATCGTATCGCCAAAGTATTAGCAAGACCCCTATCAAGCTCGTTGGGTGCCGTCAGCGACGCACACCTCCAGAATACTGATGACCTCATGATGAAAATTAAGGACATCGACTTCTCAGATAAGTTTCTAGCCAGTTTTGATGTTAAATCATTATTTACGAACGTTTCAGTAGAGGGGGCAATGAAAGCTATCGAATCCGTAATAAAGAACATGAACCCTGACCAACTGCCCTTACCAAAACAAGACTATCTAAAATTGCTAAAAATGTGCATGAATTTTGGTGGTTTCACTTTCAACTCGGATGAGTACTTTCAACACAGTGGTCTTGCGATGGGTTCACCGTTAAGCCCAGTTGCTGCATGCCTATACATGGAATGGCTTGAAAAACATCATTACCTAGAGATAATGGGGTCAAATGTGATCTGGGCTCGATATGTCGATGACATATTAGTTGTAGTCCCCAATGATATGGACCTAGAAACTAAACTCAATCAACTAAACTCAGTTGATCCAAAAATCCAGTTCACCATTGAAAAAGAACATCAGAGAACTCTAGCTTTCCTTGACACAGAGATTGTTAGGAGTGCCGAAGTTAAATTCAAAGTATATCGAAAGCCAACGAACAAGGAATGCTATGTACATTATTACTCAGGTCACAGTGATAGGGTGAAACGAGGAGTAGTATTAGGATTTTTTCTTAGGGCCTTCCGTATTTGTAGTGATGAATACCTGCAAGAAGAGATAGAACATATTATGACCTCGTTCACGAAGCTAAAATATCCGAGAGGATTTCTGATAAATATGAAAAAGAAAGCTCTAGATATAAGAAAACGATCCGCGAAATCCAACAAAAAGGAACAGATACGATGTGTTACGATACCTTACTCCAAACCAGCTGAAATTATTGCAAACAAACTTGAAGAAACGGGTTGCAAAGTAGCATTTTGTTCCGGTAAAAAACTTAGTAGCATCTTAGCGAAAAAAGAAAGATCAGGTGACTCAGAACCAAAAAGTGTAGTGTACCAGGTGCCGTGCGGGTCGTGTACGAAATCGTACATAGGTGAAACAGGACGGGGTCTAAAAACAAGATTAAAAGAACATAGAAGAGACCTTCGAAACAACTCAGAATTCAGTGCATTTGTCATACATTCCATGAAAACAAATCATCTACCAAACTGGGATAGAGCTAAAATTATAGCAGTTTGTAAAAACAAAGATAATAGGAAAGCTACAGAAGCAGCACATATAGCTAAAAATGATACTTTTAATCTTAGGCCAGGCTTCATGAAATGGGCAAAATCTGCGGCTGTATTAGGAGTTGGTTAAGCAAAGAGAGAGAGAAAAGTTTTATATAATAATAACAAAAACAATAATGATGATAAAATAAAAAGAGAACATTATTTAAAACCGTGATAAGGCTAGATTGTCTCATATCAAAGCTTGCTTGTATACATTTTAGAATAATTCAAGAAGCATTATTGGAATATCCTCAAAAACGGTGCCTGTATATTCCTATCGCACGATAATTTTGCACAAAAATCCAAACGATGAAACTGCTGAATGTCTTGATGACGGGTTCCTTATCCCTCCTACCATAGATGCTGAAGAAGACAATTTTTGTCGAAACGCGTTCATCTGCCTGCTGTG
The DNA here is from genome assembly GCA_034440635.1 of Lepas anatifera. NCBI lineage: Eukaryota > Metazoa > Arthropoda > Thecostraca > Lepadidae > Lepas > Lepas anatifera. The sequence goes on along the minus strand of JAOTON010001860.1, from coordinate 730,407 downwards.
TTGGTTTAAGTGTTAATATCTGTCAACCACTGTTATACAATTGTCTGACATGAACATCGAAACCAACACCACAGAGAGACAAGAATTCGTCACCAGAAAAAAGATATCCAGCAGTTTCAATCGTTTAAAATTCCTTCAAGACTGTATCATTGAACAAGTTTTACCAAAATCAGCTCCTCAACAACTTAAAAGAAAAGATCATCCCTTTAGTGCTTCTGCGCGTTCTTTCCTCGAAGAAGCATGTGCTGATATAAAAGACAAGATATATGTTCTAAAAGACGAACTTAAGGGAATACAATTGTCGATATCATTACGAACAAAGCTCAACAAATTCAAAGACAAACAAAAAGCGAAACTCAAACAAAAACTGAAGAATCTGTGCGATGCTAGTCCATGGAAAGAAGCCGGGAACGTTGACATAGTTACAAATTTATCAACACGGTCACTCAGTAATTATGAAAAAGAAGCGTTATCTCTTGGTTTCAAGTTTGATACAGGCAGAGACAAAGATCATTATGTAGATCATGTCCGTAGGAACTACAAATATTACGAGGATGATATAGAGAAGGGATTTATACAAGGCATTCTGTTATGCTGCAAGGCTCTAACGGACAAAGAACCTGATAAACTACCTAGAAGATACATGAACGCGTTGAAGAGCCTTGCCAATGACCCGTCAATAATAATTACTCAAGCGGATAAAGGAGGAGGAGTTGTGATATTGGATAAGGCTGCATACATAAACAAAATGAAGAATCTCTTACAAGAAAAAGATACCTATGAGAAAAAAAGCTTCTGGATTTATTGAAAAACTCAGTAAGAAATTCAACCAAGAAACAAGAAAACTGTTACAAAAGTCTGAAAAGGGAAAACAACTCCTTCACCTTCTGGAAGAGGCTCCTACCGCACCACGAATGCGCGGTCTTCCAAAGCTGCACAAAACAAATATACCGATGCGTCCCATTACGTCAGGGATTGGCAGTGCTCCTCATCGTATCGCCAAAGTATTAGCAAGACCCCTATCAAGCTCGTTGGGTGCCGTCAGCGACGCACACCTCCAGAATACTGATGACCTCATGATGAAAATTAAGGACATCGACTTCTCAGATAAGTTTCTAGCCAGTTTTGATGTTAAATCATTATTTACGAACGTTTCAGTAGAGGGGGCAATGAAAGCTATCGAATCCGTAATAAAGAACATGAACCCTGACCAACTGCCCTTACCAAAACAAGACTATCTAAAATTGCTAAAAATGTGCATGAATTTTGGTGGTTTCACTTTCAACTCGGATGAGTACTTTCAACACAGTGGTCTTGCGATGGGTTCACCGTTAAGCCCAGTTGCTGCATGCCTATACATGGAATGGCTTGAAAAACATCATTACCTAGAGATAATGGGGTCAAATGTGATCTGGGCTCGATATGTCGATGACATATTAGTTGTAGTCCCCAATGATATGGACCTAGAAACTAAACTCAATCAACTAAACTCAGTTGATCCAAAAATCCAGTTCACCATTGAAAAAGAACATCAGAGAACTCTAGCTTTCCTTGACACAGAGATTGTTAGGAGTGCCGAAGTTAAATTCAAAGTATATCGAAAGCCAACGAACAAGGAATGCTATGTACATTATTACTCAGGTCACAGTGATAGGGTGAAACGAGGAGTAGTATTAGGATTTTTTCTTAGGGCCTTCCGTATTTGTAGTGATGAATACCTGCAAGAAGAGATAGAACATATTATGACCTCGTTCACGAAGCTAAAATATCCGAGAGGATTTCTGATAAATATGAAAAAGAAAGCTCTAGATATAAGAAAACGATCCGCGAAATCCAACAAAAAGGAACAGATACGATGTGTTACGATACCTTACTCCAAACCAGCTGAAATTATTGCAAACAAACTTGAAGAAACGGGTTGCAAAGTAGCATTTTGTTCCGGTAAAAAACTTAGTAGCATCTTAGCGAAAAAGAAAGATCAGGTGACTCAGAACCAAAAAGTGTAGTGTACCAGGTGCCGTGCGGGTCGTGTACGAAATCGTACATAGGTGAAACAGGACGGGGTCTAAAAACAAGATTAAAAGAACATAGAAGAGACCTTCGAAACAACTCAGAATTCAGTGCATTTGTCATACATTCCATGAAAACAAATCATCTACCAAACTGGGATAGAGCTAAAATTATAGCAGTTTGTAAAAACAAAGATAATAGGAAAGCTACAGAAGCAGCACATATAGCTAAAAATGATACTTTTAATCTTAGGCCAGGCTTCATGAAATGGGCAAAATCTGCGGCTGTATTAGGAGTTGGTTAAGCAAAGAGAGAGAGAAAAGTTTTATATAATAATAACAAAAACAATAATGATGATAAAATAAAAAGAGAACATTATTTAAAACCGTGATAAGGCTAGATTGTCTCATATCAAAGCTTGCTTGTATACATTTTAGAATAATTCAAGAAGCATTATTGGAATATCCTCAAAAACGGTGCCTGTATATTCCTATCGCACGATAATTTTGCACAAAAATCCAAACGATGAAACTGCTGAATGTCTTGATGACGGGTTCCTTATCCCTCCTACCATAGATGCTGAAGAAGACAATTTTTGTCGAAACGCGTTCATCTGCCTGCTGTGTTGGTTTAAGTATTGCTAAGCTCTGTGCACGGTTTGAGTTCCAGTTCCACGAATGTTTCGAGGAAGCACTTTCCTAGTAACCAGTTCTGAACTTGTGACCCACTAACTTATTAATACCGTCTGAGTCATGGCGAGCGAGGGTCATTCACCCCTTCAGGTACGGCAGGACTGCTTAATGTTGCTAAAAAAATGTGCCAAATAGTTGGCGAAACCTGCCGGCTTTGTAAGGAAAAATGCTGGAGTGTCTTGTTTCTACTGTGACTAAACTGATCTGGAGTGACTATTGTGGCTGGACTGTCTATTGTGAAGACTGGAGTGACTATTGTGGCTGAACTGTCTATTGTGAAGACTGGAGTGACTATTGTGGCTGGACTGTCTATTGTGAAGACTGGAGTGACTATTGTGGCTGAACTGTCTATTGTGAAGACTGGAGTGACTATTGTGGCTGGACTGTCTATTGTGAAGACTGGAGTGACTATTGTGGCTGGATTGTCTATTGTGAAGACTGGAGTGACTATTGTGGCTGGACTGTCTATTGTGAACACTGGAGTGACTATTGTGGCTGGACTGTCTATTGTGAAAACTGGAGTGACTATTGTGGCTGGATTGTCTATTGTGAAGACTGGAGTGTCTATCGTGATTTCTCGACCGGAAACATATTATTCTGTACAAGTCAGTTGAGTACTCTTATGGAAAGCGTGTCAAGCAGCTTGAATGACCTTTTCTGGCCGTGTTCTATGAAACCCATGAACATTCTTACCTCAAACCTACAGTGTGAACAGTTTTTTTCTTCGAAACACTGGAATAGCCAGCACGAGTGGAGCAGATTACAGTTAGGTTTTTCACCGGACTTATTGAGACGAAAATATCACGTCAATTATAACTGAATGAAAATTATCGGTGTAACTCTGGTTTAAGGACCGATCTATTGGAAGAAATTTTTCTAAAGAAATAAATTATGTTGATTGCAGCCTTTGGTGCCGACTTAGGCCGAAATTATAGACAATATCCCTGTTTAATTCTCTGTATGTGAGGCATTATTTAAAAGAAATATTACGTTTTGATTGGCCTCGTCACAATGGTTCGAAAAACGCTAACACAAACACTTATGATGTGAAATTCGATAATATTTTGTTCTCGGAACGTCTTCAGATCGATATTTATCAGATATCATATCGATATATATCAGATGGTGATATCATATCAGATAATATCGATCTAAGGACATTCCAAGAACAAAATATCGAAATTCATACCATAAGTGTTTGTGTTAGTGTTTTTTCGAACCATTGTGAGGAGGCCAATCATAATGTAATATTTCTTTTAGATCCCTGCGTAATTTTATTGTGTTTTTCCCCAAGCATAGCAGCATAGCTTTTGAATATTTCTAACTTTACATCACTTCTACAAACAATGTGTTCCATATCGACTCGGCGGGGGATTTCCAGCAGCAGCCCCTGTACCACGTCACTAAGCCATGCCAAGTGGCAGGAGGGGAAAGGTTGATGGTATCGGAACACGCCTGGGAGCCCAGACAGTGGCCACTTTAACAAACCCTATCACTGACTGCACGCTGGCGATACGCAGAGAACACTCGGCTGAAAAGGTCAAGGTACTCATGTGAACAGTCCTGCAGGTCAAACGGCCGAACTAGCGCCATTTAAATTCTCTTCAACAAGTGTCTGATAGGCACCGAAGTTCCAAAATGGACGAAGTTGAGTCCTGTAATTGCAGGGCTAGTGCTTTGTAGATAGCATCCTATTCATTATGCAGTGAATTGTTGCGTCTGGCTTGTGCAATTTTTGTTCTGTAATTTGTCTGGAAGCTTATATTTTCCGGAAGCTTAAGTAGTTAAAAACGTTAATAGTCTGGTTCCCGTATTTTTAAAAGGAAATGAAAAGAATCTTCAAGACAGGGGTCTTTCAAGATTTCAAGATCTAACATTTTTGGCTGGAGTAATTGAAAGTCTCATCCACTTTGGGCTCGCTTATATTTCTGGTTTCGACAAACCGAGCGAACGCCGTAGATTTAGCTTTAGCTTTGCAGTCTTCCAAAACATGTTAATGGCGTCACGGCTAAATATGCAGCAGTCCACGTTTAATGGTCACTTGTGGCGAAAGGAGTTAATCACGCCAATTCAGAACAAACTGACAGAAGGCAGAAAAGTCACAAAAAACACTTAATCATTGAAAACACTTCCTTACTAGCACTGCTGAAAGATGAAAACCGGCAGGACCGTAAATATCTAGGAGACAAAATAGAGCATCTCAGACTCCGCTCTGGAATCTGGAATGCTATGTCAGTCACTGGTAGAAGTCACAGGTGATTCAGTCTGTTTGTTTCTGCAGGATCTGGCCGGGGCGGAGGAGTGGTTGGATCTTTCCAGCGCAAACAGTTGTGCGCCGAAGCGTCAAACTTGAGTGGCCTTCCAAGGGCCAATTCACCCTTGGCCGAATCTGCCGGCAGAATCTATCAATATTTGTCGTCAATTTTCTCACGTGCTGTTGTAAATTCGGTCGGCAGAAATCTGGGCAGCTTCTGCCAGGGGTGAATGGGGCATACGGCTCCAACATATCGAGCGAAAAGTGTAGACATGGTGTCCTTACTAAGGTTTAATTGCTTGACCTAATTTTTTATGCATGCAAAGACGTTATTATTCCTTGATATTTCCTGGTTTGGTTGCAGTGAAAGTCAAATTCAACAGCTCGACAACAGCGTTGGATGTCTGAAGCAATCACTTCTCCGATCTGAATAACTTCACAAGGGGTGTTGAACACCGCAGAAGAGGGTTTCTGGGACAATAGAGGACATTGACCCGATATTGGGTGGATGACACCGTCAAACCGGTTTGAAGACACCGGCAGTCCACGGGTTCGGGCGGCAACAACCAGCCAGGCAACAATCCACACCCTGTTGCTAAAGCAAGTCGGGAGCGTCCCTCCTGGCGCGGATTAATTCTGGTGCGGGGTGGTTCGTTGGCAGGCTGTAGAGTTCTGAGTTCTGGTGCGGGGTGGTTCGTTGGTAGGCTGTAGAGTTCGGAGTTCAGGTGCGGGGTGGTTCGTTGGTAGGCTGTAGAGTTCTGAGTTCTGGTGCGGGGTGGTTCGTTGGCAGGCTGTAGAGTTCTGAGTTCTGGTGCGGGGTGGTTCGTTGGCAGGCTGTAGAGTTCTGAGTTCTGGTGCGTGGTGGTTCGTTGGCAGGCTGTAGGGTTCTGGGTTTGGTGCGTGGTGGTTCGTTGGCAGACTGTAGAGTTCTGAGTTCTGGTGCGGGGTGGTTCGTTGGCAGGCTGTAGAGTTCTGGGTTTGGTGCGGGGGTGGTTCGTTGGCAGGCTGTACAGCTCTGAGTTTACATTCAACGCCCTTACGATTGGTCCCTAGTTGATGGAGAGCTTTGCCGAAAAAAATCGAGCGGGTTGCCTGTGACGGGAGGTGATGATGGATGGAAATCATTGATGACCTTACCTCATCTTCCCAGTTGATTTTTGCCTTTCACTACCAACTTTGTCGCTCTGGCTGCTATTGATCCTGATATCTGGTAAGTGATCACATAAAGCGCAATGATATAGCCCTCAAAATAGTCGGCAGACATTTGCGCTTTCATTAATTTGCCATAAATATACGTGACCCATCTAGGTAACGTTTTAGACTTGGTTAGAGATCAGAGGTCTCGAATGACCGAATGGCCACGAAGGGCCAATGACGTCATAACTCGGTGAATTGATATGACCCCAACCTGTTTCTTTCAAACGGTATGCAATGAATGTTCGAAAGCTGTGCAAAACTGTTCAAGCTGCATCGTAACCGTTTCTGATTCATATCCAAAAACCTTACAGGGAGGTTACAACACCTTCCGTGTAAGGGCGAAATTTAACCGGCACTGTCTGGGCATGGCCCACCACCCGCCTGGGGGTCCGACCTGGGGCTCCGACCGGACTCCATATGGTCTCGGAAACCCATGGTGATACGAACAAAAAAGAAATTGCGCTGAAAGTTCCATACCTTCTTTCCTTTTTGGACCAAGGTTGAACCATTCCCGTTGATCCGTGACGTCACAGTGGGTCAACTTTAAGTTCATTTAGGAAATCCCTTATCACTCGGGAGAAATTGGATCTAGAACAAAGCCAAAGGCATTAATGTGCTTGTATTGACCCAATTATTCAAATGATATGCATAATGCCTTGTAGAGGTCACATTATTAACTTGGCCTGACCTTGACCTAGGTCAATATCAACTAATGACATTCTAAGATCATTTTGCACATCACTCGAATCCTTGGATCATGCTCGTTACTCTAATAACTACCAAATTTATTGTTGTGTCTGGTTTGGTTCAAAAGTAATGGACACAAACAATTTCGAAAAAAACGTGACTTGGTGGCCTCGTTATTGACCTGACCAAAAAAGCCGGCAGATATTGTTATCTGTTCAAGAGCTTTTGAATGGTGTTTGGAAACTTGATCTAGCCCTTCCAGAAGCTGAGATACGTACTGGTTTTGTAAGTTTCATTTTAGAAGAACAATTTCGCCTTACCTGGGCTTAGAACGGACGTCTTAACTCTTTGACCTGGCCTGACCTGATTCCTATGTTCGGCCATAAGTTGCCAAATGGATCACTTAGAGGAATGCGAAGCGACGCGTCTGCCATTAAGATCGGTTAGCAAGCATTTGTGGAAAACCGGAGGGCGGGTCTGATGGGACCCCCGGACGGTGAAGAGTCGAGACCTTTCGCATTTAGTGCGCTCCGAAAGAGGGAATGAGCGCATTTCTCCTCTTCCAACATCGTGTGGACTCCGCGGAGCGGTTACTTAGACATTACTCCGCTCCCTGACAAGGTTAAAGGCAGGAGCTACTACACTGGAGCGTCACAGTCCGATCCGGTGCAGCTTCCGCGGCGGAGTTTTCCGCTCACCTGGAGATGAGCGAAGTAAGTCTGCAGTCGGCTCTCCTCCTCCGGGAAGGCTTCATCTGCCTCTGCCTCATATGCCACGGGGAATGGCCCCCTCCTGTAAACAACACGTCGGGTTAAGCGGTGGGCAGGGGCACAGACTCTGCCAGGTAGGGGCGATTTTGGTCCAAAGTGTCAAAATCCGACCACAGAAAAGACGACCGCTTGAAATGAATACTAGCAAGACGACAGAAGTCTTAGGGGAAAACGAAACTATATCGGAAGTGTATAATTGTATCGGAAGAAATCACACAATTATATCAGAAGTAGGCATGGTGAAATTCAGGAAAACAATTCGAATTCAGTATCATTCTAAAAACAGTAAGGCAGTGCAGTCAATCTAAAGCATGATAACATGAACACATGATGTTGGAGAGACGTTCTATGCATATACTATCTTCAACTGTTCATCAGCGTGCGCGTGCCGGAGTCTCTTCTCGCGAGCTTTATTGTCAGAAAACGTTATTCTGCACACTCCAGGACAGCTATCCAGATTCGGGAGCTACTGCATTGAGCGGGGTATACATTCTGGGTGTTGATTCTGCCGCTGGCGAGTGTGTCAATAACAGGAACTCCGGGGAAGCCCTGGCAGCGCTGAATCTCTCAGTTTACGCGTGAATAGGTGGATGCACTGTTCAGTAAATATGCATCGGACTCCTTAACACGCGCATTGACGGGGGCGGGTACCCGCCCCCTCGGGTTTTTCGCAGACAGCAGAAAAACGGCGGCGCTACGCGCCGCCGTACTTGTTATACCTTTTCCCTCATCATTTTTACAACTTCTGTGAAAATTTTAAGGTTAGGTCATCTCAGGTCAGGTCACCAGTACAGGTTAAGTGACCCGACCTCAAAAAAAGTTCAAGATAGCATAAGTCGGAGCAGGGTGAACTTATCCGATTGAAACTCATATCACATAATGGCCCTACCGAGTTCTCTAACATATGTTCCGGTATTTTTGATATCGATGACCTAAGGTCAGGTACGAGGCATGACCTCTCCATTAGAAATACATGGGAAAAATGGTTTTTACGGAATAACTCAGTAACGGATGGTGATAGAGCATTTATTTTAGCTGCATTAGACTTGCCTGGGCTTTGCGGTTCTAATGATATGCATTTTATATAATTTGACCCTGACCTGACCTCAGGTCAGGTCAAATCCTTGATTTGACCTAGCAAGGTCCAATTATATATCATTCGATTTGGCTTGCTAAGAGGATTCATACAGTTTAAGTCGTTTTGCTCTATCTTTACTTGTTCAGATGTAATGCCCGAAAAACTGAATTTTACGTGTTATCCCTATGACGGGCATGTTTTGACCTCTCGTGACCCTAAATGTGACCTGATAAAAAAAATGGTTCAAATGTTTTCGATGGAGAAGTGGATGGGCAGCCCAACGCCGTTTACCGTTTTTCGCTACCTACCGTGGTTCTCGAGATCTTAGGGGGCGGGTACCCGCCCCCGTCAATGCGAAGGTGGCTCAGACCCCCGTCAATGCGCGTGTTAATAATAACACTTCAGGGATACAGTGGCGCCGGGGAGGAGCATTCGAGTTCAACACCGCTGACCCTGGTTCGAATTGTCGGGCGGGTATTCTGCATAAATCTTGCCGACCCCCATGATACCCTCCTAACAGTGTTGGAGTTGGCGACACCATATGAGCTCAGCAGTCGGTGTGTCGTAAAGCCCCAAAGTTGTTGCAATTACAACCATTAACCGCCTGGGCTGTGGCTGGGTCCGATCTCCGACAGGACCCACTCGGAGAGCGATTTCGAGCAGATTTGAATGAGAGACATGGCGCTTTGAAGAACTATGAGGTAATCAATTTGACAACTTATGGTAGAAAATTGATATAAGATCAAATCAGGTCAACCGGTTATGAAGTCATTTCTGAAGCTATGTCAGGCGATTTTAAGCTTCAAAGTGAGGCCCACAAAACTAAGGTGTAACTCGGCTCCTTCAAGAGCTAGATGAAGTTTCTAAACATCATGGAAATTTGTTGGAAATAAAAGTTTGCTCGCTGCTATCCATTCGAGTTAAATCAATATCGAGGTTACGGAAAGTCACGCTTTTTTATACTAATTGACCTAGACCTAAGGTCATCAGAAATTCACAAAGTGACCTTACAAGGTCGTGCCGCATATAATTCCAATTCCTGGGACAAGACGAAGACTAACCTATCCTAACCTTTGATTTTTTGCCGGGGTTAATAGCTCTCGGTTATAATAGATTTCCTAAATTGATATAAATTTGATCCATCTTAGACGTTGTGACGTCACGCCCACGGGTATGGCTCAAACTTAGCTAAGCAGGAGGAAATTGTATTGCTCCTCCAGCGCCGTTCCGATTTAGTTCATATCACCACCGGTTCACGAGATCGGAGGAGGTCCAAACGGACCCCTCAGGCGGTGGCGTGGGAACCCCTGTGTTTGTGTGGTGATAGATATGTACCATGCCACTTTATCATGTGGTGACTGGTATCGGATGAAAGATGTCCACAGTGTCTTAGATTTCATACATTTCCCGGCTTTCAATTACGTGGATATTGATTCCATGCAATAGGTTGATTTCGAGCTCAAATTTTAGTCCTGTAATTTGCATTATCCCACTTGCCTTAGCCATATAGCTCAGTCGCACCCAATTAACGATTGTGAGTTTATCTCCTGTGTAACGTCACAGTGTCCACTAACAATTAATTCTCGTTATTAGTCTCTGGCGGCATAATCTGAAAGCGTGTGCTAGACACGATTTAGGCCGCTCAAATATGTGATCACTCAATGAATTATTGTTACTCCTTGTGGTTCTAAATCTGACCTGAAAAACACTGCTTTTGAATTCTGAACCTTCCAACATTGCCCCCATGTCCCATCTTTGTTGTCTGAACTCCATTATGAATCAATTATATATTTGAATCGTAACTTTATTATTTTACTAACGTAAGCGATATCGTATTTTATTGAGATGCCAGCATTTATCAATGTGAAGGCTGTAAAGTTCCATCTTGCTGCTGGTGGCTTAGCTGAAAATCGGTAATTTCACACTAGCTTCTGGTGTAGACCTCATGATATTAAAACATGCATTCAAAAGTAAAGGCTTTTCGGCTAAGACGAGTCCGTGAAGATTAAACAGTTAGTGTAATCATTCATGTATCAATGTATTACTTACACTCGTTCGAATGACGGGCGTGGTCCATCCCAGGTGAGCACGAGTATCCATTGCACCAACTTACTGGCGAAACACTTACCCGAAATTCCTTACCCTTCCCAGATCATGAGAATGACGCATTTCCTAACTGGTGCTGTCATTTACGATGCGTTTGGCTGCCACGAAATATCACGTCTGTTCCTTGAGCTTAGCCAGCAAAAACAGCCAGCGGTGAAATGACCAGCATTCACGTGTTTTACCCAATTAGTGTGACTGGAAGGGCGGCGGGCCATTTCGTAATTGAATGTGGCACATGCTAGAGTAGTGAGAACATGCAGGAGGCTCGTGACACGGTGGTTCTCAATTCAAAGTTCATGGCTCAGAAAACCGTACCATATTGTGAACCGAATGACCGAAAGCCAGAGTATGTATACGATGGGTCATATTTTGCATAAGCCCTGTTCCAGCTGTCAGCACAGTTTTGTCAGCAGGACCTCTAGCCACTCCTCCAGAAAAGAAATATCAGCGCCATAATCGCCTCTAGTTTGTGGTAAGCAAAAGGAACTTCAACCTTTATACCATTAAAAAATATTAGGCTGCCACTTCGTACACTTGCTATTTTTCATCAGCGCAAACAGCAGGCCATCAGCCCGTAAAACCTCTAGAACTAGTTCCCGGGGAGAGGCTACAATCCTGTGACGTAGGCGCAACACGGCCCGCTGATTGGTGCTGATAAAACTGTGCTGACAGGTGGAACAGGGCTATAATGTCCAGTTTTATTGAGGTTTATGGAACCGTTTTTTCTTAGCTTAATTCGTTGTGGGATCAGTAAAGCACACCCAGTGATGTGTCAAAATTGGTATAGAAGCCTCCAATCAAGATGCTGGTTACTCCCAGGTTAGATCTATATGGATTAGATCTACATGGGGTCTTCATATATCCATTGATGCAATATCTCCGGTCGGCGTAATACTTCCGGTTTGGGAACCCCTGCGCTAGATATAGAAATAACAGGGCTAATCTATTGATCTGAAATTTACATCTCATTATGGGTCCACTGGGTACTGCAAAATTTTGTTCAACATTTGTGGATCGATGACATAAGGTCAGGTACGAGCCATCAGCTCTCCATTGCGAATGCATGGGTAAAATGGTTTGAGGTCAATAACTTCGTCTGAAATTAGGATGCAGTGATTATATCGACGTCATTAGGTTTCTCTTATCCTGTGGTTCTAATGACTTGCGTTTTGACCCAATTTTATATTGACCTGACCCTGGGTCAGGTCAAATATTCGGTTTGACCTAGTAAGGTTTTGCTATATATTACTCGATGCGGCTTGCTGAGGGGATTACAAATGTGCTTATAGTTGTGTTATAAAATTTCTACGTCATGCTGTGACAGAAAAAATATTAATTTCCATGACATCCCGTTCTATCCCTCTGGTGACGTGTTTTATCCTTTGGCGACCTTGGATTTGACGTGACAATTTTTTCAAACGTTGATAAGTTTTGGAGTGCTGCGGCGAGGAGCATGATGATAAGTTGATAAGGTGTTCCCTGGCCTGTCCCCTCGGATCCATATGTAGAAAACACTGAAGATTGTATATTCGGGCACAGCACTTCATCATAATCATGTAGAAAATATCAGAAATTCTCAGTCATAGTGTAGCCAGACCTCGAATTGAGCCTCACAAAAATGCCTTTTAGAATGAAAGGCATTTGTGACTTTTCATTTCATCTGTGGCAAATGTCATTTCATTCTAAAGGACATTTGCGTGAAGCTCAATGCGAGGTCTGGCTACGCTATGACTGATAATAATTTCTGATATTTACTACATGATTCTGATGAAGGGCTGTGCCCGAATATACAATCTGCAGTGTTTTTACATCCTGATTCGAGGGGACAGGCCAGTGAACACCTTATCAACTGACAATTTTTTTCATAAAGCAATCTTTAGGACGTGGCTTTGTAACGTCGTTTACTGCTTTTCGCTAACTAGCGTGGTTTTTTATCTCAGGGGGCGGGGTAGCTGCCCTCCCTCGTCAAGCCGAAGGCGGCTCAGACCCCGTCAATACGTGTGTGAAGTGGTCTTTTAAAAACGAATTCACTTGGCTGATGAGCCTGTCAGAATTTGCGCACAACCACAGTGTTTGAAGCTGACTCCAGTCCGGCTGCTCTGCGTATAGTTTTGCCTGAATTAACTGAAAATTCACCGCGTATACAGTTTTAGATCGGGGATTTACAACTCGGTCCGCCTCTAAACCAGGAGTCAATCTGAAGTGAGTGCCAGCTTTCCCGTGCGGTGGTTTTCTATTGAGTGGGTAATGTGAGGTAGAATGCGCCTATTCGTAACGTCTGCCAAGCCTGATGGTGACTTAAGACAGATCCCAACCTCTTGAGAAGGCCAGTGTGACCACCAGATGCTTCTTAGGAAGGTGCGTTAAGAGTATAAACTTTCTGATCAAGTATTTGTGACATTTTTCGTATTCTTCATGCACACTGGCAAATTCAATCTGATACCGAGTTTTATTACAGTTTCGAGTTTTAGTTACGTTACAGGGTTTATTTTATAGAATAACAATATTGTCTGGAACAATTACGATTTGTCGTGCAAAAATATGGGGGACTCGTCATCTTTACCATTAATGTTTAAGGGTGGATAAACAAACAACATAATTTTGTGCCCATAATACAGCATAGTCAGTTGAGACAAATCGACCATAAGGCTTTATTGTTACAACAGGTCGTCAGATGGTGAAATGGAGCTATATCAACAGTTAAGTGACGTCATCACACTGCGTGGACGTAGAACTGCCTCTGGCTGACCCCTGGGTAGGGTCAGCCTGTTGTCTCGTTGCCGACTGGTGTCACTCTCCTAATTAGTGGCGCATACTATGGACTAAGAATGCGATTAAATCACATCTAAAACGTGGTTTATCGGGGTAACTTGAAATTGTAGATATATCTACAGACCGGGGATTTAAATATGGAAAGATCCTGGCGATCCGATGCACCAACAGAATGCACGTGCTAATGTAAAGATCCCCACCATCTTAGTCTCAGCCACTGTCATTTCGACTGGTATTTACCAACACCTATAAAAGATCGTCTCTCACTCCTACCGCACCAGAGTGGGCGAGCGAATGATTTGTGGATCTGGTGGAGACGTTGATCCCGCTTTTGCATTTGAGATGCAAATTCGTCGGCGTTCTCGTTTGCAGATGTAGCCCTGTGTCCCAGGTCGTGATAGCTTCCGAGCGCTCTCTTTATTATGCAAATTACATCCCACGTCGCAGGGTGCTGCGTATATCTGCAAGAAAATATGCAAATTGAGCAGAAATTTATGTTGTTGTTACATTTCTGGTATTAACCCATGTGCTTTCATGTCAAATCTACAAAAAATGTTTTGTTTGCAGACAAATATTGTGATTGCTGGTATTTATATGTTGTAGCATATATTTTCCCCGCCCATAGTGTTCCGCTCCTTGTGTAAAGAATGGGTCACGGTTGTAAACACGTGATGTAAACTTCTCAAGTGTTTTATATTTCGATGATTGCCTGGAGGTGAGCATCCGTAGGCATTTCGAAATATCCTGACCGTTTATCTTTATACCGGGTGCATGTGTCCAGGGCCGTATCTCAAACACGGCATGGAATCATGAAATGGGGTGCAAATGGAGGTGAAAAATGAAAAAACTGGCCCAGTTCAGTATATTAAGAAACAATCTACACAATGTAAAAACAATGGGGTGGCTTTTCGTGTTTCAGGTGCCTACAGAACCTTTGCACAATGATTTACTCATCGTCATTTATGTTGATCTCTTATCAAAACCGAAATGACAACACTTGTATGTCAATAGGCTCTCATTTTCGGTCATTAAAAAGTGAAATCTAGCTTCAGGTATTTTAACAGGGAGAATATTTGAACAATCGAGGATATGATAATGTATTGTATTGTATTGTATTGTATTCAACGTCACGGACTCTTCCAAACATAGAGGATGGCTATTATAGAGCCCAGGTCAAGAAGAAACATGGATAATAACTAAATCATACACCCTCAATCCTCGTACATTCCACAAAAATGGCATGGCCACGATGAATTTAGCTCAGATGACGTTTGAGCTCTCGTTTGAACACACCTATAGGCATGTATCGCACTACATGTGGTAATCCATTAAAAGCATGACTGGCACGGTATATAAAACGCCTTCTCCCTGACTCAGTTCTAATACGTGGAAGGAAGAGGTCGCTGCCATTTCTCGTCGTTTGTTCCTGGCGTTCACTGCGAGTTGCTATTTGTTGGGCTATTAGAGCGGGTTCACTAACGTCCATGACACGTCTCAATAGGCACAATGAGTGGTACACAATCATTTCACGAGCGGGAAGCCAGCCTAAATGTTTATGCACTTGCCTGGATTATGACGCCACTGATTATTTTTCTGATTGAAAATATATTTTTGAAGTCGCCTTTGATGAGGCTATTGAGTGCAGTTTGAATGAAGAAAATCGTTTGGATAGTTCTCTAGTTAGGGAGGGGGCTAAAAAAACCTCTTGTGTCTGGTGCGTTACAGTTCAGACTCGTGCCAGGTGCGGGTTAAAGGCAAGTGCATACATAAGGCTCCCAGAAATTGTTCCCAAATCGATTCTGAGCTTCGCCTTGATGTCACCGCTGCATGAAGCGGCTCAGCTCTGCTTGTTAGGCTCGTCTTGGACACGGTTCCACCATTTGTCATTCAGCTAATTAGCAGCTCTTTTGCCGGTTGCACCCGATGACGTCAACTGCAGGGGCGTCAACCAGTTTCACGTGAAGGCTGTGCTAACATTAGCCAGCCTTCCTGTTGTTTGCAGGGTTGTATCTTTCAACACACCCACATAAGAACTATTAACAAATTCAAATCAAGTCTTAAACAAGCAGTTGTAAAGTCGGCATTTCGGTAGCCTAGCTTCGTTTGTGGTCGATCTGTTGGATACTTGTTTCAGGCTTGTTCCTTTTTTGAGCCGGTTGGAACAACTGCGTCGTCGCGGATTGATTTTCTAGACAGACTTGGTTCTTGGTGACAAGGAGTGGTAGATATTTGAAATCTAGTAACGAAGAGGGCGGCTACCTATGTGCCCGAGGATTTCCTCAGAGAGATGTAATCGATTAAAGGGCCCAAGTAATGTATGTACGTGCAATGTATATAAATGTAAAAATCAATTCAAATCAGTATTGGAGACTCGTAACCGCACTTCAGCTTTAGATAAACTGATGGCCTGCTTTGCAGCACGCATTCACTTTTAGTCTGAGGCTGATTCAGCTTTTGTAGTCATGTAATTCATGAGAGCATAAGTATTTGGGTTCATTGTGTCCTGTGTCAGTCAACCCTCGCGCCAAAGGGGCGCCCGAACGCCTCTGGTGATACAACGTCATTTTGTCTTTGTGCCCAGATCTAATATTGAATCAAACTTTTTGTTTTTTTCGGGATTTAGTTTCTGGTTAGCTGTAGAAAGGTCTTCTTCGGATGCTCCGAATCTATTTGATGATTCTTTTTCAACGGATGGTATAACACTGCAAGTTAGCAGGAAAATGGCTTGGTTCTGCACCGCTACGGTCCAAGCACATTGTTCATTTGCACAACTGTTCTCAACATTGAATATCTGGGTAATCTCGGGTCAAGTCAGCGGGTGAGGTCGAGTGACCTCACCTCCAAAAATGAAACAGTCGGCCGCAGAGAGAGAAGGTCTTATGTTTTGACCTCATAATCCCATTTCGTAAAAGACGTACCGATTACCACAGGATTTGATAACGAATTCATTATTCATGAATTAGTGTTGGGCGAGGGGTGGCCCATTAGTTGGAAAAGCAAGCGCGAAAATGGGAATTTGCCGACAATTATTATATTTCTCCATGTACTGCTTGCAGTGAATTTTCCTTCTAAAAATTGTGATATACCAGGCCACGAAACAGGTCCAAGCTAAAATTGTTGACCTGTGACCTTTAAGAGGGTCATATAGGACTATCTTAACAGGTTTTCAAACTCGAGTCAATTGCTCCGCAAGAAATACCTTAAGAGCTTTTATTTTGCTGTCACTGTGTTTGTTCTGGCATTGTCAGTCAATTTATATGCATAATGACTGTATAAGGATAGATAGTGACCTTGTTCTGGCATTGAACCTGGCCATCTTCACACATTGGTATAGTATTGCCACATTATACACCATTCAATTTGCCGTAACGAGAGGAATAATTTGATGCGTAATCGTGGGCCCCAGCTCAGACCAGCTAGAGAAAAACAATCGAGCCAAAGGCAAAAAGTCATGAAACCTGTCACCTTTGACAGGTGATGATCTCAATGTTGGCTGGAATTAAATAGTGGCCAAAATACCCAGTCCGTAATCATTTCTGATGGCCATCTACTACCATCTTTGTTTGTTTGTTTCTTGCTTTCTTGCATTGAAGCTGAGATCGAGGGGGTTTCGAAACCCCCGCACTTTGGGGTTAAGTTGGATCGGAAGCACTGGGACGAGGGTTAGTCGCTGTGTGGAAACTGCATTTCTCAGCATAGAATTCTGCCCAGACTCGTTTGAACTACACCATTATCGTCTAGCCTTTCACATGTGCGTGTGTGGGCACCGTTTTAAGGGGCTGGTCCAACATGAAAAATACTCGCTAATGGTTTCACTGCTGAGGCCGGAGAAATAGGAAGGATCAGACGAGATCATTTTACCGCAAACAACAAAATATGATTTATAAGTTAAAATACATATACTACCAAAGGGATACAAGAACAGCCAGGCGTTGTGGGAGTATTTTCTTCAATGGTTAAACGATGCTACCTCATGGCGCTAAGATGCGAAGCTTCCTCGCTCTCACGGCGCCTCTGTGGGGGAGCACTGGGTCCAGCAGACCTTATCTTCCGCATGGCTTCGGGGCTCCGGATAAGCTTCTGCTGAAAGTAAAGCCAGCTTTCAAAGTTCTGCAGGAAGCTGGGATAGTGTGCAGGCTGGGGAGTGACGTGTCCAATATGGCGCCGACAGGCTCAGACGGCTTATTGAGAAGATGACAGGAAGGCTATAAAGTGAAGAATGGTGTCTTGGACACCTCTCAATCCTTTTGATACTTTGAAACTATTTTTGCTTTTCCCTCTGCTGATGTTTATCTGCGGGGAAAATCTTCAGACAAATCTTCCTTTTTATATTCCGGACACAATTTTGTGCCGTTTTCCGGCGCCTGTTTCTGTCTCCAAAGAGAAAGCGCAAGCCTCGGAGTGATGAAAGCGCCGCGGATTTGATAGGGTGTAATTGGCCGAAAAGTGTGTCAGGACCGGTGCACGTGACCTGAACTCTCAATGCGTGCTGATCCGCACCAGAGGACAGAGCCACTGGCAAGCTAGTGACCACAATACTGTCTCTGCCGGTCTAGCCTTCGGCGAGCTCGATATATCGGGTAAGATTTCGGGGATCAAGACTGATTGGTGATGTCGTGACGACATGATATGAACCAGAGTAGTCAGGTGAGAAAAGGGTGCATCCTTCATTATTTCCTCTCTCCCTCAAAAAGAAAGATATTTCGCCCCAAAAATATACTTCCCTGCAATTTCATCTGAGCAATGCGAAATCCTCTCGCTCTTATGGGCCCTTCCCGACGAGACTGGACCCGACTGTGATGAAGCGGAAGCAATTTAAGCTGCGGGCTTTAAAGTGACCATAAACATCAATATAACTGGGAGACAATCGATGCTCCGGCGCTGCCTTTCCAGATTACTTGAACGAATCGCATTGGCAATATACCAAGGCAGCCTGATAGATGAGTTCGCCAACATGGTAGCAAAACATACGAATAGAAACAGGTTTGGCAGTCACATTATGGCAACAGGCAACATGACAAATTCTTCAGAAACAGGCCGCATATGCTCACTTTGTGCCTAAACGCCTCAAGAACCCAATCAGTGCCGGATACAGAGGGTGGCTTAGGGGCTCGAGCCTGCCCCCCCGAAATGTCAGAGGGCCTATTGTAAATGCTTAACCGGAGGCTGTTCCAAAGCAATGGCGGGGAGGCTCGAGCCCTCTATCCTTCTCCCTCGAAATGAAATCCTAGACCGGTCACTGAACTCAAGTCATATTTTGTTATGCGTGAGTATGGCACACACTTATTCTATGGCTGAAATTTCGTCTCTATTGCCAGTTTAAAAAAGCTCCGTGTGTAAATTTCCCGATTAGTGGGCTTGCGGTTGTCTTTGAAACATCTGAATTATTCCATCAGAAGCGGAGAGCCATCACAGCGAGGACTGACGCTGAAGTGATATACCAATATATGTGGCGCAGTTCTGTCCTAGTTAGCTCTCTCCATCAGATCAGGTGTTGACAACGGTTGCTCGTCGATTCAATTAAAACTCGCAACGAGGTTTTCAAAAAAAGTTTCGGATCTGGCAAACCTGAGCGCGAGCAAGTATGATGGTCTGTTTTCCTTGGTGTCCTTCGCCACCCGCTTCCCCCGGTATGTCTGCTCCGCTATTCTACTCAGGGTACCGGATGGATCAATTTCTGGTACGGGCTACCTTCCCGACACGCGAAAGGTCAGTGACCCGGTAGCTATACAATGAAACCCCAGACCTGTTGAAACTGTAAAATGTATAAAACATCAGCTTGACGTTTGCCTGATTGAACATCGCATATATTTGAATCGTTGAATGCGGTTGAGCATACTTGGACCCAGTAACTGGTTTCAGGGGTCAATCGCAGTCAAGACCCACTTTTTAGAGGTTCTGCAACTTTGAAGTCTATTTTAATCAGAAAGTATCCTGCAGCGAAACTGTGGGATGACAGATACATTTCTGTATCCACAGCTAGCAGTTGCCGTGCTGTTTAAATAAAGATAAAGTCCTCGGTGGCGACAAAGCCAATTAATGCCAACCTCCTGCCGTCCCTCCAGCTGCCCGACAAACGTGCTCACTTTGCCAGATGGTTTCCCCGGATCGAAGGGTGATAATTTGTTTTCCGCTTGCTCTGTTTCCCCGTCTGGATTATCTGCAAAACTGGCCTCTAGAAGAGGGGCGTTCCCGGCTGCCAACTCCACCGCAGTTGATTTTCGGATGCGGCTGGACACGCTGGTGCGTTTGTTTGCCGCTCGGTCCGGCCTGTTCGATAGCAGCGCGAGCGCATGTTTGGTAGTCGAGGAAAATGTGGTGTTCAGCCGGCGGAAATGGGCGCCTCCAGGGAAATATGCTGGGAGATTACAAAGCAGCCGATACGGGCACCTCGCGGATTTTGTCCAGAGCGGCGCCAAATGAAACTGAACGAAGCAAGCCAGCTTAAAAGCGGATATGAAAATTACCAGGATATTAATGCTTGGATAGGTTACGTCAGTCAATTTTTTCTAATTGTTCTTGTTTTTCCAAATTCTTTCGACAGCCATCATTGGCTAGCACATAGAGTCCCTTGCCATATTTTTTAATATCTTTGCTTCTGATGCAATATTTGTCTGCAGTTTATTTCACTTATTTAGTTTTTATCTCAGCTTTGCATAATTTCAGGTTTTCTGGCGAGTGAACAGTGGAATATTGGCTAACAATATCTTTCATTGTCAAACCGAAAATACTCCATACCGAAAAATATGACTTGGGTCCTCATATTGGCATTCATGGTTACAATTTTGGGAACATTAGGATGTCATCAAATGTTAAAATATTGTCCGAGCTACATTCAGCGCGCCTGCTGAAAACTCTTAAAATGCTTCATTAAGAAAACAGGGTGTTTGCTACTCTAACACGCGCATTGACGGGGGTGCGGGTACCCGCCCTCTCGGGTTTTTCGGAGACAGCAGAAAAACGGCGGCGCGTAGCGCCGCCGTACTTGGTATACCTTTTCCCTCATCATTTTTACAACTTCTGTGAAAATTTTAAGGTTAGGTCATCTCAGGTCAGGTCACCAGTACAGGTCAAGTGACCCGACCTCAAAAAAGTTTAAGATAGCATAAGTCGGAGCAGGGTGAACTTATCCGATTGAAACTCACATCACATAATGACCCCACCGTGTTCTCTAAAATATGTTCTGGTATTTTTGATATCGATGACCTAAGGTCAGGTACGAGGCATGACCTCTCCATTGGAAATGCATGGGAAAAATGGTTTTTACGGAATAACTCAGTAACGGATGGTGATAGAGCATTTATTTTAGCTGCATTAGACTCGCCTGAGCTTTGCGGCTCTAATGATATGCATTTTATATAATTTGACCCTGACCTGACCTCAGGTCAGGTCAAATCCTTGATTTGACCTAGCAAGGTCAAATTATATATCATTCGATTCGGCTTGCTAAGAGGATTCATATAGTTCAAGTCGTTTTGCTCTATCTTTACTTGTTCAGATTTCATGACCGAAAAACTGAATTTACATGTTATCCCTATGACGGGCATGTTTTGACCTCTCGTGACCTTAAATGTGACCTGACAAAAAAATGGTTCAAATGTTTTCGATGGAGAAGTGGATGGGCAGCCCAACGCCGTTTACTGTTTTTCGCTACCTACCGTGGTTCTCGAGATCTTAGGGGGCGGGTGCCCGCCCCCCCCGTCAATGCGAAGGTGGCTCAGACCCCCATCAATGCGCGTGTTAATATTTCAGTCTTCTGCCTGGAAGGACCGGAACCTGGGCCCTTTTTCACTAAAACTTTGTGTGAAATAAAGGTGGCTTGTTTCCCTTTTTCATAGTCACGAAATATTGTATATATTGAATTCAAAGCTGCAAATACAAGTATATTATCAAAAATCCTCTCGGCTGTGAGAACTAGCATCTCAGACGTACACTGCCAGCCGTAAATGAGCTTGCCCACACTACTTACGTCAAGACTGCGTCCCCAAGTGCGTCCAGGGAGAAGAGACGGCAGGGTCACTGAGATGGGCACACCGACCAGCAGGCCGACCGTCATATCCGTGTCGTGGTTGAAGTAGACGAACCGCTTCTCACGACCACTGCGGCCCCAGGCTGGAGCGGCCAGCAGGAGAGTCGCCAACATCGCCACGGCGCAGCTGCCTAGAGCCGACATGGTGCGGAACCTGACGAGAACGGGAGGGAAGGTTAGAGAGAGAGAGAGAGGGAGAGGCATAAAAGGTAACTGAATAGCAAGTCACCCCAGGGACTACAGTTCCGACTTGTTTTCAGGTTTGAAACAAACACCAACTCTCTCGGCAGAGCCAGTTCTTGCGATCAATATTCAAGCCGAGAGAACATTAGGCTTATTAAACTGCCTACGCTTGATAGACTGTGCGGTACTGCAGCAACCACTACGATGCTATGTTGATAATGTTTTGATAGGGCTAAATTATGGGATCCGAGATATATATTATTGTATTCTATTTCGTTTCAATTTTCGTTCGGTGTGATTATGATTGCGAGTCGATTGCTTTGCATGCTGACTGTATTAAATCATATGGTGACCTTGACCTGACCGTGGTCAGGTTCTTTTATTTTATGACCTAGCGATGTATCGTCATAGCATATATCATTTGATTCACCGTATCGAGAGGAATCGAATGATTACTAAAAAATTAACTAACTAACTCAATCAGACGCTATAGCAGATGCTGTCACCTTCGATCTGTCCCGACCTCAATATTGATCCGAGCCAAAAGAGTATCCAATATGATTTCATAATCATTTCCAATAAGCTATCTGCCACCGTTCGCGTTTCTTCGCTACCCCGCTTAAGAGTCGAGATCGAGGGGTTTTCGAACCGGCCACTGTCACTGGTGCGAGGTTGGATCGGAGGGCCACTGGGGCGGGAATTAACCTCCCAGGAGTATACAATCTGATACTGGTTTCTTAAATGTCTAAGTTACCAAATGTTTATGAGTGAGTTGCACAGTATACCTACCCGTGCTGTAATTTTCAGCATATGATTGAGAACCATACAGATAGGAGAAGGATAAGCATTCTGAATTCTAACTGATACTTCAGAAGGGCTGCTTCCACCGCTCGTCTTTATACACAGGAACACATGTTGGTGATCAGCCAGTCCTGACTAAATGGCTCCAAATAGCTTTCTCGTTGCTATTCATTGGTACTCTATGAATTGATTCATTGCTGATTTTGGTTACTCCGGTTGATACTTTGATATCTTCGGATACTTGAAATGTGTGATGCAAAGGCCACATAGGGCATGGCACTCGACTGTGGTAGTCTCGTCTGTTGATGCCTTGAAACTACCCGTAAACAAGTGTCAGGGTAGTGTCAGGGTAGTGTCAGGGTTAGTGTCAGGGTTTTGTCAGGGTTAGTGTCAGGGTTTCTTTTTGGTGATACTGCCACCGACGTGTGGCTTGAATTCAATGCACAATTCTGTGGTAAGAATCATACATCTTTGTGCGCTGTCCAAAAACGCAACGGTCATCTAACAGAGCTGTTAAACAAATCTCTACATTTCGCCGTGTGACAGCTCTATCACACCGTGAAATGTAGAGATCTTATTTAAATAGAATGATGTGCAAAATTTGTTTCTAAATTTGGCAGCCAATTCTCCGTGTAATCCGTGAAAATGCAGAGTCTAAATCAGCCCGACGTTCTCCAACTTTACCAAAATGCTCCTTCAATACCAGAATGGATTCAGATGTCCGTTCTTCAGGAGACTTGACAGCATTGCAATCTGAGAAAACACTATTGTCAGCCAAAGACAGTCTGTTTTATCGACCTCGTTAGACACGAAAAGAACTCAAAGCAGTCCGCTTGATTTCGAGAGCGTTCCGTGCGGAACGGGCATGGCTCACAATTCTCTGTCGTTGCATTATCGCCGAGCCTGCAGGCGCATGCGAACGGCCTCCCATGCTGTAATGTGTTAGCCAGCGGCAGCGCCTCGGGCCATGTGGTACGCGGCCCATCGGTCAGCGCGCGTCGGCTTCGTTCCGGCACGCGCTAGCCGAAACGCCTGTTGCAGAAAGTGATGTCTGGTCGAGGTGCGAATCCAGGGAAAATGGGCAGCATGAAATACTGTACGTACGTATCGCGCACTTCGCCCGAGAACGTGCCAAAACGTAGGTTATTTTATTAAGCAAGTTATGCTTATGGTATAGACCAATCTCTTTTTTGTATAACTAGTGGCGAAGCTTGAATGTTGTCATTGCGCCATGATCTCAGACATTTGAGCAGGATTTTCTTTAGTGGTGAATATACGAGTCTTTGGTAGCTTGCTGTGTTCGTAATATGAAATTATATTCTTGATGTATTTCTGGATGTCAGGATATCTTGAAATTGTGCCGATTACAGCACAGCACAGAAAAAAACCTGCATTTCGTTGAGCGGGAAAGCACGGTTTGAGAACAACCTACCGAATTAAACACCGGGCTGCCCTCGAGGTCGGTATGAGCCTCCAACCCATTGATAATCGTCTGGCGCAGCGTGGGTCCGGGCAGCCGGCGGCTCTCCATTTGTCTTGCTGGCAGCAGCTGAACCTGCCGCCGCCGCCGCCGCCGCGTCTGACCTGTTCCGCATTAACCAGACAGGCGCCGGCCGCGCCGACATATGGGACGCAGCATAGACGGCCAGTGCCGGGAAGAATTAACGGTGAAACCACCAGCTTGCCTTTTTTGGTTATGGAAAAAACTGAGATGATTAATTTTTCACGTCCGTACGAATATTCAGCACTGGAAGTGTGGTTTGTGAAGAAATAACTGAATAATTTTGTCGCCGCGATGAATTCATCTGTGCGATCAGTTTTCATTCTCATACATACATTTTTCACCCATTATACATCAAGAGAATTTTACGGTCGTGAGCCTGGCCTTTGTTATCTGTTAGAGCACGGGTCGATCTCCTGCAGTCTTCCGCTCCATTGTGAAGCTCAGCGTTGTGACTGGCGTTTATGAATAGTGAGATTGCTCCCATAGCTCTCCAATCATTACATGCTTCACGACGAGAACTGAATCTTCCATCTACAGTTGTCCCGAATGGATCATCGGGAGAAATAGCGCTGTCATGGTTTCTAGACGCCTCGTCTCTTCGATATAATCGCAGAGCTTCACAAAAGATAGGTCATTAGGTCCATCGGAAGCCGGTGGGCGGCCAGGATGTCATCCTAAAAGCCCAGGCGGAGCTTGTATATCTACCCCACGTGCAGCTCTGTTCGAGGATGGAAGAATGGTCTAGGAGAGTGTTGGAGACGGGAAGTGTCTATATCCTGACCTATTAAGATTAGAAGCCGTAAAACGTACAAGACACTGGCTTAATTTCCATAGCCGACAGGCTATCAGGATAGGACTGATAATCAGAATACACCGGTCACGGTCCATGACACTGTAGCCCGGATCAGGATAGGACTGAGAATCAGAATACACCGGTCTCGGTTTCCATGAAACTTCAGCCCGGATCAGGATAGTGCTGTAACGGATGAACAAGCTTTCAATATCAATTTTGTCTACATTTCTGGCGCACCATCGTAGTTTTCCTTCACACCTTCACTTTTTCTTTACCTACTGTTGCAAAAAAAACTTTACCCTATGCTATTTACTCTACCCTCGGCACTGTAAGGAGAATGTTTACCACTGCGCTGCCAAATACTGCGGGACCTTGGATGCAGACAGATCAGAATCGGATTGAAACCCGGTTTTCATTTCCAAAAGCTCTATCAGGATCGTAACTGTATACCTATTGATACACCGTTCGATCGCGATCGAGCTTATCCATGGGACATAGGTCACTGTCTCTCCACTCCAGAACAATAATCCTGTGACGTGAGCCTTATATCGCTATTCGACGCATAATATGTGCAGGGTGTCGTCCGACCCGTTGCTCTGGATGACACCGGACTGACCGGTTCGTCGCCGAGGAACTCGGACAGCCGGGTAGTGACTGGGACAGTCGGGTACTGACCTGTCGCGCCGTGACCGACTGTTCAATTTGTCGGAACGTCATAGATGGGCTGTCACGATGCTGAGTCAAATCAACCTGCTCTGCACGAAGTCGAGTATTCTTGTCAAACGGAAATACCGACCCCGTTTGAGGAGAGATCAGTGGAGTTTACAAGTCGACAAGGTCTTCCTGATTGGAATGTTGGATTAGAGCGAGATGGTGTTATATTCTTTTTCATATTCACTCTTTGTGAAAGAAGGCACGAGTGAATGCTAACTTGTGAAAAGGAAGGAAATCGCTCGCTACACTGGTGACATCACTTCGCCGACCAGTTTCAATCGATCAGATGGTATCTTCCCCTCTCAAGCTCAGAGGTCGTGGTCGTCACTGACGCGTGTGACCCGTTTGGTGGGCTGTTGATACCAGGCCGGGACCTGTCCAGGACGAGATGGAGGCGTCTACCACGGCTGGGACCACTGAATGCAGGTCAGATGGTCATTCCAGATACGAGGCCGAACAAGCTGTCTGGCCTGTCGGCGATAACTTCCCAGAACGCTTCACCGCGACCAGCCGCAGGACGGGTCATCGACAACACTTGACAACAAATGCCATCGCTTTTTCCGGGTATGCTGGCGGATGTGGCTGGCTGATTTTGGAACCAATCGCTTGCTGGCCGTTGGACTGATCGTCTGACAGAGATAGTTGTACAATTCAGCGCGATTCCTCGGAACTTGATGCATGTTCACTGGGAAATCTAACTGAAACGGTTGTGGAGGCGACACATGTTTTCGGGGAAGTCTTTCATCTCGGCTGTGTGCTGTGGTATTTTTGCTAGCAGAGCTGTGACATTTCCTGGGCTGACTAAACTTTGCGTCTGAAAGAACTCGGTGGCTTGCTGACACGGAGTTTCCGATTGTCAGGGTGCCGTTCTTTCTCGCTGAGAAAGAGAGCAGCCTCTCGCTCGGTGGCTGGCTTTTGGCTCTGGACGATAGAATGAGCTGTTTGGTGCGGCATAATAACCACCCTATCTTGGGCTTTATGAGCCACTACGATGTGCGCCTGGATTCAATTTTTTGAATCTAAACCTTATTGACTGGTTTGGATGCTCAAAAAATTTTACTCACTGGTTGCGAAACGAAGAGGAAACAAAACAAAAAGGCATTGAATCAACGTGTCTCTACCTTGAAAAAAATTATTCACGTTTGTACAGGGTGTTTGAAAAAGAATGATATTTTTTAATTGATCATAATGCGGTTGTAAATAGATTGTTGTGGTATGATTTACATATCAATCGAAAGTGAATTTTGGGACATTTACGATTATTCATATTTTGATAGCTGTTTTGATATTTTTCTACTTCAAAAATAGTCTTAAAAATGAGCTGAAAATACTGCATATTTTGCCTTCATCGAAAATGGTCGTAGAAATCACGCGCGTATCACGTGACAAGTATCACGCCAATGACACTGCAAACCTTACATCGCCCCTGCGGTACATCACAGTCCACACGCACATTGCCTCTGGAAATTAATTCTAAAAAGACCTCTCAAGCTTAGGAAAGCCCGCGTCCAAGCAAGCAATCCCCAATTGGTCCACGTCCCTTGGTCTGCGGTGAACAGTGAGGTCTTTTGCGCTGTCTCCGCCGCATCCAGTCATTCATATGGAAGGTGAGCCAATGAGCCATGTGGTGCTTGAACCAAAAGTATTAAACTTGTAATGTTACTTAAACTTGTACCTTTGATGTGCATGCTCACGTGCCATTTCTGTGTGCTAAAGCTTTTTAGTGTTACCAGTTCCGTTTTCTCAAGCATAAGCGGGGATACATTATGTTTCTTGCATCATTTTCCAATTATTTTTAAGACGGGGAAAATATTTGATGCAAATAAAACATGTTTATTGAAAAATGTCCTACAATTTACCATTAAAATGAACGTTTTAGGAACAGATTTGAAGGATTTTGGTACTTTACTGAACATTTGAAAAATATAATTCTTTCTGAAATACCCTGTAGCTTGCATTTCCGGCCGTAACACCTTCAGAACAAATTAATTCGAATTCGATTACTGTATTTCATCATGTGCAGGCCAATGCCGCACGCACCCTTGCTCAATAACAGGGAGCGCTCCATGTTGCCCGCTACCATACTTTTTCCGGAAAGAGAAGGTGCTAGGGAGGCTGTTGCTTCGTAAAAGTGGACCTCTCCTCCTCTTCCCCTGCGAGCCAGACGACTATCGGGGGCTGTTCCGTGGCAGCTGGGTCTGGTGCGGCCGGATTCCCCTTTTCCTCAAGACTAGCTATTTCTTCGCCAGTGGGCAGGCAGTTGTAGGACGAATCAAATTCCAAGGAAAGGGTTTTACGGTATAATGCACCTCCTGGCTATATCGGTATAAATCCCGTCGTACTGGTGCCGCATTCCCTTTAAGCCTGCACATCACATTTCCAGCCTGAAACGGCGCTAACATAGTTTTCAGTGTGGCTGCGGGCCTGTGTTCCCACGGAGCCTACCGCCGGCCAGCCGCGGCGGCGCCGGGACCGGCGGCTTTTTCCTGCGCTCGCCTCGCTCTGATGGGTAGAAGGCGGCCAATCACGGGAAGTTCACGGCCACGACGTCAGAGCGCAGAGGCACAATGCCGCGACACACTGACACACTGCGGAGTCACGCTGACACAGTGCGGAGTCAGGCTGACACAGTGCGAAGTCAGGCTGACACAGTACGAAGGCACGCTGACACAGTGCGAAGTCAGGCTGACACAGTGCGAAGTCAGGCTGACACAGTACGAAGGCACGCTGACACAGTGCTGAGGCACGCTGACACAGTACGAAGGCACGCTGACACAGTACGAAGGCACGCTGACACAGACACACTGCTGAGGCACGCTGACTCAGTGCAGAGGCAGGCTGACACAGTGCGGAGTCACGCTGACACGGTGCTGAGGCAGGCTGACACAGTGCTGAGGCACGCTGACACAGTACGAAGGCACGCTGACACAGACACACTGCTGAGGCACGCTGACTCAATGCAGAGGCAGGCTGACACAGTGCGGAGTCACGCGGACACAGTGCGGAGTCAGGCTGACACAGTACGAAGGCACGCTGACACGGTGCTGAGGCAGGCTGACACAGTACGAAGGCACGCTGACACAGTACGAAGGCACGCTGACACAGTGCGAAGTCACGCTGACACGGTGCTGAGGCAGGCTGACACAGTACGGAGTCATGCTGACACGGTGCTGAGGCAGGCTGACACGGTCCAGAGGCAGGCTGACACAGTACGAAGGCACGCTGACACAGTGCGGAGTCACGCTGACACGGTGCTGAGGCAGGCTGACACAATACGGAGTCACGCTGACACGGTGCTGAGGCACGCTGACACGGTCCAGAGGCACGCTGACACAGTACGAAGGCACGCTGACACAGTGCGGAGTCACGCTGACACGGTGCTGAGGCAGGCTGACACAGGACGAAGTCACGCTGACATGGTGTGGAGTCACGCTGACACGGTCCAGAGGCAGGCTGACTTAGTGGTGGACGGGGGTATGTCCCCCGTGTCCCCCGTGGAGAGAGAGAGAGAGAAAGAGAGAAGAGAGAGCACTGTATCCCAGTCCCGCGATTTGGCTCCCCAGATCACGATGCTAGAAAGCATACCAAGGGATGGGTACTGACTAATAGGATTTAAATGAGCGGTATTTAAAAGAGCTGTGTTGCGTGCCCAGGAGAAAATGTAACATGAGTTGTGATACGAAAAAATTGCACACAAGATGGGCGAAATATATATTTTCATATCTCTCCGATAAAAAAATTTGTCGAGACATAACAAGTATGTTGCAGACAGGAATCTTCATAGAATTGCGTCCGTGGATGAACAGGTGGTCAGACAGGGTTCAATTAGCCAATGGGTACATAGCTGGAGATTTGACTCGCCGATACTCATGGGCGCGCATGAATAGTTCCGGAAATACACACCACGGTTTGACTTCAAAAGTTTCCACATGTTTTTGTAATTTTTCGTAATACAATATTATGGAGCAAAGGCATTCTAGAAAATGTCGCTGCATAGTGAGTCATTTGACTTTCCACCATGAGGTTGAGTTTTTGTTGCACTACGACCCATAATTTTTTAATTATGGCCAAAAACTACAATTCAGTATCATATCTCCTCGTAAGCGGATCCAGGAGGCAAAGGGGGCACGTGCCCCCCCCCGACCCTCGGTGCCCCCTGAAATGGTCACGGCGTCTCCTGAAAGGTCGACGGCAGCCCCCTGAAATGCCGATTCCCACCTACCCTCCCCCTCCCCCAGGATGCGAAAATCGGCGCCCACCGATAGGATTTTGTTTCCACCTGTTCGGTTTTGCCGGTCAAAAGTGGCGCCCCCTGGTCTGGATGGCGCCCCCCCTTCCTTTTTTTTTCTCTTATTGGCGGCACATCCAAATTTTCCTCAAATTTCATGTTTAATTATTAAAGGGGCGTGCACGTGCGCACGTGAGGCAAGGGTCCCAGAGTTGATAGATATAATTCATTCATATTCTTGTCACCGACACACCTACCAAGTTTTAGAGAAATCGAGTCAGTAGTTTCCGAGGTATCAAAAAGGGGTGCGCATGTGGAGTGAGACCCTAAATCAAACTAATGCCATGTTCCTCTTATATCAGTTTGAATACGTGCCGTAAATTTCATCATGATTGAATTCATATTTTCTGCACTATAGCATCGGGGTAAAATCTGCTCACCGCTTTCCCGTGCGCCTGTGCGCGAGAAAATTGTCTTGGAAATACATTTACCTACACTTCTTTACCCGCAGAAATGTTACCCCACGCATACCAAGTTTGAGCGCATTCAGATCAGCCAAAATCGAGTGATGACGTAATAGGCGACGGTAATTTGACGTTTTGTATGCCCCTGCTTTTGCACGTGTCACGAGCTTCGCCAACACTCACACGTGCCTGACATACTTAGTCAGCAATTGAATTGATCAGGCTATAAAACGGCGAAACCCCCGTTAAAGTATGATATCCCTTTCAGAGTTACAAGCTTTACGTTAGTGTGACGGCTGTGTCGGGCCGCGTCGCGTCGCGTCGCTCGTGTGTAAAAGCTGATCCATATGTAGGAAGAGACCTTGTGGGTGCTGCGCATTCACTCGTTAACAAACTAAAAAATCATACCTGTGTGCTGCACTGACGACTTCGAAGCTTTCTCGATCCGCCTGCTGGTCGCAGTTGCAGGCCAACCTCCACTGAATCCAAACACTGACGAAGCCTGCTGCAGTGGCGCTGCGACGTCCGTAAGCTCGGCTGGATAGCTGGCGGTGTCGAAGTGACCTAGTTGGTGGTGGGGACCCGACTGATCTTCACTGGACGTAGACAGACCGGTAGACGATGTGAGGTGTCTCGGAACTAACGGTACGGACCGGCGGTGCCGCTGCCGTCCGCCACCGGTGCCCCTGCCGTGCCCCGTCCTGACACCCAAGAGTGATGGCACGTCACAATAGAAGATGGCATGGTATGCTGATGCTGGAGCCAGGGGTGATGTTATCTGTGGGACCAGCCGGTGCCAGCATCCAAGAGGATGTTTGAGAGGGGGATACGGTTGATGGTTGTATCATGGATGTTCATGAGGATTGGGTCGTAACAGGTCACTTGTGAGTTTTTTTCTCCCGACCCTTATTTTTCGAAGGAAAGAGTAAGCAGCAATAAGTTTTTATATTCGCACACGCATACCCAATGCGCCTTGTGATGAGCTGGAGGCAAATCTTAAATAATCAAACAGGATGTTCTCTGCCTGGCTCATGGCTTTGTTTTTTTCGTTTTTATTAGACCATAGAAAACGGTAGCAGGTATAATGCTATAAATGGTTAGACATTATTAAACCACAAGGATATGTTTTTGTTGACCACATCCGGTTTCAGGACCATTCTAGTATCATTATCAATTAGATTATTAAAATAAATTTTAAGAGAAACGCTTCATGCAACCTATTGAAGGGAAAACCGAAAAAATGATAATTTCGTTCGTTTTTATATTTTTACCTGTTCCGTATTTCGGCGTCGTGATCACCTCCCGTGGATGAAATTGACTCCTGTTCTGGGAAGAATTTTCTATAATATGAGCGCAAAGCAGATTTTTCACATCCTATTTTTTATTGATGCTCAGAAAACTCCAGTCTATCGATTTGAAAGTCAAACATGATATGCCGAGGTTCTTGTTAATGGGTCATACCCATAACGAACCAATTAGTTTTAACATGACTTATTGCTATTTTATGGAATTTGTTAGAGAATTAAAATAACGTAAATGCGGAATGAACAAATTCCTTCTCAAATATTTCGAGGAATACTAATGCCCCGGTGAATCCTACACAGTTTAGAGAAAAGCTTACTCTTCACCAAATTGTCCCGCACACTAGGAAAATGATTTACTTCGTTCGTCCTCGACTTCTGATGAGCTTCGCGAGGCGACGTTCGAACTTGATCTGCTCTGTTTCCTTAATACGTGCAGCGGAGGGGGTCTTAGATTGCCCCCACCTATTTTCCGAGGTGGCCGGAGAACCGTTTGTAACTGGAAAACACCACTTGCCTACATTTGAGAGAATTTGTGAGCGCATCGATTGGTGAAATAATTTTGAAAATGGATCTTTAGACTTAAATGCTTTTCAAAACCAGACCTATAGTTTGGGGCCGTCGTAATTGCGCTGTTCCACCAGTTTGCCTGCGCTGTAGACCGACTGATGACATAATAACGTCATTTAATCGGGATTATATGTCAAATTTACCTCAAATGAAAGTCAAGGTCAAAGGTCACAGGTCAGGGTCATAAACCTCAATGACCCCAGTGTATTGGTAAGATGACGTTGCTGAATATGCATTACGCTATTGTATGACGTCATAGTTACGGTTACTCATTGTTGAGGTAAAGGTCACAGGTCAAGATCAAATGTCTTTCTTCGAGGTAAAATCTTCATTTCCCTCCCATACGTTGCTATAAAGTCACTGTCATTATACATTATTAGGAATATGTCACATGGTTACGTCATAGGTCAG
The DNA here is from genome assembly GCA_034440635.1 of Lepas anatifera. Classification (NCBI taxonomy): domain Eukaryota; kingdom Metazoa; phylum Arthropoda; class Thecostraca; family Lepadidae; genus Lepas; species Lepas anatifera. Next base: position 697,843 of record JAOTON010001860.1, on the reverse strand, counting down.
TGAGCTTGCGTGACTTTGGTCTTAAACTTTCAGAAGACATTGTGTGGGACCTTCTTTCGATGACATTAGTCCTTTTTCGGTGCATTTCTGGTTCTTTACCACGTAACCGCAGCATTTCCCGATAGGTCTCCAGCATGGCCCTTATTCGGCCTTTGCGACCTCGTTTGACCTTGCCGATATTAACCTAGGTCAATGAAGCTTGGCTAAAATGTAGATGATTATAGCCACCATAACTCCCAAATGGGCGTTTTTCTAACCACCTTGGTTTCAGATACCTCACGGGGGACGCTTTAAGACACTTCCCCCTCCACTGCGCGCTGACGCCATACTCCTCCACTGTGCATGTTAAAGGGAGATACGCGAACAAAAATGTATTGGCTAGATCAAAAGGTCACAAAAAGTTGTTTCGGAAGTCTTATTATCATTTTTGCGAATTCTGCCTGCAAATACCTTAAAATTGCTCTCAAAGTCAACATTTCTAGACGACTTTACCGGTACACCTCGTATCGGTGTATATGACGTACACACAGCTAAGGCTATCGATTTCTCGAAGAATTAGGTCATATCTATCCTAAACAGTGATGTAGAACTTTAGACTACTACAGAAAAATTACTTTAGAAAAACAACATTCCAAAACTCTTTTGAAATAGAAATATAGGGCTTAAAAGAAATCACCATTAACCAATCAGAAGCCTAGGAATTCTCATACCGGGGTCACGTGACCTATCTGACGCAAAAGTTTTGTCATCCTGGGGCTGAAGCAGAAAATGACTCAAGACCCGAGGTACGAAGCCGCTGAAGACTTGAGTAATTATGTTTTTTCCGTTTCTAGGGAAAACTAATTCATTTTGTAGTTTTTAAAAGCTTTTTAAAATGAATTCAAATACAAATACGGAAGAACAGATATTTGTATTCCAAAAAAGCACTGCTTTTCAACTTTGAATAGTTTTCGCAAAGTAAGTGATGGGTGAAGGTTTCAGCATTTTATCGGAACTGTTAACCTATTTCGATAATAAGTGAATGGCCTCCCAAAATGTTGCCGAAGATACAAAAATAATTGACAGTTCCGTAATCAGGATTTTTCAAATAGCAAGAAACCACAATAATAATTGTTTCGCGTAACTCCCTTTAAAGCCGTGCCTGCGATAGACCAGGATATCTTGACTTTTGCCGCAGGAGCCATGCAGTAGGTCGTTTCACTTTTGTAATGTTTTGTTTTAGAATTTATGATTGCTTTATTATTGGGTCTATTCGTGGTCTTTTGACACCCATTTTACCTCAGTTTGTATGATAAAAATGTTACTGTGAGCGGTTTTATCTTTGATGTTTCTTGTGCATCAAAGATGTTATTTCCATGCTGGCACTGCCAACCTTAGATCAGTGCTGTTACCGCTGTATTTTGCTGGTGTGAACGCTTCCATATGCTGCCAGTTTGGGTGGCCAGTGGTTCCAAACTCATTGTCTGCAATTCCTGCAGTTCTCTCTTGATGAGGGGGCGGGGTTCTGGAATTCACCCAACCCGTCTTGTGGTGGGTGATCTAGGGAGACACATTGGCGGATCTAGGAACAACCTTTGGAGGGGGCCAAACCAACGTTTTAGGGACGGGGGCTAAATTGAGAGAGAAAAAATCTCGAAAACAGATTTTTTCAAGAAAAAAACAGCTAAAATATGGTCCCCGTGGGGGCTAAAACATACTATTTTAGGCTTTGGAGGGGCCATGGCACCTTTGCCCCTCCCCCTTGGACCCGCCAGTGGGGAGACATGAGGCAGCACAGAATTGATTGATTTGGGCCTCACTGATCGTGTGAAACATAGGGCTCGGCTAGTTCGGGGAAATCTATAGGTGAGGAAAGGCTGGGCACAGCTCCTTCGGTTCTTAGAGATATTCCCCTAATCTTCCTGCAATAGTCCAGTGCCGAAGGTACCCGACGTGAACGTTTGTAATGCGTAAGTGAAATGCCTAAGTCGACCGGCACACGGTACAGGTCATGCCTTAGAGTTGACCTCAGAAAGCGATGAGAGAGAGAGAGAGCGAGAGAGAGCGAGCGACCGACCGACCGACCGACCGACCGACCGACGAGAGATCCACAACCTCACGGCTGTGTCGTAAGCCCCTGCTCCCGTCCTTTCAAGTATTACTTAGCGCTAGTCCGACCGCCTGAGGGCACGGTGCAGGGCATGACCTTTCAAACATTGCCACGGCCGCTGCGCTACGTAGTGTCTGAGCTGTGGAGGGCAGCCCAGAGGTCTGAGGCCCTGTACTTCTGGAATTAGATGGAGATAAAAAATGTGTGCTCTGGATGGAATGAAGCCATGTGATAATTTCAAATTTGTTTAGGCTATTTGTAATTGTATGGGCGTATGAGTTGTTTCCAGAAAGCTTGACTAAAACTTATGATGATCATGTGGATTTCCTTTGGTTTGATTATGTTCAACAATAACGGTGTCGTACGAGGCGTTTGAAAAGAAAATTTCGTGGCAAAAACCACACAAAACCACAAAAACCACACACATTCGCTGACATGAGACTGCGTCGTGTTGCACTATCTGGGAATATGTGTCGCTCAGAGCGGTGTCACAGTCGGTTTCGTGTCACCGGAAATATGCCGCCGGAGGACTCCGGGTCACGGAAAGTCGCCGGCCGGTCTAACGAGTCCTGCCGCCGACAGTGTGCTGAGCCTGTTAGCCTCGGCGGCGCCGTGTTTGGACAGATTTGCTGGATGGTGGGCTTTGGTTTCATTTGTTTATACAATGCCTCCATTTATAATTTGTATGTGTTTGCGAATTCGGTAATGTTACCATGTTATGCGTAGCTTATCTGATTCTCTCGGCAACTAACCGTGGGGGTGGCTCAGATAGAGCGCGAAATCGCAGTAAATGGAGAGAATGCGACCTATTTCCTATGAATCTCCCACGGACACATTGGCTGGCATAAATGATTGACGAGAACTTCGAAAAACTTGTGGGACGTGTGATATATATTGTACTGGCTTCATAACATCTCTCCCCAGTCTTCCGGGAGGAGAAAGGAGACTCAACTAACGCAGAATCGTGACAGGACCTCTGAATGAGCACAGTGGGCCATCTCCCATCAGCGGAGATTGCAGAAGCGAATATTTACATTGGGGAGTGGAGATCCAGGGAAATGATGGGTCTGGAACCCATGAAATTTGGGTCCCTCATATACATTGGCGAATCCAGGAGCAGCTTTTGGAGGGGTCAAACCAAGGTTTTTTGGTGGGGGGCCAATTCGTAAAAAAATCACCAAAACAGCATTTTTACAGATAAACAGCAAATATGTGCTCCTTTGGGGGGTGCAAAATATACTATTTTAGTTTTTGGAAGGGGCCATGGCCCTTTGCCCCCCTTTGGATCCGCCAGTGCTCATATGGTTTGTATTAGCACGCCAATCATATTCTCAACCGATCCAGGATCTTCCTCTGGATCGAGTGTAGATCCCTAGCCACCGATCCAGGATCTTCCTCTGGATCGAGTGTAGATCCCTAGCCACCGATCCAGGATCTTCCTCTGGATCGAGTGTAGAGCCCTAGCCATGATTTGTGTCCAACTGGGATCGCCATGCTGCGACCCCCATGACCAATTTCCGGCACTGCCACGACGCAGGGGGTACGGGAGGGGAGGGGTTACATCAGTGGCTTGATGGTGCATGATCCCGGTCCACGACATGGCTTCCAGGTAGTAATATGGCCTCAGACGTCTCCGCTGCCCAAATGAAAACTGAAAGCCACAGACAATATGATTGCATCTAGAACCACGGAACAAGACTTATTCATAGCGGAGATGACAATAATGATTATTCATGATTGTTGGGGTTTAACAACGCAGCAACTGCCAGAGCTATAAGTCGTCACGAATTCTTTCCTTGTTGGAAACGGTTTTGGGGATCAGATCGACTTATTCAGCGGCTCTGCGGAACATGAACTCGCGACCTGTGGCTCTGAAAACAGGCGCTGCACCACCGAGCCGCGCGTCCCCGCAGTAATGATTATCCTTCGCCCGGGTGGGGGGGTCTTTTTAGACCCCCCTCGGGTTTTTCCAAAGTGACCAAAAAACGGCGGCGCGCAGCGCCGCCAAACTTGGTCTAGCTGTTCCTTCATCTTTTTTACATCTTTCCTGAAAATTTTGGCTCAAGGTCATATCAGGTCAGGTCACCAGGTCAGGTGAAGTGACCTCACCTCAAAAAATACTTAGGACGGCATAACTAAAAGAAGGGTTAATCGATCAAGATGAAACTCATACCACATCTTGGGCCCACCAGGAGCTACAACATTTGTTCCGGGATTTTTGATATTGGTGACCTAAGGTCATGTGCAGAGCATGACCTCCCCATTGACAATGCATGGGGAAAATCACGAAATGAGCTTTTCTCAGTAAGTATGGATGGAATCAACTTCAAACATCGGTTGCGACTTGCTCTTAGCCCATTTCTGAAGCTGATACCAAAATTTTTGACTTGTGACCTTTAAAAGGTCACCTTAGGTCAAATAAGCATTTTTGGTGTTTTTCTCTATAAATTTTGAATAAACTAAGATAGAGCTTTTATTTTGTCACCAAAGTGTTTGTATAGTCACTGGAAGTCAAATGATATACATCATGACTATACCAGGTCAAGTTGGGTCAGACCGTTGACCTGGGTCAGGTCAAATTCTGAAATTTGACCTGGCATAGCAATATCATATATCATTAGATTCGTATTGACGAGAGGATTGCAATGGTGCATAAACTATGGCTGTATCTTGTTTGGTTTGGAAGCTATTAGCGAAAAAGTAAACGCCCTTATGCATGGGTGGCTATGGACATTCCCAAGAATATGCCCAATGTTTAGTGACCTGTAGCTCCCTAGGCTTTGACCTGACACGAAAATGAATGCCACTGTAATGAAAGCGCATCTCAAGAGCTTTCGAATGGTGTTAGAAAAATGTTTCTAGCTATCATAGTTTCTGAGATATAGGAGGTTTTCTTAGTACACCTCATATTAGCGATTTTGACCTATTTTGACCTCTGGTGACCTTGATATTGACCTGACAAGAAAAATGACCGAAGTATTTTCGGTATCATTTTCAAAGAGCTTTCGATTGCCGTTTTGCGCTTTTTTCTAGCTCTCTTAGTTTTTCAGATCGTGGGGGGGTCTTTTTAGCCCCCCCCACCATGGCGAAGGTGGCTCGTACCCGCCACCGGGGCAAGGGTTATTAACGTTTTATGACGCGCAAACTGCTAAAGTCACGCAGTGTCGTCAATTCTTAATCTGTTGTAAAGGATTGCTTTGGAGAAGGGTTTATTCTTGTTCACAGAATCTGCTCGCATTTGAGCCCTTCACCTGTGCTCGGGAGACGAACGCCCTATCAAGAGTAGACAGAGTGCCGCTTCAGTCTCAATTTTCTAACGAAACCATATGACTACTGTAGTTTGTTCCATATTCCCTGAATTGTGATCTTCATCTACGTGGGCCGGAGGAGGTCCAGGAGCCGCGCGTGCTACCTATAAAGCCGCCTGAGCCGCTGACCGCGATTGGGGACGGCTAATTTTTCACTTGCGTGTTGATATATCTCCTTGGACATGCGTATGGGTGGAGGCCGGATGGCGTGCGTTTGAGGGCCGCACAGCAGGGAGCTGGATAATGTGTTGTGAAGTAGCTGACCAGCCAGCCGTCCCCTCGTCCTCCTGGCCCACATTTCCACACAGCTGGTGCTGACGCGCCGAATCAGAGGCGGAGTGTGTATGGCAAGGCGGCTGACGCTAGTCATCGTGCTATGCTTGTGACGAAAATGGTTGCAGGGACAGATGCAGAAATCCTAGGTACACAGGCACCGGACCCTGATTGGGGGACCCGACCTTCCCGGAGGCGGGCTCGATCGGACCCCCTGCGATCTCGAGAACCGGAGCTGATACGGGATACATGTTAAAGGCACTGAAAGCGCCTTACCGTCTTCAACTTTGGAAATGAGTTTGAACAATATCCGTTGATCCGTGACGTCATAGTGGGCCACATTGGGTCAAATTTAGACCCATTTAGGAAATCCCATATAACTCGAGAACCATTAGATTGAAAGCAAAACAAAAGCCATCAATTTGTTTTTCTTGACCCAGGGATTCAAATTATATGCGGCATGGCCTTTAGGTCGCAGTAAGGTCACATTGTGACCTTGACCATAGAGCAAGTTTAAATAATACCTTTTAAGGTCATGTTTCATGCCCATTACAATAATACCAAATTTAAGACTATCCTGTTTCGTTCAAAAGTTATAGACACAAACTATTTGGAGGGCTGTGATCTTTGGTGACCTTGGTATTGAACTGATGGCAAAATGGCCGGCGGTGTACAGATTTGTCGTTTCAAGAGCTTGCAAGTGCTGTTTAGAAATTTGATCTAGCTCATCGAGAGGCGGATTTACGCCCTGGTTTTGTTAGCCTCATTTTAGAAGAACAGAATCACTTTACATGGGTTTAGAAATGATGTCATCACTTGCTGACCTGACCTGATATAAAAATTTTGGTCATAGGAGTTTAAATTTATCATTTTACAAGTATGCAAAGTGATGCACGTCTCATTTAAGTCGGCTCAGAATCATCGCGAAAAACCGAGGGGTTCAAATGGACCCCAGGCGGTGAAGGGTTAAAACAGATACGCATAGTTGAATTATTCATGATTGACAACCTTTCCAAGTTCAGGCATAGACTCTATATGAAAGAAACACATCTTTTGGCCTTCTACTTATGCGCAAAGACCTTAAGAATGGATTCTAACAAAGTAGGTAAATAAAGTAGAGCCATTAAACTCAACGCTCCAGCATTTTCGGCTGCACGTGCGCTGCGCCGCGTCTAATTACAGCCGTCTTTTAATTAGTTGCTCTGATGAGAAACTGAAAGGCCCAAAAACTGTGCAAACAAATGAGAGCGTTCAGTATTTCAAACTCTATGTAAAGCACGGCATGCCAGATTGCGGCCTCCTGCGGCACAAAGCAGGCCAGTGCTCTCCAGGGTAGTGGTGCTTGGTCTGTATTCTCCACGGCTCTTCACTACTCCATCACTTGAACACGAGCGCCCTCTCAGAGTCCCATCACAAATACTCGGACACGCTCGGTTGCACAATGATGAGATGAAATGACTTCAAGGCAAACAAGGAACGGCCGAGAGGGTTCCATACGGATATCGTTGTGGTGAGGAGGAAGGAGGGGGCTGTTATGCTGAAAGTCTTCCTTGTGAATATATTCCACCATTAAATTTTGGCCAAACTCGATACTTTTAGAATGCAAATAGCTATGTTTATGCTTAATGTACGGACATGGAGCGTGGCGACGCTTTCAAGAGTATTCATTTCAAGATTTGTTAGAGGCTCTGGTCTATAGTCTGGGGAAACAGGATCGAAATGGAATCATTTCACCGTGCCAATACCATCCGTATTAAAGACAATATGACACCCTGTGGGTTTTGAGTAAGCCGTCAGTCGGATAGAGCCTCCGAAAGCCCCCTGGCTCGATATTTTGCTTCCCCGAGAACTCACCTTTTGAGGAGGAGCGGCACTTTTTTTAACCGATCGATCACTCTCCTCCCCTCCCCTTATGAGCCGTTGGCCCGCGCGGCGCGTCGTCGGTAGCTGCGGCCGGCATGAGGCTGGGGGTAGGGGGAGGTATCCACTCTTTCAAATCCTATTTGTCTGCAACTGACGAGTTCTAGGACAAACGAAATCATAAAAGACGATTTTATGGTATAATCTATCTTCTCGGTAGCTCAGTTCAAATCCCATTATAAAGGTGCCACCTTTCCCATTAACCCTCGTCTCAATGGGGATATTTCAACGCCGCACCCTCGTTTTTATCTGACGGTGCCCGAACATGGCGGCGCAGAGTGCTGCCATAATTAATACACCACATCCTTAACCAATTTTGCAGCTTTTATGAAAATCATAAGTTTGGGTAATCTCAGGTTACTTCACCAGACCAGGTGAAGAGACTTTATTTTCAAAAAAAGTTTTAATGAGCACCAGTAAAACGGGTTCAATCTATTGATTTGCTATTCCTTTTACACGGTAGTCCCACTGACTACCAATAAATCTGATGATCTTATATCGATGGCCTAGGGTCAGGTATGGGTCATGGATTTTCCATAGGAAATGCCTGAGGAATGTGGGAATTAGCCAAAAATGACTGCTGCTGTAGATACGGCTTAAAAATAACTTTCTCTTCTCACAATTAGGGTATCTGGCCACTCCCCAGCCTCATATTGCAAGTTTGCACCTGTGACCTGCGAGAGGTCATTTGGGACTTGTAATGCAGTCCTTCAGACTTGGGTCAATAACTTCGCAGGGCACGGTGATAAACTTTTATGTTGACCCTATTACCTTTGCATTGTCATTGCAAGTCGACTCATATGCATATTGAACATGCCGGGTCAGATGGTGACCCTGTTTGTATGGATCAGGTTATCATTTTGACCTGGTATGGTTATGTGATAAGTATGCCTATCACTTATCAATTAACAGAACAATACATATTCGATTCGCCGTAACGAAAGGAATCGAAGGACACCCAACTGTGACTAAACCCAGTTAGATGTTGGAGCCAAAAAACATCCTAGTCTTTAGACGTTTTGACCTGTCATGACCTCAATATTGGACTGAGCGAAAAAGTGACCGAAATTATTTCCTGATCATTTTTACGAGCTATCCCGATTTTGATTTCGTGTTTTTCCCCTATCCCGCATGCAAGCCGAGATCGAGGGGAGTTTCACCCCCATAAAGATATAGCTCTGCTGTCTCAGATAATTATATCTATGGCCAGAGATCAGGCCAGCTTTGTGCCCCACCCCTCGATATATGTATTTATAACTTCTAGAAAGGCTCTTCTCCAGTAGAATAGCTCAAGCCAACCGAATAATTTTCGACATCAACCGTTTTCTGGCCATTTCTGGTGATATTTCAATTCTCGGTCTGTGACGTACGCGAGATTGCCTGAGGCCGCTGAAGCATATCTAGATGCTCGGTGAGAAAAGTTCCAGACCGCATCAATGGCAACATCGAATATAAGAGACCAGCATAGAACAACATTTTATCATCCATACCATTCCGTCGACAACAACCTATCTCGCCCCCTTCGTCCCGAACAAGAATAGGTTATACGATCAGTTCCAGCCCCAGTTCCACCTCATTATATTTCTCAGAATATTTCCAGATAAAAATGTCCCGCTCTGTCCCATCCAAAATTAAACCTGTACAAAAAGTCGCCCCATTTCATCCGCCATTCCCATCCCCTTCCACGTCTCATGCAGACACCCATCAAATAATGGATTTAATTTGGTGGGAAACCTATTCCTACTTGACGGGCAGGTAGACTTACTTAATGACACATAATATCAAGCGTTATGCTTGAAAGCAAAAACATCCTCTGCAATATCCCTGCTATGTTAATATTTGGGTGTAGTATATGCGAGGAAACAAAAGCGCCCAGTCGGTACGTCGACTCGGGAGCTGTCGTAGATGTACCATTGCGTTAACTATAGAGAGCTGACGCCCTGCGTACGCTAAAGGATTAAAACACCGAAAACCATCGTACCCAGGACAGACAGCACCGCCCCGGCTGGGCCGGTCTTATGCCGAACGTACCTACGCCCTTAAGAATATTAGAATACCGAATTGGCGTACACGCATACGTAAGTTGTTTTTGTGCGACAAGTCCTAAGCACGCAAGAGATCAGAATACGGCCGCTTGCGAGGATCAGATCTTGTTGGTCGTAAAAAATACTGGAGCGTGGTGCAGGAGTTGATTGAATTGGTTATTAGAGTCGTGGCGACTAATCACAGCAGGCGACGCCCCGCGAGGCCGCCGACCGGAACATACGCGGTGGCTTGTCAGGGCGCACGTGGGCTGCCTTCTGCTGCGACGGTCTGCTCGAAATTAGGCCCGCAACGCAGTTACCTTATTAGCGTCAGGGGCGATCGCAGGAGCGCTGTTTGCGGGGGGGTATCAACTCAGGAAAATCGTAAAAACAGTGTTTTTTTAGAAAATCGGCCAAAATTTTGCCCTCTTCGGAAGGCCATGGCCCTTGCCCCTCTCCCTCTGCGTCCGCCAGTGTTAGAGGTTAACTTATTTGATGGTATTGTCGGATGCCCTCAATGATTTAGCTATTTGATATTGGGTCTCGCTTTTCGTGATCAAACCGCGTGTGCCGTGATACAGCTTAGCTGTAATGTAGCGGTAGCAGAAATTCCCTAATGCGACAATTCACGTAAGAGACTGTGTCGCACATGCATGCATCATACATACGTACGTACGTACATACCTAAAAACTTTCAGCAAAACATCCATGAATACCATACATCATTCATATAAGTATCGATTCTTATCATCCATTCATTTTTTCATTCTTAGAGAAATATCCCGGTTTTAGAAAGCATGTCTGAATGTTTGACATTAGGTCATCCTTTTACGTGTCAATCGAGCTCGTGATGTACCTGCATATGTATATATTCAATGAAAATATCAATTCCATGGAAAACAATTGTTTCACATGTTTTCAACAGCCTTCGGTAACATGCATATGTATGCACACTATACAACCATGCATATGTATGCATGCATTTCAATATTCACGCATGAATGGATAAATAGGCGAGTGACCTTCCGTCCTTTCGCTCGCTCACATATCCCTTCATCCATACATTCAAAAATGTTTATGTACATACGTACAGCTAAACGTAGTGCGCATGCGCACCTGTGTGTACACTGCGCGACGAAGACGCATTCGAGTGAGACGGTGCGTGCGTGTGCGTGTCGTGCGTGCTGGACGGTCTGCGCCGTGCGTGACCGGGGAGGAGCCCACGTCAGTCACGCACACGTCAGCGCGCAGTCTGCCCTTTACGGCGCGCGTGTTTTCGAGGCAGGAATGAATGTGTTGAACTGATGTGTAAAGTTGAAAGGAGAGGGAACTACCGTCAGAATCCCTGGAACACGGTCGTCCAGTGAACTGGAAGGCTGGAAACCGGGCCTCTGAAGCTCTGAAACAGCATGCCGTTTACAGTGCGAGTGGCGTCCGGCCTGGAACCATTAGCGACTCCAGACAGGGTCGTTTGAGGTGGAGGGTGGATGACCAAGTTGCGAAAAACATGGAGTCGTGAAGAAAACCATGGAAACGCCAGGGCTTGCTGGTGCCCCGCTTGGGGAGAGGAAACAATACAAGATGTAGAAGAAACTTGTAATATACAATACTCAGGACAAGTTTACAAAAAAATGCCTACTGGCCCTGGCGTTCATACCGAATACCCTCACAAACAGCATTATTTCGAAGAACCTGTGTCATTGTAGTTGACATATGTTAATTTATTTTCTACTTTTGTTTACATGAGTGGCCATATGGTGAATCCGAGAACGAAAACTAATTGATCGCTTTCCTGTTAAAACGGTTTGTTTTTGAACAGTCAGTTGGTACCTCAATCTTTATGTGGTATGATGCATTCAATTTTCAGAAACTACTCACTTGATATGAATACTGGCAGAACTGAGCACTTAAATACAACTAGTCTGTGAATGTTATTGATCATTGCTTAGTATGCAGGACTTAGTATTCACAGCTCAGTAGATCGCTACTTAGTATTCAACAACCAGCCGTGTTCTGAAACAAATCTCATTAACCAAAGTTCTGCGCCAAAATATCCTCCACTACTCGAACAATTTCTGAGAAGGTCGCCGCTTCTCTGCTCGATGACCTGTATCAAACGCCGTATCAACCTCAACTGAGCCGAATCATTTAGCGGCGTGGCGGGTCGACCCGGGCTGGCGGAGTCACCTACCTAAATTTGGCTCTCCGCTGCGCGCCGTGCCCTTACGTCTCCCAGTAATGAGACGGCCATGTACCGCACGGTTTGGCAACCCGAGGCGTCGGCTCATCAGACGATGGGCCGAAGCTCGGCGGGCGCCGATCCAGACGCCGGCGTCTGTCCTCAACGGGTGTGATAAATGACTGCTTTACTGCAGAACGATGTTGCAACGTCAAATGAACTGTTGCTCTAACGAGCCTTGCAGCAATATCTGCGCAGGCTACCTATCATATTGGCGTTGGAGGTCGCTGGGGGTCGGACGGCATACCCAGTAGCTTGAAGGGTCATTTGAAGATCTCGCTAATTGGCTTAGCTGGATTCACGTTCTTGGTCAAATGACATTGTGAGCTGGAATTTGAAGCTTTGTCTTTATACTTTTCTGCAGCCATGTTCGAGGACGTAGGAGCCGGGAGCAGTGGAGGCAGCTCCCAATCTGCCCGGACGTGGGGGCATTGCCACCAAACTTTTCAGGCGGAGGAAGTGTTTTGAAAAACGTTCCACGCCCACCAGCTTTATTTTCCAAAGTAAATTTGTATTTATAAATTTACGTGCTGATTCCGTGCCTCTCGCTACTGCCCCATATTTTAGGTACAAATATAGAAAGTCAGGCAATCACGGTTAGACGGCTGTGGGCGGAGACTTCTGGCTTTCTGGGGACAGACCGGGTGGCAGCGACATCGAAAGGATGTGATAAGGGAATGGCCCATGCTAAAGGAATACAGAGATGCTCATGCCATAAAATATACAGACCTGCCCAGTTAACTGCCTCGTGCACCTGTGATTTGGCCTGGATCCTCCTTGTTTACAGGATAAGAACTACTTATCCCTCTGCCTCAAATTATCATTTTAGCATCTTAAAATTCTAGTGTTGCAGACCCATAAAATGGCAGCTTGGTGTGTATGTCACATGTGCTATACACGTTGTATTATGCGTAAGTGTGTCTATTGAAGAAAATAAAATATCGAAAAGCTCCAATATGTTCCCTGGTTTCCAAACATACTTCTGATTCGAATCACTGAATGCATTTTCGCTCGCCCTACATATCTAAATACGGAACTCTTTTAATGAACTCATGCTTTTCTAGTGTTATTGATCTGCATGCACACTGCACAGAAAGTCTCCTACGCCTGTCCCCCTCCCTCAGTTCAACATCAGGCACAACCACCGCCATTCTCAACACCACACGCGAAGGTTTTATAATCCACCACGCGACCCCTCCCCACCGAAGCTTGAACTCGGCGTCAGCGGTACCCAGCGTGACCTTTCTAACCTCTGTGCCCCGCAGGCAATCGGCGGCCAGTGGATGGCGGCCGCTGATTGGTGGAGGCGCGTTCACTTGTATGCGAAAAATTAAGCAGAAGTGTATCCATGGAAATGGTAGAGCCATAAACCATGACCCAGGAGATGTTGTGTGAGTGACCCTATATGGTAATGCCTGGGTCATTGCATAGCTTGCGAGGTCATTCAAGGACCTGTTGCCAAAAAGTTGAGTTGCTTTTGAAAGAGCGCATGCCGAGACCGGTGCCGACTTAGCTGTGTCGGTCCTTCTGCATGCTTCCTGAGTAGGTATCTAGGTATGTTACAGCGACTTTATCATCATCGATGTCTCGGAACGCGCCGACTTCTAAGGCATCTCTGCTCTATGAGAGATAGATTTTATAACACTCACCTACTGTGCAGGTGGAAATATCATTATGCTGCAGGGATGTAAGTCCCGCTTCTGCGTGGATGTAAATAAAGCATCCATGTACACATGCAAATAATCATGGCCCCCACAAACCCCGAAACGGGCATTTTTCTAAATATCTTGGTTTCCGAGATCTCAGGGGTGCTCTTTAGGACCTCCTAGAACCCGCTACACTGCACAACATATAGAAAGCCCCAAGCCGAGCCGAGCGCGCGCCTAACCAACTGCGCTACCCAGACCCCGTATTTCGTGATTGTGTTTCCAATGTGGAGTCTGCCACGGCCGGAATTCTACTTCCTTTTTGTTTCGAATTGAAATTGCAGGGCTTATGTGACTGACCCAGAAACGTGCACCAAAGGCTCTAGTATCTGAGCCATTGTTGGCATTTAGATTGGTGGGATTGCCTTCGCAGAGTCGACAAGTACCCGTGATTATGTGCTGATACCGCCATGGAAATGGCGGTGGAACTCAAACACAGCATTGGCTGGCTAGGGAATTCTGGCTTAGAACTGACTGGGTAATAGAGCTCATTACGATATAACCTACATATATAGATTTATGTATATATACGAAAAATACAAGAGCGAAGGGTACGAACAAAGGAAGAAGATATATATATATATATATATATATATATATATATATATATATATATATATATATATATATAAATATATATAATATTATGGCCATTCACATCAAGAAAACGTTTTTGTTCTTAATGATTCTGTTGATTGTTTTCTTCGCTTCGATTGGAGCACTTTGAATTTACTCGGTAAAGTTTGTTAACATATTTTGATTGTAAGTTCGAGATTTCGGTCTGTTTTACATCTGACTGTGGTTTTTTCTGCAAAAATGTACGACCTCGACGTAATTTGCTTTAATAGAAATATTTTTGAAATCGCGGGCTGTTTTTATTCGTGATAATGAATTTCAGTGGATACATTGGAAAGCTCCAAATTATAATTGTAGTATTTTAATTACCTTATCCAGTTAACCTTATATATTCTTATCGAAACGAAGAATACAGCCAACAAAATCGTTAAAGAATAAAGAGCCTGTCCAAATGTGAATGCTCCATAGCATTTCATAATCATTGTCTCGATGAAATAGCCTGTCCAACTAAGGAATTACATATATCGGTTTTTATTCATAGGTTTGTTTATTTCTTCATTGATGATTATTTGAGGAACACGGTGAGGCTCAAATAATAGCTTAAGTAAACTATAGTATAAAAAACATAGCACGTTAAGAAAAGGTGTAAACAATTTACAAGGTAAAAATGAGGTGTGCAAGACACACTCCGAATGTTCCTGTTCGGTCCGTGCTAACTTTCAAAGCAGTTGGTAGCTCTCCTAGATACCAGTGCTGGAGCTGGTCACAGCCGATCTAAGCTTACAGCTTATAGCCCAGCTTTCAGCTAAGCTCCTAGCTAAGCACGCTGAGCCGCCACCCTTCCGAACGTCATTGGTCCGTAATGGATGCACCGGTAAAAGCGAGTGCATATTTGCGCTGTGCTCAAGATAGCTTCTGCAGTGCCCTCGGGGCTGGGGAAGTGGGATATATCTGCCGAGGTATAGCCAAGGAATTACTAGTTTAAATGGAAAATAATTAGCCTTGCTTGGTATAGGAATCTAGGTACCTACTATACATTTTCCTATGATCTTATGTGTAGAAATCAAGCCTGACAATTCCCTTTTGAGACCAGCCTTAAGAAAACTATGAAATAAACCTTTTTAAAGTTCGGATGAAACCGAGAAGCAACAAAGTAAAGAACTGAATACGGAGTCTTGTAAGCACAAATTGTTTTGCCGGGCCTGTTGCCATGCTGCTATTTCCGCCTCTAAGCAGCGTCCGGCTGGAGCTTAGGCCTCCGCTGGCGGGGGGGGCTTTGCTGAACTGAGGTACTGCTGGTCAGCTCAGCCTCTTCAAGGCGCCCCTCTGCTGCCACCGGGTGCACCACTTGTTGGGACGTAGGTAAATATGGCTCTGCCGGTGCCGGTTTCCGGGGCTCCGCTCCTGACATCGTTATTTCATCCCTGTTTGCCGTGTTGTTTCTTTGGCAAATACATGCTTACGGCTCCAAACGTATCCGGGTCTGTATTAGCCACAGGCTTGAATGAGCCGGAGCCGGCCAACCTCTGAAGCTGCCTTTTCAAGTTCGTTCTGCTACTGTGCAGGCAGTTGTGAAACTTTGCGAGCACATACCTACCAGACTAGGGCCTCCAGCAAACTTCGTGTATGTTCGTGTGCTTTTCGCTCGAGCTATGCAAAGCTCCCTCTGAATACTAATGGATGATAGTTATAGTTTGGTATGGTCATATTCATTTCAATTTTATATGATTGCCAGTGACGGATACATGACAACACTTTGAGGAGGTGATAGGGACTAACGTCTCCCCCGCTAACGCCTCGGATCAACCTCCGGCTATGCAATAACTATAGGCACCCTGCCATTTCGGAGGGGCTTGAGCTACCTAGTCCCCCCTTGTATGCTCCACTTGTTATTGCTCTCTATTTCCTTTGCTTTCAATAATAGATAGTATCCTCTCAACTCAGGGGCGGACGCAGACCCGAGTTTGGGGGGGCAAACCCATGTCTCATGTCTGCCTCTCCTCCTTGGGGGGTTGGGGGTGGGAGCGAAGATTTTTTGCTCTACACACCTACTGTTAACACCTTTCTTCAGTGCTCGATAGACCTAGTATAAGCTACCTCTCCAAGTGCATGATCGCTCTCGGGGGAGGGGTAGAGCGAATATTTTTTTGCTGTAGAGCCCTAGTGTAAACACTTTTTCAAAAATTTCTCCGGCGTTTGGGGGGCCTTCCGGGGTAGTGGGGGGGGCTTGGCCGGAATGCCCCCCCTGCGTCCGCCAATGTCCCAACTTATGTTACAGCCAACTTAACACGAGGGGAGCCACCTTCGCAGCGGGGCGGGTACCGCCCCAAGATTGAGAACCAGGTAGGTAGCGAAAAAGGTAAACGGTTTGGGCTGCCATCCACTTCTCATCGAAAACATTGAACCATTTTTTGTCAGGTCACATTTAAGGTCACGAGAGGTCAAAACATGCCCGCCATAGGGATAACATGTAAAATTCAGTTTTGGGTATTACATCGAACAAGTAAAGATAGAGCAAAAGACTGAACTATAGAATCCTCTTAGCAAGCCGAATCGAATGATATATAATTGACCTTAGGTCAAATCAAGGATTTGACCGACCTGAGGTCAGGTCAGGGTCAAATTATATAAAATGCATATCATTAGAACCGCAAAGCCCAGGCGAGTCTAATGCACTAAAATAAATGCTCTATCACCATCCGTTACTGAGTTATTCCGTAAAACCATTTTCCCATGTATTCCCAATGGAGAGGTCATGCCTGTACCTGACCTAGGCATCGATATCAAAAATACCGGAACATATGTTAGAGAACTCGGTGGGGCCATTATGTGATATGAGTTTCAATCGGATAAGTTCACCCTGCTCCGACTTATGCTATCTTAAACTTTTTGAGGTCGGGTCACTTGACCTGTACGGGACCTGACCGAGATGACCAACCTTAAAATTTTCACAGAAGCTGTAAAAATGATGAGGAAAAGGTATACCAGTACGGCGGCGCGTAGCGCCGCCGTTTCCTATCTCCGAAAAACCCAGGGGGCGGGTACCCGCCCCCCGTCAATGCGCGTGTTAAAAGAGAGAATTTCCTCCGTTGTTATGTCTGTCTTTCGAGTAACTCAATTAATCATTACAAGATTCTGGGTTGCGCACAAATTTGTGAGGCATTACTCAGCTCACGTTGATTTCTCACAATAGAAACTAATAAGAGAAAAATGGTCTAGCCCAATGAATTTAAATTGCATCGCTAAAGGTGTGTGAATAATATTTCTTATTCTGCTAACAAGGTTGAGCCATGTTTTTTTAGGCATGATGAAAAATAAATCAGTCCTTAGCACTGTGTATAAATGCGTGTCTACTAACTAGATCAGTGGGCTCAAAAATACCTTAGTAATTTACGAATCACACGCGAAAGAAACAACGCAAGAAATGAGCACATCATATTTGATATCAATACCAACTAATTGCTTTCAATTTCCATCAATGCATGAATATCAGACAGCACATACATACACCTTGCACGTGTGTTTGTCCGATGGCCTGCCGCTGCCGCGGTATTAGAGCAGAACGATCAGTCACTCAGCAATGGCGCACGATCGTCCGAATCAGCCCCATTTGGTCAGCTCCGACATTCTTGCTGGTCACGGTGGGTGGTACCGGGGCGTAACCGAACAACAGGGGCGGAGCTGGGGTGTCACTCTTGTGGCAGTCACCAACCGACGGCTGTGTCACGGGGGCCGCTCGGACTTCCCACCACAGGCCCGGCCTGGAACCGCCCTTGATTTATGTTCACAAGGGGCCGGCACGAGGTGTCACAGCGCCTCGGTAGCTGCCTCTGTGTGGCACCTAATGGCCAACATTGACCGGTGGTATTACCTCCGGCTGGGGACATTGCCTCACCTCAGGCTGGTCCGCTGTCCGTGTTTATAATGGATTCAGTGGTGAGTCCACGGAGAGCACGAGCCCTCGGAGGTGTTCCGAATTAGCTGTTGTCTAACTGTTGATGCTACACGAGTTTGACGCGTGTTTGGCTTCAGAGATTTGAAACTTGAAAGACGCTCGCTTTTAAATTGATATTTTGTGTCATGACTCAGCCCGGGTCTCTTACTGGAACCCACATGAGTGATTGTTTGTACCCAGGGACCCATCTGCTGCGTATTGGTGATGAGTGGTAGTAAGATTTGGTGAGAAATGATAATTCAAATATTATGGAATTGTTTCATGTCGTTTAACCCTCGCCCCGTTGGGGGATGTTTGAACAACCCCCTCGGGTTTTTCCGGCGGCACCAAAGAAAAAAGCTGCGCATTGCGCAAAGCGCCGCCGTACTTGATACACCTTATCCCTGATCAATTCTGCAACATTTCCCAAAATTTTAAGGTTAGGTCATCTCAGGTCAGGTCACCAGTGCAGGTCAAGTGATCTCACCTCCAAAAAATGTTTAAGGTAGCATAAGTAACCAATGGGTGAATCTATCAAATTGAAACTTATACCACATACTGGGCCCACCGAGTGCTACAAAATACGTTCCGGTATTTTTATATCCATGACCTAGGGTCAGATACAGATCATGACCTCTCCCTTGGAAATGCATGGAGAAAACAGGAATTGGGCTGTGTTTGTGTAGATACAGCTTAGAATACCTTCATATTCTTCAAATCGTAGTTTCCTGGACCCATTTCCAGGTTGATGTTTTTTTTTACTTGTGGGCTCTGAGAGGTCATCTGTGGCTACTTAAGCAGGTTTCCAGGCTTGGGTCAATAACTTTGCAGGAAATGACAAAACTTTTATTTTGATACCATTACGTTTGGGTTGTTATTGTGAGTCGATTGATGTGCATACTGGCTATGCTAAATCAGACAGTGACCTTGACCTGAGCTCAGGTCTGGTCAATTTTTGTGTTTTGACCTGGTATAATCATATCATACATCAATCGATTTACCGTAACCAGAGGAAGTGAATAGTCCCCAAAAATGTATTCCAACTCAATTCTATCCGATGCTAGAGCCCAGAAGCTCTTCTCTGACATGCCACCTTCTTTGACTAGCATGACCTCAATAACCTGAGAACTGATGAATTTATATGAGCTACCCACTAACGTTCGCGTTTTTCGCTTTCCCGCAGAGATGCCCAGTTAGAGGGGGAGGTGCTCGAACCCCTCCCCTCCACCATGGCAAGGGTGGCTCGGAGGCCAACCGGGACGGTCGTTAAGTGGCAGCGAGCAAAGTGGAAACGTGTGTAACATAAAGACCCGAAATATATACTAAAATTCCGCATGACTGCAAATGAACTGACTGCATACCTTGGTTCGTAATAAACTACGGTTGGTACTTTAACCTGTCCCTGGCATATTCATGAACTATAACGTACAAGGTTCAAGCGGGATTCTTAGCCCCACTCATAATACGAGAACTACCTAATCGATTTTTTCCATCTATAGTGCAATATATAGCCACATCCAAGGTGCCCCACAAATAATATTTTCATGTTGTTTTTATTAAATCATTAGTGACCTCATAATCCAAGTAAATATATCAAAATTTTTACATCCGGAATATCCTACTCTGTTCAAATACTTGGGGCTGAATTTCACTTTTTACGACCTAGGATGAGAGCCAGTCGACATACAAATGCTTGCATTTGTTTTTTACGCAATACTAACATAAGTGACGTCATAACATGAACATGCATGTAGATTTCAATGAAAATTTCATCATGCTGTTTCCCAATGCGAGTGGCACTCCCTAAACTCTAGCAAAATTTTATTTCCAAGAACGACATGAGCCAGTGTAACTACAGCAGCAAGATAATGACTTTCACGAATTTCATGTCGTCATCATCATGACGTAACTATGTGACACTTGCCCTTTCGAATACCTACTTGAAGCCAAAAACAACGATTTTTCTACAAAATATTTTGTAGCAATTTGTTTGAAATTTTGCATTACCGTTGACTTCAGACCTAAGCAGCTGAAAACCAGAATCGACTTTTGAGCTGCTTTAAATATGACGTGATAGTGGGGAAAAAACCGTTAAAAACCCAAACATTTTATATTTTGACCACGTAGTTTTGTAACATCTCTGCCGGATTTCGACGGCACCTGCAGACCCTGTTTATAGTATTCATGCACCAATTAAAGATTGTATAACAATTACAGAGGCTAATGACGTCATCCATATAGCCTCTCAAATTTCAGGGGCTCATTTTTGACAATGCAAAGATGATCTTGAATTTATCGTTAATCAAGTCGGCCAAAGTGGTCCATTAAGTAAAAAAAGGCCTGTAAGGTGCAGTCTGTGAAATATGTGTCCTCACTTTTGGTCATCATTGAGAAAAAATATCCCCCTCTGGTGGCGAGACGGTAAATATTGCTAAAGTGGCGTTTGGGTGGTGCAATGGGTTAGCGCTTGGTCTGTTCGTCCCATAACATTCTGTACGTGCAGGGTTTCGTGGGTTTGAACCCAACGAGAGGTTTTGGCACCCTTACTTAGTTCAAGCCTAGCTCATATATATTTGTCTCCGACACCAAATGACCTCAGCAGTTGGTGCTTCGTCAAACCCCGAAAATTATTAAATTATTAACACTCAGTTTGTTTTTTGCAACCTTATGGAACTAATAAATGTTCAGGAAGTTTTTCGATTGGGAGTACACATCTCATTTTGTGTTCAAAATCCTTCATAGGGGAAAATAACGGAAAAAATAAACCATCTTATACCAAAAGTATTAACATAAAGCATTTCATGGCGTCCTTATGATTAAAATTTAAAATGACTAAATTACTCAAACACGGTATTTTATAGACCATCGCGGGTCGGCTGTGTAAACCACAAACCTTCAGACTAGCTAGTTTACCGTTGATCTAATGGAATAAGTTAACTTCATATTCGAGCAAATTTGGCTCTGACAATTTACGACCGAAGTGGTAACCTCACTTTTTCAATACACCGTGATCGTGGCCAACGAGATGCTGTGTTTTCTTTGTATTGCTACAGTCTTTTCGGCAGTAACAAGCCACAACAGAGTGGCACCAACAATGGCCGGTGGCTGTAAAGTCGAATTCCGGCCTTTACTACCGGCACTGTGGGCTCTCCGCCCTTTGTCGCTTCCTGATGAAATGCCTCATACACCACGTTATTGCTGTTTCTGCAATAGCACATTGCGAAAACACAGGAGTGTTCCCGCTGATGAAAAGCTGGGGAATTCAATGTAGTCTAGAAATTGTTCGCTACCACTGTAATATATATTTTTTAATGTCGTAGACAGTGGTACTGTGGTCACCATAGGCAACAAAATGTCAAAGCAACAAAAATGATGGATGCAATTTAAATTCGTAATCAATTTATCATTCAGGTACACTTTTCGCTTCTAAAATGAATAAACATGGAACTTACCTCTTGGGAACAACACAAACAGCATCAGGTTTGATTCAGGCAAGTTCATAATGATATTGCCAAAAGAGTGAATCAATGAAATACGGATGTATTTTAACTTCCTACTCCCTAATGAATGGAGCAGAACTTAACTACGCCGCGTCGCGCTTTCATCTTAAATAGGTCTTCTTTTTCTTGGTAGCATTTCTACGATCAGTGGCGGATCCGGGACTTCATTTTGGAGGCAGGGCTAGGGGGCTCGAGCCTCCCCTACCATTGATTGCCTCGGATCAACCTCCGCCTATTTATTATCTAACGACACTCAGATATTTCGGGGGCTTCACCCTCCCACATAGCCCCCCCTTGCATCCGCCACTGCTTACGATTAGCCAAGCAGCGGATCCTTGCAGCAGCCCGGCCCGCAACGAACGGTGCCGTGGAAGGACTCAGAGTTTTGTCGAGCCGGGAGAGCGGCGATAGTTCCGACAGTGGGAGATCGACACAGCTGCGACAGTGGGGATCGACACAGCTGAGACAGTGGGGATCGACACAGTTGCGACAGTTGGAGATCGACACAGCTGCGACAGTTGGAGATCGACACAGCTGCGACAGTGTGAGTTCGACACAGCTCCGACAGTGGGAGATCGACACAGCTGCGACAGTGGGAGATCGACACAGCTGCGACAGTGGGAGATCGACACAGCTTCGACAGTGGGAGATCGACACAGCTGCGACAGTGGGAGTTCGACACAGCTCCGACAGTGGGAGATCGACAAAGCTGCGACAGTGGGAGATCGACACAGCTGCGACAGTGGGGATCGACACAGCTGCGACAGTGGGAGATCGACACAACTCCGACAGTGGGAGATCGACACAGCTGCGACAGTGGGAGATCGACACAGCTGTGACAGTGGGAGATCGACACAGCTGCGACAGTGGGAGATCGACACAGCTGCTACAATTGTGCTCGCCACCAATGTCGCACGCGCTTCTGACGCAGCCCTGAAAACCGGAGATACAGCGCTTTGTTCAAAAGATGACAATCTTTCGAATCAAGCATCCAATATTGGGGCATCGGGTTTCAACCAAGCGGTTATTTTTCTGAAGAAGGCACAAAAACATAATGTTGTTATCTGAGAGAGAACGCCACGTCAGAAACGGATAACCTGATTAAAATGGCCGCGACGGGGCGATTGTCTGTTGGAAAACTGTTCCAAACACGCCAAACTTGAAAGCCAGTGCACCGATAAAGTCAAACCTGCTGCGCGAACTAGATGTAATGAAATGAACGCCTTGTTGTTTTTGACATAGCCTGATAGGGAAATGTTTTGTTAAGCATGTGAAAATGTTTCTATTGCTCGTTCGAGGGCTCTGCACTGAGAAGCTAATCATGCATTGTTTATTAAAA
Source organism: Lepas anatifera (assembly GCA_034440635.1). Lineage (NCBI taxonomy): Eukaryota > Metazoa > Arthropoda > Thecostraca > Lepadidae > Lepas > Lepas anatifera. Next base: position 674,935 of record JAOTON010001860.1, on the reverse strand, counting down.
TGTTGGGGGATAACGTACGCCTTATACCGGATTCGGATTACGGTCTCAGGTGACCCTCGGACAACGCCAGGCCGACATTGGAATAAATGCCAATATAGGTGTTTCTGATCACTGCCCTCTGATGGATTTCTTTCGTTTTATTGTTTGAAAGATTGCGGTGGTACAGCTACGATTATTTGCATACAATTTCATTGTGTGTTGCTTGTTTCTAAAATTATGTTGAATTTCGCCATCCCTTAATTAGTAAACCTCAAGTGGGTCTTACAATATATACTCTTGGGTTTGGTTATGCGCGACTTAACTATTAACACGCGCCCCGCTGGGGTCCCTGGCATGACGCGCCCCGCTGGGGGGCATTTTTCGCCCTCCCCGCCCAAGCGAAAGCTAAAGGAAAATTATGGGGGCGCGTACGAAAGCTCTTGACAAGACAAATAGATTTTATACAAAGAATTTTTATGTCAGGTCAATATTGAGGTCAGCAAAGGTCAAAGAAAGTTCCATAGGCTTACAACAGAGCAGTGTACGTTTCTCTCTCTAGATCTGCCCCCAGAGAAGCTAGAGCAAATATTTATGCATCATTGGATTCCTCTCATCGCGGCAAATTGAATGATGTATAATATGACCTTTATAGGTCAAATAACGGAAGTGACCTGACCTCGAGCTAGGTCAGGGTCACAGAGTGACCTGGTATGGTCATGTTGCATATCAATCGACTCTCCGTGACAATATAAGCACAATGCAAACAAAATGGGACCTTTATCTCAATTCAGTGAGAAGTTATTTGGCAAAACAATTACTCTATGCTCCCGTGACCTGATATGACCTTTAAGAGGTCATATGCTCAGAAACTCAACTTTAAGGTGAAGATCGTGGTAAGAATTGACGGTGTAAGGATTTTCAGCTTTATTTATCCAGTATTTACGGAAAACGAGCCCATTCTAGTTTTCACCATAGACTTATAATGGGTGACCAAAAAAATTAACTCCACCTTAGGTCAACAATATCAAAATTCCGAGATAGCAGATTTGTAGAAGCTAATGGCCTCATCCTATTGTGGAAGCATCAAACTGATCAGTTCGCTGATGTTCCCTGGGTGCTGCTTCCAACTCGTGATTTTAGGTTTTGAGGTTGAATAGCTCCTTGACCTGAGATGACCTTAACTAAAAAGTTTGGTCAGATGTGTAAAATTCATTAGGGATAAGGCGCTGTAATTTTCGTTGTTCTGCGCCTCTTCGTTTTTGAGCTATCTGGCAAAAATCAAGAGGGGGCGAATTTCGCCCCCAGCGGGGCACGTGTTAACCAAGCGCATGCAGTTTCCATCGGACCCGGGCTCGCTAACCGGGCTCAGACTCAATAATAAAGCTCTGGCTCGCTAAGCGGGCTCGGGATCGTTAACCAGGCTGAGGCTCACTAACCAGGCTCGGGCTCGCTAACCAGACTCGGGCTCACTAACCAGGCTCGTGCTCGCTGACCGGGCTCGTTAACTAGGCTCGGGCTCGTTAACTAGGCTTGGGCTCGCCAACCAGGCTCGGGCTCGTTAACCAGGCTCGGGCTCACTAGCCAGGTTCGGGCTCATTATCTAAGCTCGGGCTCGTTAGCTAAGCTGGGGCTCGCTAACAGGCTCTGGGGCTCGTTAATTACGCTGAGTTCACAATTTAAGCTCGGGCACTTCCATCACTAACTACTCTGGTCACACCCCTTGAACCCCCACGTCTATCAAACTAAGAAACTAAACAGTGGCGATACCCGGTTATTGATTCCCAGCTGTAGATATGTGTTTCCTTCTACATCTACTGATCAATGATCTGACGTCATCAATGATGGGTCCTACATCGATTGCATCAGTCGATACGTATAGACACAGCGTGAATCCTTGATTTTACGCTTGATTCAACTGACTCATCTCGAACGAATTATTTGCCCCAGCGTAGCCACCAGCAATCAGTGGCGGATCTAGCCGGTCGCTTTGGGAGGGGGAAACCAAAGTCGAAAAGCAAAAAAAACGTCACGCAGTGAAAAATTGCGCTAAAATATGACCTGCCGGAAAATTTTAGGTATTAGAGGCAAAAGGCAAAAAAACGTCACAGAGTGAGAAATGTGGGCTCGAGATACTTTTTTCCTATCCAAGCCCCAATATTTACCCTGAACTTAACTGGTTCTGTTTGAAGTTGACAGTTGAAGTACCAAAATCTTGCTTATAAACTAAAAAGCAGTCGGGGGAAAAAGGAGGTCGATCGCTTTGGGGAAACCATAGTTTTGCCCCGAGCTTTTCCGTTTGGGGGCAAATGCTTTTTTGCCCCCTCCCCTTGGGTCCGCCACTGCCTGAAATGAACCCGTTTGTTGGAAATACATACGGATGTAGAATGGGATGCACCGTTGTGCTCTCTAGTCGGCCAGTAGGGATGGAACGTTTTGCCTAAAATGTCAATGGTGCGCCTGCAGCCCGTGAGACCTTGTCTTGTGGTCCTTCCAATGCGGAGGGTGCACCTCCACAGTGCATATATAGCAGGTCACTGAACCTCACTAGTTGCTATGCATTGCTGCAGCCCTCAATCTTTCTACCCTTCAGGCCAGACGCCGATATTGGGACCGTCTCTACCCTCCAGATCAGCCCGCGATATTGGGCCCATATATAAGAGTCAGGCGTGAGCTCATACATCAACATATTTCCATTGACCTAGATCTTTTAGTATTGGCATCAGTTGTAAATCCATTCGCGATCATATTTCAGAACTTGATTGATATTGAAGGCTGCATTGCACCATGTTAATAAGCTTCTGACGCCCTTCAGCTTCCGCTGTATAAGATGAAAGACTTGAAGATCATGCGCTCTGTTTTTATGAGCGCAGCGCTTAGCCCGCGGCCCGGTGGGCCTCCGAGCCACCTTCGCCCTGGAGGGGGTGTTTGAACACCCCCTCGAACTCGGCTCCTATGCGGGATAGCAAAAAACGCAAAGGCTGGTGAATAGAGCTATCCATAGCTCTCATACAAATTCATGAAGAAATTATATTAGTCAATTTTTGGCTCAGGTCAATATTGAGGTCATGATAGGTCAAAGAAAGTGACATTTTGAGCAGAGTATTTGGGCTCTGGCGTCTGACTGAGTTGAGTTAGAATAATATTTTAGGCATCATTTGCTTCCGTTCGTGTCGGCGAATCGAATGATGCATAGTATGATCACACTAAGTCAAAACACAATGACCTGACCTTAGGTCAGGTAAGGTCACTTTTTAAACTAGCATAGTTAATATGCATACCAATCGACTTGCAATAACAATCTAAACGCAATGACATCAAAATAAAAGCTGTATCATTATTCCATGAAAAGTTATTGACCTAAGTCTGAAAACTGCTTAAATAGGCCCAGATGACCTCTCAGAGGTCACAGGTAAAAATTGCAACATGAACCTGGAAAGGTGCCCAGGATACTACGATTTGGAGAATATTAAGGTATTCTCAGCTGTTTCTACACAAATACAACCCTATTTCTATTGTTTCCCATGTATTTCCAATGGAGAAGTCATGGTCCGTACTTGACCTCAGGTCATCGAGATAAAAATCCCGGTACATTTTTGGTAGCACTCAGTGGGCCCAATATGTGCTATGACGTTCAATCTAATAGATTCATCCATTTCTTACTTATGCAACCTTTAACATTTTTGGAGGTGAGGTCACTTGACCTGCACCGGTGACCTGGCCTGAGATGATCCAACCTTAAGCCTTTAACCTCCAACCGCCTACTTACTATTAGAATATCTCCCTATTACCAAAACTATTGCACCTTGGCCACCCCCCATGGACATCTTGTGAGTTTGGACCCATAGCATCTGAGAGTTCATCTGGAGCTACTTAAGCAGGCTCTCAGTGTTGGGCCAATAACTTTGCGGGAAATTGTGGTACAGCTTTCATTTTGATCCCACTACGTTTGGATTGTTATTGCCAGTCGATTAATATGCGTGTTGACTATGTTATGCCACATGTGGGCCTTGACCTGACATAAGGCAAAATTTTTTTACATTTGACCTAGGTTGTTCATGTATCATTTTTCGTAATGAGGAGAATCGAATGACGCCTAAAAAAACAGCCAAGAAAGGTGATAGAGTGCCAAAAACATTCTCAAGCCTGTCACCTTAAGTGAACTGTCATGACCTCAATATTAACCGGAGTTAAAAAGTGACACGTGTTGTTTCTTCATTATCTATTATCTGCTAGCTACTTGCGTTCGCATTTTTACGCCATCCCACATACGATCCGAGATCGAGAGAGTGTTTGACCCTCCCCACTGGGGTGAAGAAGATCGGGAAGTCCACTGGGCCCAGTTTTAAACACGGGTCTAGTGATCATGGTCTAAAACCGGAAAACCACACAGGCTTTCAGACTAGTCGGTCGGTTGGTGATTTCTCACGTAACTGCGTGGCAAAACGTGAAACAGTGTCACTTGCCGATATCGTAAACAGCATCCCCGGCATCGGTGTAAGCAGCGTCAGCGGAACATTCTGCCACAGTGCTCACTCAGTAGCTGCACACGTTAACCTAGCCCTCTCCGGCTGAACACGCCGTCTTCTTTCCGGACCTTCCACGCTTGTGCGTTTGTTCCCAACCCGGAACAGACAGGGTCATATTGTCGACCCGGCGGACCTGGTACTTATAGATCGATGAAGCCTAGCTCGGTCCAGCTCCCCCTCCCCTGTCCTCCTCCCCATCCCACCGTAAACCCTTCCCAACTCAGACCCCGCCTGTTGCTGACTGCAGAGGTGAAAAGCGGGACTGCTCACGATCCCCGCAGACTGTTTTGTATCGGTTCCATGCGTTTCGTTGTCATAACGTGGGGTATACGAGGAGTTAGTGGGTGACATTTTGGACTAGCGATGACGTAGTTGTACTGTTTGTACCTCTGCATGGTGGTATCAGCGTCAGAAGCAGAAAGTTGGCCGTCCCACAGGGAGTTGGACGCGGGCATTCCCCCTGATGTCCATGAAAGCAAAGGTCAGCACCGGCAGTGCAGAATTGGCAGCTAGCTAAATACAACAATGACCTCCTGAAAATTGAAACACCACCTCTTGAAGCTTCTTTAGCGGCAGCACTACTTCAATTAGCTGTGATGAGGGCCATTTCAGCCCTTGCGCCATGAAGAAGGTATTCGAAGAAAATTGGAATACAAAGTTCTGATGTTGAACAGCACTATCCAGCACGGGTGGTTATGACATGCCGGTGTTCTGAGACGGTCGCAATAGTGTCAGTAAAGTAGAGAAGAGGAGGAAGCGCTTCATTTTTCTCATTGCGTTTGGTGAAAACTTGGACTGCAGGTGAATGTAACATATCCGTACAAAAGAACCAAAAAATATTCTAATGTACTGTATGTATTTCCTCGTCGAGCAGGTTGAAATGACGCTGTAGTGGGGGTCTGGAATTGATATCGGAACTGAAATATGATCAAGGATATTTCCCGCCTACAATCACTGGTTTAATGTTTCAGGCTTCCAAGAGTCCCTGTGTGGCTTAGTTAAGAGTTTTCGGAGAGTGATGCCGCTATATACCACCGTCGGAGCTGGATCTCCGAATTTACCCCATGTTGCTACGCAAGTTTACCGACTTGGTGCATGAGCCACCGTGAAATGTAGCCCCCATTGGAGAATGAACGAGCCCAATGTGTTGGGCTATTACTGAAAAATATCCCACTGAGAGTCATTAAAGCAGCCATTCATTGTTGGTATCATGCTATGTATTCACACAACGAGCTATCCCTCGTGAACGCTCACTCAGGAATAGACAATGGAAAACTTTAAAGAGTGCCCACGTATAATTTACTTCTTCGTTCTAAGAGGCCTATTGTGCGAGACTTGGCAAGATCAGAAGTTCGTTGACCCAGTCACAGGTGCTATCATCACCAGGGGTGTAGAATTGTATAACCTGGCACCGCCTGGGCTCTTTTCATACACACCACCGCCTGGGGGTCTGATCAGAACCCCCTACAATCTCAGGAAGCGGAAGTGATACATCGAAAATTCAAACGGCTCTAGAAGTGCCCTGTCGTTTTCTACTCTGGAGCCAAGTTTGAACCATATCCGTTGACCTGTGATGTCCCGGTGGGTCAAAATGGGTTCAATTTAGACCCATTTAGAAATTATTTATAACTCGAGAACCATGGGACCTAGAACAACACAAAATACATCAACGTGTTCGTCTTGAGCCAAGGTTTCAAATGATATGCGGCATGGATATTGACCTTAATTCAAGATTATAATGACCTTGCAGGGTCATGTTGGATATAATTCGAGTTCTTGGGTTATGCGCATTACCGTGATGCCAAAGTTAACACGCGATTGACGGGGGCGGGTACCCACCCCCTCGGGTTTTTCGGAGACAGTAGAAAAACGGTGGCGCGTAGCGCCGCCGTACTTAGTATACCTTTTCCCTCATCATTTTTACAATTTCTGTGAAAATTTTAAGGTTAGGTCATCTCAGGTCAGGTCACCAGTACAGGTCAAGTGACCCGACCTCAAAAAAAGTTTAAGATAGCATAAGTCGGAGCAGGGTAAACTTATTCGATTGAAACTCATATCACATAATGGCCCCACCAAGTTCTCTAAAATATGTTCCGGTATTTTTGATATCGATGACCCTAAGGTCAGGTACGACGCATGACCTCTCCATTGGAAATACATGGGAAAATTTTTTACGGAATAACTCAATAACGGATGGTGATAGATCATTTATTTTAGCTGCATTAGACTCGCCCGGGCTTTGCGGTTCTAATGATATGCATTTTATATAATTTGACCCTGACCTGACCTCAGGTCAGGTCAAATCCTTGATTTGACCTAGGGGGCGCGGTAGTGGAGTGGTCAGCGTAGCTGGCTTCCACGCAGCCGACCCGGGTTCAAGGCCCGGCGGCTTCCCTGAACAAGGAGCAAGCTGGCTCCCGAGAAACCCTTCCAACAGGGAAAGAGTTGGCGACGCCATATGACCCTGGCAGTTGGTGCGTCGATAAGTCCCAATAATTATTATATTGATTTGACCTAGCAAAGTCAAATTATATATCATTCGATTCGGCTTGCTAAGAGGATTCATATAGTTCAAGTCGTTTTGCTCTATCTTTACTTGTTCAGATGTAATGCCCGAAAAACTGAATTTTACATGTTATCCCTATGACGGGCATGTTTTGACCTCTCGTGACCTTAAATGTGACCTGACAAAAAAATGATCCAAATGTTTTCGATGGAGAAGTGGATGGGCAGCCCAACGCCGTTTACCGTTTTTCGCTACCTACCGTGGTTCTCGAGATCTTAGGGGGCGGGTACCCGCCCCCCGTCAATGCGAAGGTGGCTCAGACCCCCGTCAATGCGCGTGTTAAGACTTAGTCTTGTTTCATTGAAAAGTTCTAGACACAACGAATTTGTATAGCCGTGACCTTTGGTGCCCTCTGGTGGCCATTGTATTGACCTGACCTCAAAATAGATGACAGCATGCGGATTGTCCTTTCAATGACTTTCAAGTAATGTTTAGGAACTTCTAGCTTTTCTAGAAAGCAAGTTACACTCTGGTTTGGTCGGCCTCATTATAGGGGAACAAAATCGCCTAACATGACTCTAGAAATGGCGTAATAGCTCGTTGACCTAAACTGACCTGATGTCTATCTGTGGTCATAAATTGCCAAATTAATCACCCAGAGGCCTGCAAAACGATGCGCATCCATTTGAATCGGCTCGGAATAATTCGCGGAGAAACCTAGCGTCCGATTGGACGTGGTTTATAGTTCGGCGGTGCTCATCCGGACTAACGGATGAAAACTGGCGCTGCGCCGGGGGTTTAGTGGAGAAGTTGGAATAACGCAAATTTGTACATAAACCGGAAATTGCTGCTGGAACCACCGTCCTGGGATGCCAGTCAGTACGTGTGCCGCCTTCTTCTTTGGCCGTACTCGTGCTCCGGACTCTGAGATAGCTTGATGCATGTTTACCTCAACGGGGGAGGGGGTTAAAAACTCCCCTCTATCTCGGCTATCCAGTGAGATAGCAAAAACGCGGATGGTGGTAGATAGCCCGAGAATGATTACGAAACTTTCTCGGTCGCTGTTAACTCTGGTCATTATTGAGGTCGTGAGGGACAACTTTTTTGGCTTAAGCTCTTGACTGGGTACAGGTAAAGCAAAAGTTGAGGCATTGCTATGTTCCTCTCGTTACGGCAAAACGACTGACGCATGGTGTGACCAAACTGAGTCGACATGTGAAAGTATTCGAACCCAAGGCCACTTTCTCACCTCATATGCTCATTATTCGTATCAATCACTTGGAAATGGCAATAGGAACTCAGTGGCATCTAAATAGAAAGCTGTATTGATTACCATTTCTTGCTAATTTATGGACCCGGTTTACCCTTCGATTTCAATGGCAAGGTAACGCTCCATACCTGACCCTAGTTCATCGATATAAAACTCTGTCGTCACAACTGATGATACTTGGTGGGCCTATTGTGTTCTATTAGTGGTGAGATCAATACATTGAACCTGCTCGCACTTGTGCGACTTGGAAGACAATTGGAGGTGAGATGGATGAGATGGAGAGACGATCTGGTCTGGTGACCTGATCTGAGATGAATCAGACCTGAAATGTGAAATAAGTTGTGCAAAAGCCCAGGACAAGTTGTATCAAGTACGGCGCCGCGCCGTGCTGGTTTTTTCTAACTGCCTCGGAAATCCCGAGGGGAAGTCAAATACTCCCCCTGTGGGGTGAAGGGACAGCTTAATAGCTTTCGAAGTGTTTTCTAACGCTTAGGGGTGCCTTCCTGACTTTTAGGGGTGCTCGCTCATCCCGGGAATATTCGATTCTACACGCGGAGCATCTGGTTGGGCATTAATTATGTTCAGTGCTCAATGTTTCAGGGCTTCAGTTTTTCGCCGTTTTTAGGCCACTGCGGGGGGTGATGCATGTTTACACCTGACAGCAGTGTTTCGCCGTTTCAGGCCGGTGCGAGGGGTGATGTATGTTTACACCTTACAGCAATGTTTCGCCGTTTCAGGCCGGTGCGAGGGTGATGTATGTTTACACCTTACAGCAATGTTTCGCCGTTTCAGGCCGGTGCGAGGGGTGATGTATGTTTACACCTTACAGCAGTGTTTCGCCGTTTCAGGCCGGTGCAAGGGGTGATGTACGTTTACACCTGACAGCAGTGTTTCGCCGTTTCAGGCCGGTGCGAGGGTGATGCATGTTTACACTTGATAACAGCGTTTCGCCGTTTCAGGCCGGTGCGAGGGGTGATGCATGTTTACACCTGACAGCAGCGTTTCGCCGTTTCAGGCCGGTGCGAGGGGTGATGCATGTTTCACCTGACAGCAGTGTTTGGCCGTTTCAGGCCGGTGCGAGGGGTGATGCATGTTTACGGTTCTGACCGCCACGGGAGATCTCGCCGGAGCCAACCTCTACATCGACACCATCCTGCAGAACGTCACCTGCGTCCTCAAGAATGAGTAGGTCGCCGCCGTGCTCTTCTCTCAATTCCCTCACGTTGATTGGGTATGAGATGTTATAAATGGCTAATTTATGGGGATATTTGCAGTTTCGAAAGTGTAAATAAACCACAACTGCAAGGTAAGAATACAAAAAAGTAATTTCTACAACAAATCATGGTCATTTAGGTATTGTGAGTTAGAACTTAAATTAACACGCGCATTGACGGGGGTCTGAGCCACCTTCGCTTTGACGGGGGGCGGGTACCTGCTCCCCTAAGATCTCAAGAACCACGGTAGGTAGCGAAAAGCGGTAAACGGCGTTGGGTAGCCCGTTCACTTCTCCATCGAAAATTTATGTACCATTTTTTTGTCAGGACACATTTAAGGTCACGAGAGGTCAAAACATGCCGTCATAGGGATAACATGTGAATTAAGGTTTTCGGTCATTACATCTGAACAAGTAAAGATAAAGCAAAACAACTTAAACCACATGAATCCTCGCAACAAGCCAAATCGAATGATATATAATTTGACCTTGCTAGGTCAAACCAAGGATTTGACCTGACCTGAGGTCAGCTCAAAGTCAAATTATATCAAATACATACATTAGAATTGCAAAGACAAGGCGAGTCTAATGCAGCTAAAATAAACGTTCTATCACCATCCGTTACTGAGTTATTCAGTAAAAAAACATTTTTCCCATTTATTTCCAATGGAGAGGTCATGCCTCGTACCTCACCTCAGGTCATCGATATCAAAAATACCGGACCATATTTTAGAGAAATCGGTGGGCAAATTATGTGATATGAGTTTCAATCGGATAAGTTCATCCTGCTCCGACTTATGCTATCTTAAACTTTTTTTAGGTCGTCACTTGACCTGTACTGGTGACCTGACCTGAGATGACCTAACCTTAAAATGTTCACAGAAGTTGTAAAAATGATGAGGGAAAAGGTATGTCAAGTACGGTGGCGCTACGCGCTGCCGTTTTTCTGCTACCTCCGAAAAACCCAAGGGGGGGCGAGTACCCGCCCCCGTCAATGCGCGTGTTAATATATTATGAACGCATTGACCAGGAAAAATGAATTTATACTTTTGGTTGTATTACAAAACCAGACAAGTTTCGGCTTCCGCCATCTTCTTGGAGTGATAAAATTGTTACAGAAATATCAGCTCAAAAAATCCAACATCGTGACACAGTATACATGGTTTACAGTCCGGAAAATTTCACTCTTAAAGGGCTGAAAAATAAACGCAAGGAACATGGTAATACATTTTGTTATTTTTTGGAGAGGTTTAATGCGACAACTGCGATACCACTGAATCAAATTAATTTTCACGGGTAAATTAAACTGTTCATAGTGGGTTTTAGTTCTCGAATGTGGATTGCCTCAGCAATTTTTAGGTCTGCGTTGTCCTTGGTAGTAGCAAGAATTTCTATGGAAAAGTTGTCGTTAGTCTCTTTCTGTTCCATGGTTGGGTGAAAATTTATCATACGTTCTCCTAAGGGTGTATTTAGACGTCGAAGACGGGCATCGCTCAGGTGTTCATTAAACCCTTACAGGACGTGAACTTTCACCGATCGGTTGAAAAATTATTCATATTCTAGGTAACCATGAAATAAACCCTACTCCGAAGAGATGTTATTTTATATCGATACCAGCGCTGAAGTGAATAACTAATTTCGTCATAAAACTACGAAGACGATGGAACTTGCAGCTTCTAGTTCTTGCTAATGATTATTTTGGGTTTGAGTTAGAATTAACACTGAATGTTCGAAATATTTCACTACAGAAGTAAAAATTTGGATTACTTTCTAGAATTAAGATGGGCGTGAGGTGACCTGCTGGTGCTTGCTGCCGGTTATCAGAATAGTTCAGACGCCCAAATGGGTCGCGCTGGAGTCGATTCAGAGGCTTTCAGTTCATCATCATAAGTCTCTTAATTGACACTTTTTAGTTAGAAGTAGCCCTGATTCAATTCCGTCTTTTGCATGGGCCAAGTGCCTGTTTATCAATTTCTCAAATTTGGGCGAAGCGAACTCAACTTTACTCCAAGTGTTATGTGTTATGTTAAACAAAGTGAACTGAAATTCTGAATGGAGTAAAGTTGGCACGTATGATCCGAAATAATCTTGGCATCTGATAATGATCGGTATTGTTCCGCAGAGGAGAGGAGTTTCTCTCAATTCCGGACCACGCAGTGGGGAGCATCGCCTTACACAGCGGACAAATATCCGGACTAGACACCTTGCGGCGAAAGGGAGAAGCTCGAATGCACAGCGACTCAGATGGCGCTACAATCGAGACCAAACTGGCGCTGGAGCAAGTACGGCTTTATTACGAGTACACGACAAAGGTGAGTGCACTGGATGGTGTGTGGAGTGCAGCTAGTGCATGGGCTCTAGCCGATCCTCGCCAGGCATGTGTTCAGCAGCGGCTCCAGCTGACTCGCATGCCTGACTAGGGACCCGCCAGGCATGTCTCCATCAGCAGCCTCGCTGGCCCGAGGTGATGAAATTTGTCTGAGTTGGCAAACGAGGCGGCCCACCAAATGTGTGTTAGAAACCACCTTCACATCATGCTTGTCTCCTTACCGTGACTTCAAAAGCGAAATTTCCAGACTGTTTGCATCATCAGCTGACTCCCAGGGCCAGGAATGTTGTCCTTAGTTTTCCAGCGTCCCGGCGTTTTATTTTGTTTGTACTGCAGTGCAGTGCTTTTGCCCTCGATGACTCGATGACTCAATGACTCGATGACTCCAAGTTCTACGGGATTTCCTTCTCATCAATAATATTATGTGTGACTGCCGCAGACAGCGGAACGTCTTCAAATTATGATGTCCAGTTTGACCTTAGCTTTGAAGGTCTGTATGGGAGACACACTACATTTCATTCCATTTCAAAGTAAAGAGGAGTGGGAGAAGGGAAGGGGCTCAGCTCACCCATATAACAAGCTCTTCATGCCCAGGCACTCACGCCTGGCCCTCTCCCCATGTTTCGAAGGCGGCGGATACCATGTATAATGTTCTGCGGCACTTGCAGGTGCTGTTTACCAGGAGCTCCGGGAGCATCAGCGTGTGTGCGGGTGAAATCGAGACCTTCATCCGACTACATCAGACCTCCGACCTCAACCAGTCGCCCATCCTACAGGGTACGAGCTGGCGATGTAACGCATGCCCAGTGGTGAATCCATGGGGGGGACAAAAAGACATTTTCCCCTCAAACAGAAAAGCTCGGGGCAAAACTGTTATTGCCCCCCCTCCCCCAAAGCGGTCGACCTCCTTCTTGCCCCGACTCTTTTTTTATTTTATGAGCAAGATTTTGGTACTTCAACTCTCAACTTCAAATATAACCAGTCAACTTCAGTGTAAACGTTCAGCCTTGGGTAGCAAAAGCAAGGATTTTGTCACCATATCTTTCACCTTGTAAAGTTTTTTTACTTTTGATTTTCGATTTGGGTACCCTAAAACCCACTGTCAAGTTATTTTGTCGCAAAATATTTCACCGCGTGACGTCTTTTCGACTTTGGCTTCCCCTCCAAACCGACCGGCTAGATCCGCCACTGCGCATGCCTGCCGTCATGTAACTACCAAGCGTTGCGGTATGTCTAAAGCTTTCGGCAAAGGATTATTTTTTTCTTCTAATCCAATAGTTTTTGAACATCTGAAAAGAAGATTTATACAACTGATTTGAATGTTTATGAGTGAAAGCCATGGACGCGTATAGGCCCATTTATGTTTCAAAATGTCGAAGCTTAGGACATTTTTCCCAAAAAAATGTAATCAAATGTTTTTTTCTGCCAACGTTCAGCGATAAAAGTAATGACTCCTTGAATCCAGAATAATTGGTAGTCTGCCCAAAAAAAGTGTGAGCAAGTGTCCAAGTTTTTACCCTCAACTTGAATTTAGCATTTTGGACTTTCGATTTTAAGAGAAGTTGATTCCCAGAGTTTTAATTTGAGATATCACAAGATAGGGTATTGGCTGTTCAAAATATAGATTCTACAGGTAACCGGATTCGTGTCATACAACACAAAGATCAGAACGAAACGACTTAACTTTCAAGGTCAGCTTTTGATGATTCCTAAAACCCTTTAATTTTGAAATTATTTTCAGAACTTAAGGCTCTGAAAGTCACAAATACTTTTAAGCTCGACTTTATTTGGAAAGTTCAGTGTGACCCACGCTATATCTTACTGCAAAATAAAGATTATCGGTTTAAAAAGATGTGCTTGTCGAAAATATAAATGTTTGTAGGCTCATTAGGATTTTTACTCCGAGGATTTATTTGGTTTGAAAATGGTACCAAGAGAGATCGGTTAAAACACTGCATTCGCCAGCTTGAGCGTTTCCTCGCGTTGCCGATATTCAAGCTTCACCTCGATCAATTTCAAGGCAATTGCATTTTCAAGCTTTACAAAAGGATAGCGTCCCTGGATATCTCTCCAACAGCGAAAATGTAATTCTTACACATGTGGTTGTGTTTCTCGTGGTGTATTCAGTGTATTTTGTTTCATGATGCTTGGATACTTAGTTCTTCTGCAATTCGTGACTAAATGTTAATACTTTTTTTGATCGTGGAAAACGTGGGCGACGACTATCTTTTGGCGGGCTTCAAAGATTCCCTACGGTAGAGATACTCGGCACTCGGACAAGTATTCTAAGCTGGAAGGTATATAGGTACTAAAATTTGCAATATTGAGTGACCAGCAGTGCCCTAGCCTTAGACCTAACCTGGAAATGGATGCTAATGGAGCAAAAGAGCCATTCAAGTGACTTCGAATGGCGTTGATAAAACTTTTTTTTGCTATTTTAGCTCCTGAAGTAAACAATTTTTCGTGGGTGCACCCATTTCACCAATTAATTGCGGCCTAATTTCACCTCTAGTGACCTCAATATTGACCCGAGGAAAACCTGACAGACGTAACTTCAATTACATTTGAAATGGGCTTTCTATTGTTTTTTCTGTGTCTTTCTAGCTTTCTTAGTTTTCACGTTTGAAGGGGATTATTTGATCCAGGGCAAAAGTGGTTCATATCCGCCACTTGGGCGAAGTTTAGGATGAGTTTTTTTACAGGTAGAGCAAGTGACAGGTTGATCTAAATAGGAATCGATATCGTTATCTTAGGTGAGTTTATGGTGTGTGGTTGTGACCGGATCTGTCGTAGACGGCGTTTGTGTGACTTTGCCTCAGGTCAGCGTGGTGTCAGTCAGAGTTTGTGGGACCTTGCCTGAGTTTAGCGCTGTGTCCGTCAGAGTTTGTGTGACATGACATTGCCTGAGGTCAGCACTGTGTCCGTCAGAGTTTGTGTGACATTGCCTGAGATCAGCGCTGTGTCCATCAGAGTTTGTGTGACCTTGACTGAGGTCAGCGCTGTGTCCGTCAGAGTTTGTGTGACCTTGACTGAGGTCAGCGCTGTGTCCGTCAGAGTTTGTGATTCGCCATCTGCGGGGACTGCGGGCCAACCTCTCCGGCCTCGGGCCCCTCAGCTGGATAGTCAACCGGCTCCAGAGGTCGCTGCTCAGCGTGTTCCGCAGCCAGATCCAGGACCTGCTGCAGGTACTCGGACTGAGCTGCCCACTGGTCAGCGCCGTGTTTGACTTTCGACCGTGTACCTAGTTCTAAATACGCGTTTTTATCGTTTTGATTAAGTGCTTACTGCAGGATAAGCTTAAACAACAGGCACTGACATGATTTTCTGATGTTCATGATGTTCTCACAGACATGATGTTGCCTCTGGTGCGAAGCGTTTGATGGAAACAGGTGGTCAAACCTAAGTCTGTTTAGAGGGTGAGCAAGTTTAGATTCAGACGATCAACATCTCGCTGCAAACTTCACCAGCGCCTTACCTATGGCTGCCTTGCCACCATTTGATTGAATGGTTCTGGTCCCTCGTTATCTTTATATCGCGGTAACGCCAGAAGTTTTCGCTTTATTTGAAACCTGGTATCTAAAACTGTTGGAAAAGTAATAAGCTCGCCGGATCACACGGTACTTATGCCAGTTTAAAATGCCTTGGTTGCGTCGATAAAATGGTAAACCAGAAAGTCGTTCTTATCGTCGTGGCGGGCCAGAGGCCGCTGAAACGCTCAAAACGAAATAGATCAGAAAACATACGCAGATATATGTGGAGTGGCCAGTACGTTCATAGCCGGATGTTAGGTTGAACCATTTCTCCAAAAATTAGAAAACCTCGCGACTATGTCGTATTGACTGCCGGGATTGGTAATTCTATCGCCGAAGACATCATCATAGGCGTTTTCAAAGAATTGCATCCTTGTATTTTATGCGAAAAACTATATTTATGACCAGTGGCGGCGGAACGTTTTCGTCCAAGGGGGAAGCACTTTCAATAGGGTCAATCTCATCAGCGGGAAACGTTCTAGAGCGTCGTTTGACAGTAAATTTCACAGAAATTATCACTAACTGAGTTTATCGCTTAGTTAGTTTATCACATTATCACTTATTACATTATCACTTAGTTAGTTTATTGTGCGGGGGAAGACATGGAATTTTCCAAAACTCACCTATTTAGACTTTGAAAAAAATGGGCACACATTTACCATTCAGAGAAAAATGCCTACTCGCCGATTGTTATATAGTGACAGGCAATGGCTAACAAAAGGTGTTTAGCAGAACGCAGATTTATAGCTTTTGGGTTTACCCCGTTTTAAGCAATCTAAGAGGGGCAATAGACACCCTGTGTGCGGCTGGAATTTTCTTTTCATATGCATGTCCACAGAAAAAATAATTCGGGGACAACTTGTTTGGGAAAAAGGGGGCAGTTCAAACAATGCATTCATCTCTGTATTTGTGCGCTCCTAGAATGACAACTGGACACGCATATCGAGACACGAGCCTATTGATTAATTAAACCGGTTAAAACATGATCAAAATTAATGAAATCGATAACTTATGCCGAAAACATGATAATTCATGCGTTAAACCAGAAATTAACTCTAATCAGTTTTAGATTCTCTGTTCACACGGCCTTACTTATAGTCTAGACATTCATACGGTTATCTCACCTATGGTCTCTTACCAGCTGCAAGTGCACCAATTTTCATAAATATTAAACGTGTGTTGGTCCCGAGGGTTTGCGACCTAGCCTAAAATGCCTACATTAATGAAGTTGCCACCAGAACCAAGTCGACACGCCGGGAGTTCGAAGCGAAATATGTCAATGCATTCTGGATTTTTTTAACCTGATTATGGAAATCTGGTTTATCATCACGATCATTGCTCTAAGGCTCTTCCAGCACGGCCCAGACTGAACCTTTGCGGCCTCGTTTGAACTTCGAAGATATTGACCTAGATCAATGATGATCTACAATAACGTAGATTACCGTCACCCTGCACACCCCCCAGCGGGCGTTTTTCTAACCCTCTTGGTTTCTGAGATCTCGGGTGGTGGTCACTTTAGGGACACCTCTACTGCACGTTGACGCCAGACCCCTCTCCACTGCACGTGTTAAACCAAATACGAAAGTGTTTTGAGTATTGCTTTTGAAGAGACTTATGGTTATTGTGGTCACCCCGCCGCCGAAGAAGCGTTGGTGACAGTAGATGGCCCTCAGTCCAAGTTGCCTCCTCCAAAGCCAAAGCCAAAGCCCAAGCTCCAGAGGCTGCAACCGTTCCTGCGACAGATTGGCCCAGGAAATCACTGTTTGGAAGATTACTGGTTTTGTGCCAGATCAGCTTTTGGTGTGTTCAGGGGAAACACATGTTAACCACACTGTGTTTGTTCTCTTCAGGAGAAGGTCCACGGTCTGATTCAGGGGAGCTGAACAAGTTCAACCTGGCGGAGCTGAGTATTCAGGACATCCTCACGTGACGCCAGCCTCCAGGGGTGTCCAACTCAGCAGCGCCCAACTGCTAGGTCGAGCACCCCTGGAGGAACCGCCCCTCAGTCATCTGCAAGAACGGACGTGTGTTTTGTTAGCTCTGTATCCGAATTTGATTCATTTCTACTGTGATTTTTACCTATAATGTTTATAGGGATGAGAGCATATTGATGGTATAATGACCCGGGGTTACCGTGCGAGTTGAAGTGTGCTGTCGAACAGAAATGTGCTTGAAATCGGTGTTTGAAATCGGGAATATCTGCAGTTAAACCACGAGTAGGTGGATTGTTTACCCCACAGTCGAGCCCTCAAAAGTGGGTTATTGAGTGCTAAGATTTTCAGAGACACTAGTTTAACCTGCGATTAGAGACACCAAAAACACGCATAGCCAAGAGCAATACCGGACTGAAATTTCTCGACCCCTGCCAGGGATTTAGTAATATCTGTTTTATACCATTAGTAGAAATTGACCGAAAAACTGGTGATTTTATGGTTATCTGTTTTCTTGGCTTGGGAAACCGTGCTTGCGCTAGGAACGCTTCGATATTAGTACACCAATCCGTGTTTTGTATGTATTTGCCACCGTAGCCCTGTGTACCCCTTGTTTCGAGGATTAGTGCTTGTTCCAGATAGCGTTAAAGTGGGGATAATGTTACCAAGGTGGAGTTCCGGTGGGGCAAAATGCAACACCGGACTGCGGCAGGAATAGCTGACGTAAGAGACTGAGTAAAACACGTGCTACTCTTGCTGCAGCCTAGGCATGCATTTTGCTCCCCTCAAACTCGACCCTGACACCAAGTCCACGCTTGCCCGCGCGTGGGATTCGGGACAGCAATGCCAACGGCGAAATCTGATGAAAAAACGGCTTATATTCTTATTGGACTTATGGCTTATACACCAGTTTATTCCACACACAATCCTTTAGCAACAGTTATTCTTCCTACGGCTTGGTGTTGCTTTTTTCCTCCGGAACTGGGACGTGACATCGCTACCCTCATTTGCGCGCTCTATCTGATACAAGCACTAATCCTCAAGACAATGTATAGACAGCACCTGTATCTATGTTTGATGGGTTTTATAATTGTTTGTGTCAACTATCAACTGCTTCAAATTATGTACATATTGCAAAAGAGTAAATATTTATCTTGGAACTTAAAATGTTCGAACATCGCAGCTGATAAAACAGAACCAAGCAGTCGAATTTTGGGCTTGCAAAATATTTCTCTTTCGATTGCAGTTTTCTGAGATAGCAGACTTCTAGAGCAAGCCCAAAAACCTGAGCGGTATTTCATTTGGCCAAAACTCACCGTTTTGGGTAGATATAGGTAAGCGTGTCTGGAGCCCGCTCTTGGCCCGATGATCCCCTCCGCAACAGTGTGCGGCAAGGGAACGCAGTCATTACGGCTCCCCTGGCTGCCTGGAACTGAGAGTCCGCGCTCCATAGCCCATGTTTGACTTGGTCACGCTTATTTACCGGCTGACTGTGGGTGTTGAGGCAAACAAGAACTGAAATCAGGGTTTTCTGACTGTTCCACAAGCTGTTTATCTCTGTTCAAACTGCATGAAGCTGTTGCATTACCTTGGAACTGTCCAATTTTGTAAGTTCTGGGCTGACTCAGATACTAAGTTTTTCTAAGAGGTATGACATAATACGCAAGCGCTTAAGAAGTGGGTCAGTATCAGTTGGTGATTCAGAGCAGATAGTACCCACGTTAACGCCATAAGCTATTAATGTTTATGTTTGCCCTTCGTTTGTAGTATCATTTTAGCACCCACGGGCTCATGTTAAATAAGGCTCTCATATGAAGAATGATAATTATTCTCCGTGTTTCACATGTGGAAAGCTATGAGCACCGTTTAGGATAAACTTTGAGTGCAAACTACTCTTTGTAAGTGTGATAATTTATTGATGTTTGTAGAAAAATGTTCCCTGCTGCGATTAGATGATCCTTGAGTGGATGACCAACTATGATATGCATTTGCTTGAGCCCTGATGTTCTCCGTGTATAGATAAGAGGATTTGTTTCGAATAAAGAAACTCCAGCGCAGCGAGCAGATTGTGTTTCCCAATGTGCCCGTGTGATCGTATAATCCGACTGCTTTATGACCAAGTGGCAGATAGCACGCGCTGGTACACGGAGGTGGATACGCGCCCCTCTGAGGGCTTTCTGATATATATATATATATAATATATAAAATATATATATATACAGGGTGGAAAAAAAAATCAAAATTATTTGGATCGTTCCTTAACATTGTTTTTATTTTGCGCTAGGCCATATGAAACTCAGAAGTGAAATAATTTTGGAAATCGGATTACGGGAACATGAGCAATATCGAGCATTCCTACATGGATGTTTGAGAAACGTTTGGCGTTGCAGTCTCCATTGGAAATTTTTGGTGCTAGCTTACGGTGGTACGGTGGTTGTTAGAACAGATTACGTGCGTTTTGAAGCGTGGGAATCACCCTAAACACATGCAAGAGGTGAAAATAGATCCCAGCTAGTGGATAGGTATATTTCAGTTGCAGAGGCGGATGCAAGAGCGGGGCAGGGGGCTCAAACTCCCTCCCCGAAATATCTGAGTGCCTATAGTGGATGAATAGCTGGAGGCTGTACGAGGTGTTGACGGGGGCGGCCCGAGCCGTTAGCCCCCCCAAATATGGTCCTGGATCTACCACTTTTCTGTTGTGTATTAGACTTGTGCGAGACTCACCGACGAATCTCTTTTAAGGCGAGTGCCAATGGCAACTGTAGTTGCCTGAGGCTAAGATACCGGAAGCTGGCATGAGTTACCACGGCATACCACCGGAGCAACGACCACTATACCAGAAGATATGGCAGCCTAATTTGCCACCAGATGCTCACAGCTTTCATGTTCAGTGCCCACCTTAGCGAGATATCCGCAAATCGGAGGGATGAGAAAGGTAAAGTTTGGCGCCGAGACAAGTTACCGCTCGCAACGCATTAGTCACTACAACATTTTCGCTGGTTTGGATTGTGACACACCCAAACACTGGGAAAAGACGGGGCAGGCAATATCAAGTGATCTTTCGTCGTAGTAGTAGTAGTAGTAGTTTATTTTGTCTGAGATCCATTCAACATGGTTTTTCGCTCGACACGTCAAGTTGTTTAAAACAAAATCTAAAAGTGGGTACAAGACTCATCACACCGTCATTCACGCATTCGTAAGGAAATCTATCAACAAGCTCATAGACATAAAAACAGTAAATTTTCCTAAAACAAATACCTGGAAAATAAAATAAAAGCCCTAGACGTAGCGAGACACTTAAAAACCTAACCATGGAATGACATGTGTTAAGAAGAATCGCATCACCGTGACAATAAAATAGCTCTCACTGCGGCACGAAACGGCAGAGTCCCATTGATGTTCAGCTCGTTACACATCTGAACTCCTCGGTAGTTGAGTCTTCTCCAGCCTGCTTCAGTTCTAATTCGCGGCAGGGTGAGATTTTGCGACTGGCACGTGTCGTGCTCGTGAAGGACATTGGCAGCTGCTCCGATGGTTTCTGCCATGTACACCGGCGTGCCGGTGGTTACAGCCGAGTGCAGCGCACATACTGTGTGGTACTCGATTAGCTGATCAGCTCGCAGCCAGCGCAACTCACGAATAACATCCGCCACGTGATCACTGCGTCATACGGCCGCTCGTCACACGCGCGCAGAAGTTGATAACCTTCTGTATGCGGCGGGTCTGGGTAGCACCACACGCACCATACACGGACAGACAGTACCGTAATATGGATAGCACTAAAGCCTGTACAATGCTTGACATAGCACGTCTCGGTATTACATGTTGTGCGTGGCTCAAAGCAATTAATATACCCGTGCATCTACTGTAAACCGAATTGATATGTGCCTCAAAGCTAAGATGTCTGTCGATTATTACGCTTAAATTTTTGACGACTTTGGAATCGTTTATTGTTTTCCGCAAAACTGAATGCTGATGATTGGTAGCGTTCTGAGCATTGCTGGAGTTCCGAGGATGACCATCTGTGTCTTATTGGCATTTACCTTCGTGCCATTGTGGCAAAACCACTGGAAAATTGATGAGAGCGCGCACTCCATCCGCTCAATAAGTCCTTGGATGTCATTTTTGTGTCCTGTGACGAGTACCTGGGTATCGTCGGCAAACTGCACTACAGTTACGTTGTCCTGCACATAAAGGCCGAGGTCGTTGGCGAAGAGCATGTATAGAATGCAGGACAAACTTCCCCCGGGAAAATTCCGAGCAGATTGTTTTTGGATTTCGACTTGAGAACTGTTCCGTTTCCGTTTTCGGTGCGAATTTGAACTTGTTGAGTGTGACCAGAGAGATAGTTTTTGAACCATTCATTCTCGATTCCGTAAGGGATCGCAATCGAAGGAAATTTATTCGACAAGACGAGGGCGATGGATGCGCTGAAGGAGCAGGTGACCATCTCCGAGCGCAATTTAGCTCATCTGAAAGGTCAAGTTAAAGATATGGAGAGACACGAGCGGGGCGTAAACCTTGTGTTGTCGAGTAAAATGTTCGGAAGTCGTCGCCCGGAGGAGGATGTCAAATCAATGGCGGTAAAGGCACTCAGGGACCACATCCCTCACATCCCGCTGTCAACATCGGACATCTCCACGGCGCACAGACTCTCACGTGATGACACCATAATCTGTGCATTCCACGACCGTGACCTGCGCAATAGGATTTATTGCGGCGTCGATTCAGGACTATTCAGTCGATTCAGTCTTGTCTCTAAAAGTTGAGATTGAGAATACAGTTCCCAAAGCGTGTATCAAGTTTTTCCTGTCGGTGATGACTTAGGTCAATAATTTTGCATAAAATGATAATGCTGCTTTTATTTTGATACCATTGCGCTCAGCATACGCGAAAGGGGCAGGGGCGCCCCCCCACTTTGGCCAAAAATTTCCTGATCTCAGTCAAAATGAGAACAACCGGACATTCTATATCCAGCCGCTGCGGAATGCAGCGAGGAGCCAAATTCGAACAGTTTTTGGTCCTGATGTTGAAAGTTTTTGTCAGCATCAGGTTGAAGTTTGGCTGGCCCCCCACTTTTTGCCGGTGGCGACACTTATGGCGCTCAGATCGCTATATGGATTTGAATGATATGAGTATTGAATATTTTAGGTTAAAAAGGGACTTTGACCTGACCTGAGGTCAGGTATTTTTTTGTTTTGGCCTTGTATGGTCACATCATACATCATTCGATTCGTCGTGACGAGAGAAAGCGAATGGTACCTAAAACATGACTAACTTAAAGTCAACTCCAAATCCCAGTCCAAATCCCACTTTCTTTAACACGCTCATTGACGGGGGTCTGAGCCACCTTAACTTTGACGAGGGGGGCTGGTACCCGCCCCCTCCCCCCTAAGATCTCGAGAACCACGGTAGGTAGCGAAAAACGGTAAACGGCGTTGGGCTGCCCATCCACTTCTCCATCGAAAATATTTGAACCATTTTTTCGTCAGGTCACATTTCAGGTCACCAGAGGTCAAAACATGCCGTAATAGGGATAACGTAAATTAACCCTCGCCTCACCGGGGGCCATCGATGGCCCCCCTAAGGTTTTTCCGAGATAGCAGACAAACGACGAGGCGCAGCACCGCGGTTGAGGGCTCTACCTCTCACTGCATCATTTTCCCATCATCCCTGAAATTTTTTACCCCGGGTCACCCAAGGTCAGGTCACCAGACGAGGTCATCCAAGGTCACCTCACTTCAACTTTAGAGCTCTGTAAGAGCTACATTTCAAAGTCGATCGATTTGAAACTTCCTACACTTTATGACCCCTCCAGGGTCTACAAGGTGTATATCCGGGATTTTTCGATTTCGTGCCCTGAGGTCAGGTCACGAGGCGACCTCTCCCATTGGAAAAGCATGGGGAAAACCTCTTTCATGATATAAAAGCCACAAAAATGATTGCAAATACTCAGACTGCTCAGAACAGCGTTTTTGGACACCCTTTCACGGATCCCAGGGGTCATATTTTCCCTTTGACTTTTCCAAGGTCATCCAAGGTCACCAGAGGTCAAAAACAGTATTTTAACAATAACTGTTGACCTAATTAAGCTAGAGCAGTGAAACAAATACCATCGTGTTTGTCTTGTCACTGGCTTTCATTTGATATACGGCAAGGTCACTTTTTGACCTTTCGTGACCTCAGGTCATATTAGGTCACGAGGTAACCTCTGGAGGTCAAACCACTGTCGGGAGGTCTTTTTGTTCCACATAGCGCAAAAAGTACTGGCAATTTGCTATCAAATGTACTTTACCAGGCCCAATACCTCTAATGGCATAAGAGTTATGCCCAGTTTGCTTAATCATTGCATATTTGAGTGAAAATAGCCGATCTTGACCTAATTTGACCTCTGGAGGTCAAACCATTGACCTGAGCACTAAAACATGCGAGGTAATTTCATACTGAATTCACGCGAGCTTTCTATTGCACCTTGCAGATTTGCGCTAACGCCCATATTTTCGGAGTTAGAGGGGGCCATCGATGGCCCCCCGTGGGGCGAAGGTGGCGTCGGACCCCCGGTGGGGCGCGGGTTCAGTTTTTCGGCCATTACATTTGAACAAGTAAAGATACGGCAAAACGACTTAACCCTATTTCCGTCAGGCTCCCGGCTACCCCCTATTTCCGGCAGGGGGGGCAATATCGGCCCCCCCTAAGATCTCGTAATCTAACCGGCCGATTTTGAAAATTCAAAGTGCTATAGATTCCCCTGACGCTAAACTTTATTTTTAAAAAAGAAAATTTCAAAATTTTGATTTTTAAGGAGAAAGTCGTGCAAAATATACAATTTTTGTGTATTTTTTAGATTTTCCATAACCCTTGTCTCTGTTGTAGGATTTTCACAAAACTAGTTCAGATTTACAAATAATTGACCCAAAATTGTCATATACTCGAGTTACGCAAAAATTCGAAATTCAATGGCAGTTCCAGGACCAGGACTATGAGGGGAAATATATACAACCTAAAAAGTTTTTGTTACGCGGATTAGAAGCCGTGATATACTGCTTGGCATCTTTGACACATAAATAAATGAAAAAAGTGAAAAACTCATCAGGGGCGGATGCAGTAAGGTAAAACAGTGGGGTAAAATACATCCCAACAATATGCGAGTGGTATGCATGAGTATATTAGTCCCTCGACTAGTTGAAATTTATTTCTGATAATTTTTACCCTCCCATGGCAGCTCTGGGAAAGGGGGTGACATAGGCGGATCAAGGACTCTCGTCGTGGGTGGGGGGGGCGGGTGGGGGTGATTGGAAACACATTTTTAATATACAACGATATTGAGTCGCGGCGGTGATACTGGCTGGGAATATGCATTTTGAAAATGTGTAGTGACTGGACACGCCTCTGGTAATCTAGAATTGGGTTATAACTATTTTGAATTTTCATATACCCAATTGTATTCGCCCTGGCACGGCTGTAAGCAGTCTTCTCACTTACTAACGTTTAGTCCTTCTTGATAACATTCCCCCCATTTTGAACTGCTGTAACCGCCCCTGATGAATACAAATAGTGACAATTGTGAATGCACTATCATCTCACATAAAAAATGATATAATAAAACCATATAACTGGTATCAGGATCAGCAGAGACGGCTTCCTTTTACAAAGAACCCATCGCATACGATAATACTTGGTTTGTGGATAGAACCTCCTCAAAAACCCAGCCATAGCTCCGCCCCTGGTAAATATATAATATTGACAATTTCAGAAAACCTGCCTGTACTAGTTTTAGGAAAAGTCAGGAAGTTTCAAAGTTCTATCGCAAGCCGTTTCGGAGATATTCTTGAAAAACCTTAGGGGGGCAATATTAGCCCCCCTGCCGGAAATAGGGTTAAACTACATGAATCCTCGCAGCAAGCCAAATAGAATGATATATAATTAGACCTTGCTAGGTCAAATCAAGGATTTGACCTGACCTGAGGTCAGGTCAGAGTCAAATTATATAAAATGCATATCATTAGAACTGCAAGGCCAAGGCGAGTCTGATGAAGCTAAAATAAACGCTCTATCACCATCCGTTACTGAGTTATACAGTAAAATCATTTTTCCCGTGTATTTCCAATGGAGAGGTCATGCCTCGTACCTGACCTTAGGTCATCAATATCAAAAATACCGGAACAAATTTTAGAGAACTCGGTGGGCCCATTATTTGATATGAGTTTCAATCGGATAAGTTCACCCTGCTCCGACTTATGCCATCGTAAACTTTTTTTTGATGTCAGGTCACTTGACCGGTACTGGTGACCTGACCTGAGATGACCTTACCTTAAAATTTTCACAGAAGTTGTAAAAATGATGAAGGAAAAGATATGCCAAGTACGGCAGCGCTACGCGCCGCCGTTTTACTGTTGTCTCTGAAAAAGCCGAGGGGGGCGGGTACCCGCCCCCGTCAATGCGCGTGCAGTGGCGGATCTAGCCGGTTGGTTTGGGAGGGGCAATCCAAAGTCGAAAAGCAAAAAAACATCACGCAGTGCGAAACAGCCCTACAATATGACTTCCCGGTAGAATTTTGGGTATGTAAGGCGAAAAGCAAAAAACGTCACCGGGTGAAAAATGAGGGCTCAAGATACTTTTTTCCTATCCAAGGCCCATATTTCCACTGAACTTAACTGGTTCTCTTTGAAGTTGAGAGTTTAAGCACCAAAATCTTGCTTTCAAACTAAAAAGGAGTCGGGGGAAAAAGGAGGTCAATCGCTGGGGGGCAAAAACATAGTTTTGTCCGGAGCTTTTCCGTTTGGGGGGCAAATGCCTTTTTTGCCCCCCCCTGGATCCGCCACTGTGGCGTGTTAACCTGTCATGACCTCAATATTGACCTGAGCCCAAAAGTGACGCATTTAGGTTCTTCATGAATATGTGTGAGCTATCCACCAGCATTCGTGTTTTTTTCGCTGTCCCGCATAGGGGCCGATTTCGAGAGGGTTGTTCAATCATCCCCCACCAGGACGAAGGTGGCTCGGAGGCCCATTGCAGCGCGGGTTAAGGGGGCACCGGGCTTTGTCCCCCCCTCAGTTTTGCCGCCACTTCGGTCTGACTTCGGTCGGATTTGCTGACTTCGGTCGGATTCTGCGCCGATTTGTCAATATGCGCCCTACATGCAACATGGTGATAGCTTTGAAGGGTTTCGGATGTATTCTAGAGGGTACTCTTCATAAATTCTGGCCAGCATCTTGAATTCTATAGACTTTACTTCTTCTTTTACGACGGCGTTGGGCGGAATGCCACAACGCCTGCGCCTGGGGCGCGCGCGCTGCAACATAACAAAAACGGGAAGGAGGAGAGAAGGGAGAGAGAGACGTCGAGTGTATAGTTTTTAGTGAGTGAAAAATGTTTCCTGGTGTCTTGGTCCCCTTCAATTTCTGTCAAAACTCAGAGTCTATTTTCTTGATTTTTGTGGTGTATCATTTACATAGGAAGTCTTTCGCCCTAGTGGAAGAGCTTGTCATGAATAGCCAGCGAGTGCTTTTGGGGAATTTGAATTAGGTCCCTTGCTAGAACAGACGATTAAAAGACCATTTTAAGAAATTATTATACTTAAAGGGTTTTTCAGCACACTGGAATATGTATGAGGTGTGCACACATTTTGGACGTTAATTGAAAATGGAAATCTTGAAAATATTTCAGAAAAAACTGCAATTTTTCAGTTCAATGGTTCCAGTTCTGGGATCTGCCAGGTTGAGGTTCTCCAGGACCAGGTTGAGGACCCAACCTCAACTGGTCCTGGTGGGACTCAAGCTGGGACTGGGATTGAAAGCTTGGGACTTTGCTAGAACCAGTCTATGGTCAAACATTGCTCATATATGATTTAGGAAGTCAATAAGCACAACTTGTTAGCTCTTTTCAATTTAATGTTTGCAATTATAAATATAAAGTGCAGCTAAGTGTATTTTGCCCCAAAATAGATATTTTAAACTTTGAAGGGACACAAATCACATGGCCGTCAACTTAGATTAAATTTTATAATTCTGAAACTACATTTTTGTATTCCTATTGTGTACACTAAAGCCAGTGTGCAAAGTATGGCACTTTCTACAATATCTTGTCTGTGCAAGTGACCTTGGAGATAGGAGTGAGTGGTGTGAACTTGATTAAAGGGAGATACATGAAAAAATTGTATTGGCTAGATCAAAAGGTCACTAAAAGTTGTTTCAGAAGTCCTATTCTCATTTTTGCGAATTCGGCCTGCAAATGCCTTAAAATTGCTCTTAAAGTCAACATTTCTAGACAACTTTACTGGTACACCTCATATCGGTGTATATGACGTACAAACGGCTAACACTATCAATTTCTCTAAGAATTAGGTCATATCTATCCTCAGCAGTGATACAGAACTTGGAACTACTACAGAAAAAATACTTTAGAAAAACAACATTCCAAAACTCTTTTGAAACAGAAATATAGGGCTTAAAAGAAATCACAATTAACCAATCAGAAGCCTAGGAATTCTCAAACCGGGGTCATGTGACCTATCTGACGCAAAAGTTTTGTCACCCAAGGTACGAAACGGCTGAAGACTTGAGTAATTGTTTTTTCCATTTCTAGGGCAAACTAATTCATTTCCTAGTTTTTAAAAGCTTTTTTAAAATTAATTCAAATACAAATACAGGAGAACAAACATTTGTATTACAAAAACATTGCTTTTCAACTTTAAATAGTTTTCAAAAGTAAGTGATGGGTGAAGGTTTCAGCATTTTATGGGAACTTTTAACCTATTTTGATAATAAGTGAGTACTTTTGATAACATTCCTTCTCTGACCTTCGTCCTGAGAACACCTCTCTGGAGAGCTCCAGCCCTGGCATCGCCGATATCCACCCGCTGATAATCTTTCCCGCCCAATTCCTGGCGCGATTGTTCAAACTTCTAGCATAGAGGAAGGTTGAGCAAGGTCCTATACACAGTCAAGATGTGTATATAGGAAGACATTAAACTAAGAAGCATATTATATCCATGCTGGCACACAGTTGACATTCACATACACTTGGACTACCTGATACAGTACTAACAAAGTACACATACACATTTGGCTCCAAATACTGTTGAGTAGGTTACAAGGATTACAAAATGCCGTGCCAACGGTCACTGACACCAACTTCGAAACATAAACCATGCTTTTCGACATCGACTCATGCCCAAATGGTCTCCCACAACACTGAACACAGCACTGAAACCACTGCCACGATCCGTGCCACTGCCTCAAATGCGGCGGATGAAGGTGCGCCGCCGGACCACACTGTTATTGAATCCCAGGCTTCTGTCAGTGGAGTTGGTGGGTCCGGTGGAGACGGAGATTGGATATTAGTTGGCAAAGGTGGCAAGCGGGGAGGTAAGGACAAAGGAAACATAAAAGGATCAGTGGACATCCAGTCCTTAGAAAACGCCAATGACCCAGGTGTGCAGCCGGGGCAGAAGCATGGCAACACAGCTGACGTTGGGAAAGAAAGTAGGGGTAAACCTAATCTGAGGGTGGAAATAGGTGAGTTTTCCACTACCCAGGACCTTGGGGAATCTCATAGGAATGTTTGCTCTCCGGTTACACCGGTTGGTTTGGTCTCTCGAGAGGTACTCAAGTTTGATGGATACTCACAGTCTGAATCCATGCCACAGAGTCAGGTCACCACAGAGAAACAGATGGAGCAGTACCCACAAACCTGCAGAGGTGGGCTCAACAAATTCTGTGATGTGGTTGTTCAGGACGGGGAGGACATATTGCAGTGTAACAAGTGCATGCTTTCCAACAAAAACAGTGGGGATAGCGATCTACCCTCGGTGTGTAAAGGAGGGCCTGGCAAAAACCTCTGTGGCCTAGAAGTCAAGGAGGGACAGCTTGGGGTTCAGTGTGACATCTGCACAGGCTGGTTTCACACTCACTGTCAGGGTGTCTCAAAGCCTGCCTACAATGCCCTCTCTAAGCATGAGAGCATTGCTTTCATATGCAGTCACTGCAAGACTCTCACTTTGAAGCATCTCTGTTCCTCCAACTCAGTCTCTGAAGTTTCCACTTCAACAGAACCACAATCAAACTCAGTGTCCTGCAATGCCTCCACCCAAACTGAGGCCTGTAGTCAGGATCCTCAGGAACTTATCCATCCCAAATTTTCTGTGACACCTCAGGGTTCCATGGGTGCTCTTGAGAAGAAGGTAGACAATCTGAGTTCTTCTTTTAGAGAGGGTGTTGATCAGCTCAACAAAGCCCTTCAGCACCACATGAATCTTGTCGCCAGCTCCATGAGGGAACAGGAGGGTCAGGCGATAGAGCATTCCAACCTCATCAAAAGAGCTCTTAGTGAAAACCAAAAACAAAAGATGCTGTATTCTGAAGCTCTTGTCAAATCATGTGACAAAATGGTAGACCAGGTGAAAGAGAAACTACACTCAGTGTCTGTACCATCTAGAAACACTGGCACTGTCTCAAGTGGGGACGCTAAGACCATATCCAGGGTGTTCGACAAGTTTTTGGATAAAAATAGTAGGGCTCGGAATCTTGTCGTCCACAACTTACCGGAGCAAGGTGGAGCATCAGCGTCACAACTTGAGAGGTCAAAGGCCGATTTGACCCTGTTCACCTGCATGACCAGGGAGGCACTTCACATCAATGTCAAAGCCTTAAAATCCTTCAGGGCAGGCAAGGTCATCCCTGGTAGGGACAGGCTTCTTATCGTTACACTGGAAAACGAAGAAACGAAGCATGACATCTTGAGAATGGCTTCCCACCTCAGATCTCTGGAAAGGTGGAGGCGAGTGTACATCACCCCTGACCTTACCTTCAGTGAGAGACAGGAGCAGAAGATGCTGCGGGAAGAGTTGATGAAGAGGAGGGATGCTGGGGAAAGAAATCTTGTCATCAAAAGGGGGAAAATCATCACACTGGGAACCACCCATGCTCCTGCACCTGTTGCTACTGGCAGTACACCTCCAAACCAGAAGGTAGATGAGGGTGGGTGCCTGCCAGGACTAGTTACCTCCACTGCTCAGGGTGGGCTAGTTGCCAGCTCTGGGGTAGGCACAGAGGAGGGAGGGTACAGTTCTCCAACACACCGCACCTATCATGGTCAATGCTCACACACCAACAGAGGATGCCCATCGGGTTAACAGTCCTTCCCCAGCTAACCTGAGCAGGGTGCGAGGGGCTGTCCATGCAGAGGGCGCCTCCAGTCATGAGACTGCTATGGATCACACTGCCACTGTATCCAATGAGGTGCACATGACTACCAGGGTGGCAAATCAACAGGCGAGTCGGACCACTGGTGATACTTACGTTCACAACACCTCTGCACCTGTAGCACCCACCGCTCCACAGCAGGCGCATCAAAATTGACTCACAGTGTCCCATAATGTTAAGCACCTTAAAGTCTGGTACACTAACTGTGATCAGTTTATCAACAAACGAGAGGATCTGTGCATGCTGATTGCTGGTGAAGACCCTGATGTTGTCATGCTTACAGAGGTGATCCCAAAGGCTCAATGCTCCCCTTTGGCTTTGGCTCTCTTGTCTATTCCAAATTATCACCTCTTTACTAGCTTTGACCATACCCTCCCAATCCTTGGCCGTACAGGTGAACGAGGAATATCGATTTATGTCAGGAATAACCTCTGGTCATCGAAGGTACCCATTCTTGGTACTTACTCAATTGAACATTTATGGGTTAAAATTAGGCTCCACAGGCATGATTTTCTGCTCCTGGGCTGCTTTTACAGAAGCCCAAGTGGGGACGGCCATAGAAACATGAGTGATTTTTCTGATATTGTTACACTTGCTAAGTCTTCCTCACCTTCACATCTTCTGGTATCTGGGGATCTCAATTTCCCACAGATAGATTGGTCTGGCGAATTCTCCACAGCCTCCCTAGGCCACCCTTCGCACAGTCTCATCGACATAATGCATGACTTTTTCCTCTTTCAACATGTTCAGAAACCCACTCGTCACCGTCATGGCCAGCAGGCTAACATTCTCGACCTTTTGTTCACAGATGAAGAGGGTATGCTCGCTAACCTTGAACACTTTCCGGGTATTGGTCTAAGTGATCATTTACTTCTCAAGTTTAATGTCAAATGCTATGTGGAAAGAAGGTTGGACCGGGTATCCAAACTCAGCTTTAGTCGTGCGAACTTTGAACAGTTAAACAAAATGATCCGTGATACTGATTGGGTTGCCATGGACGGCCTTAGCTTAGAAGAATCGTATAGCTTTTTCATGAATAACCTCAATGAGGCTGTTGATACATGTACCCCCAAAACGAGGGCCAGGGCCACCCGCAAGAATATGTACATGACTGGGGCAGCCATGAGACTCAAGCAAAGAAAAATGACCTGGCACGAACATACCACTGCACTAAAGATGAGATTGACTTTGCTCGTTTCCAGATATGCCAAAATGAACTGTGTACTCTTACCCGGAAGCTTCAGAGAGTTTTGAGCAGAGCTTGGCATCCAACATCAAATCAAATCCTAAAGGCTTCTGCAGTTACGCGGGATCAAGGCTGAAAACTGTCTCCAAAGTAGAAGACCTACGGAATAGCAATGGTGATCTTGAATCTGATGCGGGTGAAAAGGCTAAGATCCTGAACGATTTCTTTGCAAAGGTTTTCACTTCTGAGGATTTAGAGAACTTACCCAACTTCGATGACCGCTGTCTTGGACATGTTCTGGAGGACATTCCCATTTCATCTCCCACAGTGTTTTCCAAACTTACATCTCTTCGAAATTCCAGCTCCCCTGGACCCGATCTTGTTAATCCCCGTATACTGAATGAGGCAGCCGGATCTCTCTGTGTCCCCTTGTCTCTTCTTTTCAGGAAGTCCTTAGACACTGGGGCAATCCCTGAGGAGTGGAAGTTGGGGAGAGTGGTCCCAATCTACAAGAAGGGAGACAAACACCATCCTGGCAATTACAGACCAGTTAGCTTGACCTCTATACCCTGCAAAGTCTTGGAGTCACTGATCAAGGACGAACTTCTGAGGTTCCTGAGCACCCACCACCTTCTTTCAGACCATTAACACGGATTCCGGCCAAAACGTTCGTGTGACTCACAACTTCTACAGACATTGGAGGATTGGACAAAGCGGCTTGAACAGAGTGTACCTGTTGACGCCATCTATTTGGATTTTCAGAAGGCATTCGATTTGGTCCCGCATGAGCGTCTTCTGAGGAAATTGGAGAGTTATGGTATTAAAGGCAAGCTTCTTCGGTGGATCCGCGCTTTCTTATCAGATCGGAAACAGTATGTAGTTGTTGATGGCGCTGCTTCAGAATGGACGAAGGTCACTAGTGGTGTTCCGCAAGGGTCCGTGCTTGGTCCGATCTTATTCCTTCTGTTTATTAATGACCTCCCTGATTGTGTACTTTCTGGCATAAAAATTTTTGCTGACGACACAAAACTCTACACAGGAATTAGGCACCTCCACTCATCAGAATCGCTACAAGCAGACCTAAATCAGGTATTGGAATGGTCCTCAATGTGGCAGATGCCCTTCAATGAAGGTAAATGTGTAGTGTTGCACATTGGCAGTAACAATCCTTGTCACGACTACACTATGGGTGGTGCTTCTCTCAGGAAATTAGATGAAGAACGAGATCTCGGGGTAATCATTGACAGGGACCTGAAATTCCGAAAGCAAGCAGCGGCATCAGTCTCAAAAGCTAACAAGGTTTTGGCCGTCATCCGAAAATCCTTCGCTAACATTGACACTTTCACTTTGCCTCTTCTTTATAAATCACTGGTGCGTCCTCTACTAGAGTATGGTAACATATGTTGGGGACCATTCAATAGGGCTGATCAGAGGCTGCTTGAGAGGGTGCAGCGAAGGGCCACACGTATGATCACCTCCATGAGGGGTTTATCTTACCCTGACCGACTGAGGGCTCTTAAGCTTCCCTCATTGTACTACAGGCGACGCCGAGGAGACCTGATCAAAACATACCAATTGCTCCATGGTTCCATCGATATCGATCCAGCTCAGTTCTTCGATCTCAATGATCGCTCCCGAACCCGCGGACATCAGTGGAAACTTGCGAAACCCAGTGCCACATCTAGGGTGCGTCGTTCATCATTTTCAGTACGCGTGGTGAATGACTGGAATGCGTTGCCTACATCAGTAGTAGAAGCCACCACGGTCAATGAGTTTAAGAACAAGCTCGACTCTCATTGGTCATCCCTGATGTACCTTGTCCCTGAATGCTCAGAGTAAGGTCCCTTACATTCTTTTCAACCGCTCTCACCATCTAATTAACCCCTCAGGCATTATGGCCTGAGTAAGACTGAGTGTAGACTCATCGAAACTGAGCCCGTCGAAGACCGGATCCAGCAGGCCGATGTGGCCTCGAAAATTCCGATAACTATAGATAGATAGATAGAATTGCTAAAGGTAGATTGAAAAAGAGCCTAACTTTGCATACAGGTGCTGGTAAGTCAGTGTCCCAAAACCTGAGGGGTGTTCATTGTGCATGTTTACGCGGTTTTCGTAAACAGCCCTGAGGGCATTTTGTATGACGTCTCACAAGCATGACGTCACCTTTGGTTTACCGATCACAAACCAAAAGTTTTCATAAACCTCTGCAATTTTGGCGCAGCTGAGACTTGTAGAAGACACTCGATGCCGATCGTTTATGTTGTGTTATTTTCGTTAATTATGCACAAAAAGTCCAATTGTTAAAATGCAGTCATAGATATGATACAAAAGTGATACAAGAACATAGGTACAAGTGGGAAAAGGTCATCAAAGTGAAATGGGCTGTCTCAATAAATTATGCTTTAAGGAAAAAACTATTGCCTTGCAATGCGAACATAAATTTACGTAATACATCATCCAGTTCAGACTTACCTACCTATATAAGATTCCTAACACTATTAAACCACTCTGAAAAAGATGCGTTGGTTTCGAGAAGTACCAATTCTATTTTATCAACATACAACAAAGAAAAGTAGCCCCGAAGGCAGTGTCACCATTGCCTTGCCCGAAGTCGATCATCCAACTTTAGCGTCGGACAGCTCCAAGGTTAGTCACGGCGCCGTTTTCGTAACAAAAAGATGTTTACGGAGTTTACGGACGAAGTTTATGCGATTGAGCATCAACAGCGTAAACTGTTTACGAAAACTTGGATGACGTCGAGGAATCAGTATGACGTCACAGCACGCTTCAATCTGATTGGTGAGTCAGTTCGTCAACACTGTTTTCGGTTTACGTAAACCCGTAAACATGCACAATGAACACCCCTCTGGGGTGTTGGGTGCAGAACGACACCCAGTCAAGCAGAATTTCCCATTCACTTTTTGCTGAATTTTTCACTCACTTCCAACAATACTTACTACAAAGGAGGCCAGTTCCATTGCCTCCTCTACCAACGTCCACTGGAAAAAGAGAGCAGCAGAATCGACTAGAAGATCGCCAAATTAACTCGTGTCTTATGCGCTTCTTTCGCTTTTCTGAAAGAAAATCTGGTGACTTCTATTTTCTGGTTAATTATACCTGGCATCCTTATCTCCACCGATTTCAGTGGAACAAGAGAATCGAAATTCTGGCGCGGGCAACACGCTCAGGGGACGGACTAAAAGGCCGATGAACCGTGCAGATAGACCAATACAGAAAAAACCAGGACATTTAGAGAAAAACAGTTTTCACTATACAAATCAGCGCTAAAAATAGGAGATACAGTTTTATTTTCAACCCAAAATTTGACCTATATAGGCAAAAATTTGACCTATACTCCAGATTCTAGAGGTTTTATTTGCATATAAACCGTGCAGATAGACCAATACAGCCAAAACCAGACAAGATAGAGAAAAACGGTTTCCACCATCAGAGTCAGCGCCAAAAATAAGGGATACAGTTTTCTTTTCATCACTCTCCGTTACGCCAGTGTGACAAAATCTCACTTTTTTGGGCCAATTTGGTCTGCAGATAGACCAATACAGCCAAAACCAGGACAGGTAGAGCAAAACGGTTTTCACCATCAGAATCAGCGCCAAAAATAAGGGATACAGTTTGGTTTCCGTCACA
Organism: Lepas anatifera; assembly: GCA_034440635.1. Taxonomy (NCBI): domain Eukaryota; kingdom Metazoa; phylum Arthropoda; class Thecostraca; family Lepadidae; genus Lepas; species Lepas anatifera. Next base: position 639,615 of record JAOTON010001860.1, on the reverse strand, counting down.
CCCCGTCACGCACTTCTCTACATAATTGCTTAGAAACAAGAAATCTGGAGGTTTTTGGTCTGCAGATAGACCAATACAGCCAAAACCAGGACAGGTAGAGCAAAACGGTTTTCACCATCAGAATCAGCGCCAAAAATAAGGGATACAGTTTGGTTTGCGTCACACCCCGTCACGCGCTTCTCTACATAATTGCCTAGACACAAGAAATCTGGAGGTTTTTGGTCTGCAGATAGACCAATACAGCCAAAACCAGGAAAGGTAGAGCAAAACGGTTTTCACCATCAGAATCAGCGCCAAAAATAAGGGATACAGTTTGGTTTGCGTCACACCCCGTCACGCGCTTCTCTACATAATTGCCTAGACACAAGAAATCTGGAGGTTTTTGGTCTGCAGATAGACCAATACAGCCAAAACCAGGAAAGGTAGAGCAAAACGGTTTTCACCATCAGAATCAGCGCCAAAAATAAGGAATACAGTTTGATTTGCGTCACACCCCGTCACGCGCTTCTCTACATAATTGCCTAGACACAAGAAATCTGGAGGTTTTTGGTCTGCAGATAGACCAATACAGCCAAAACCAGGACAGGTAGAGCAAAACGTTTCACCATCAGAATCAGCGCCAAAAATAAGGGATACAGTTCTGTTTCCGTCACACCCCATCCCGCACTTCTCTACATAATTGCCTAGACACAAGTAATCTGGAGGTTTTTGGTCTGCAGATAGACCAATACAGCCAAAACCAGGAAAAGTACAGCAAAACGGTTTTCACCATCAGAATCAGCGCCAAAAATAAGGGATACAGTTTTGGTTTGCGTCACGCCCCGTCACGCACTTCTCTACATAATTGCTTAGAAACAAGAAATCTGGAGGTTTTTGGTCTGCAGATAGACCAATACAGCCAAAACCAGGAAAAGTACAGCAAAACAGTTTTCACCATCAGAATCAGCGCCAAAAATAAGGGATACAGTTTGGTTTGCGTCACGCCCCGTCACGCACTTCTCTACATAATTGCTTAGAAACAAGAAATCTGGAGGTTTTTGGTCTGCAGATAGACAAATATAGCCAAAACCAGGACAGGTAGAGCAAAAAGGTTTTCACCATCAGAATCAGCGCCAAAAATAAGGAATACAGTTTGATTTGCGTCACACCCCGTCACGCGCTTCTCTACATAATTGCCTAGACACAAGAAATCTGGAGGTTTTTGGTCTGCAGATAGACCAATACAGCCAAAACCAGGACAGGTAGAGCAAAACGGTTTTCACCATCAGAATCAGCGCCAAAAATAAGGGATACAGTTCTGTTTCCGTCACACCCCATCCCGCACTTCTCTACATAATTGCCTAGACACAAGAAATCTGGAGGTTTTTAATCTGCAGATGGACCAATACAGCCAAAACCAGGACAGGTAGAGCAAAACAGTTTTCACCATCAGAATCAGCGCCAAAAATAAGGGATACAGCTTGGTTGGCGTCACACCCCGTCACGCGCTTCTCTACATAATTGCCTAGACACAAGTAATCTGGAGGTTTTTGGTCTGCAGATAGACCAATACAGCCAAAACCAGGAAAGGTACAGCAAAACGGTTTTCACCATCAGAATCAGCGCCAAAAATAAGGGATACAATTTTGGTTTGCGTCACGCCCCGTCACGCACTTCTCTACATAATTGCTTAGAAACAAGAAATCTGGAGGTTTTTGGTCTGCAGATAGACCAATACAGCCAAAACCAGGAAAGGTAGAGAAAAACGGTTTTCACCATCAGAATCAGCGCCAAAAATAAGGGATACAGCTTGGTTGGCATCACACCCCGTCACGCGCTTCTCTACATAATTGCCTAGACACAAGTAATCTGGAGGTTTTTGGTCTGCAGATAGACCAATACAGCCAAAACCAGGAAAGGTACAGCAAAACGGTTTTCACCATCAGAATCAGCGCCAAAAATAAGGGATACAGTTTTGGTTTGCGTCACGCCCCGTCACGCACTTCTCTACATAATTGCTTAGAAACAAGAAATCTGGAGGTTTTTGGTCTGCAGATAGACCAATACAGCCAAAACCAGGACAGGTAGAGACAAAACGGTTTTCACCATCAGAATCAGCGCCAAAAATAAGGGATAAAGCTTGGTTGGCGTCACACCCCGTCACGCGCTTCTCTACATAATTGCCTAGACACAAGTAATCTGGAGGTTTTTGGTCTGCAGATAGACCAATACAGCCAAAACCAGGAAAAGTACAGCAAAACGGTTTTCACCATCAGAATCAGCGCCAAAAATAAGGGATACAGTTTTGGTTTGCGTCACGCCCCGTCACGCACTTCTCTACATAATTGCTTAGAAACAAGAAATCTAGAGGTTTTTGATCTGCAGAGGGACCAATACAGCAAAACCAGAAAAGGTAGAGCAAAACGGTTTTCACCATCAGAATCAGCGCCAAAAATAAGGGATACAGTTTGATTTGCGTCATGCCCCGTCACGCCTTTGTTTAAAACATTGCTTAGACATAAGAAATCTGGAGGTTTTTGATCTGCAGAGGGACCAATACAGCCAAAACCAGAAAAGGTAGAGCAAAACGGTTTTCACCATCAGAATCAGCACCAAAAATAAGGGATACAGTTTGGTTTCGTCACGCCCCGTCACGCCCTTGCTTACAACCTGTGCTGGTGAAAACAGTATTCTGGAGCAGGCAGTCCTCCAAGCCAAAATGGTCTCGAACGTGAGAACGTGAGATTTTGTCATTGTCATTGTCATTTTGTCATTGAGATTTTTCTGATGGTGAAAACCGTTTTGCTCTACGTTTCCTGGTTTTGGCTGTATTGGTCCCTCTGCAGACCAAAAACCTCCAGATTTCTTGTGTTTAAGCAATGTTGTAAGCAAGGGCGTGACGGGGCGTGACGAAAACCAAACTGTATCCCTTATTTTTGGCGCTGATTCTGATGGTGAAAACCGTTTTTCTCTACCTTTCCTGGTTTTGGCTGTATTGGTCTATCTGCAGACCAAAAACCTCCAGATTTCTTGTGTCTAGGCAATTATGTAGAGAAGCGCGTGACGGGGTGTGACGCAAACCAAACTGTATCCCTTATTTTTGGCGCTGATTCTGATGGTGAAAACCGTTTTGCTCTACATGTCCTGGTTTTGGCTGTATTGGTCTATCTGCAGACCAAAAACCTCCAGATTTCTTGTTTCTAAGCAATTATGTAGAGAAGTGCGTGACGGGGCGTGACGCAAACCAGACTGTATCCCTTATTTTTGGCGCTGATTCTGATGGTGAAAACCGTTTTTCTCTACCTTTCCTGGTTTTGGCTGTATTGGTCTATCTGCAGACCAAAAACCTCCAGATTTCTTGTGTCTAGGCAATTATGTAGAGAAGCGCGTGACGGGGCGTGACGCAAACCAAAATGTATCCCTTATTTTTGGCGCTGATTCTGATGGTGAAAACCGTTTTGCTCTACCTTTCCTGGTTTTGGCTGTATTGGTCTATCTGCAGACCAAAAACCTCCAGATTACTTGTGTCTAGGCAATTATGTAGAGAAGCGCGTGACGGGGTGTGATGCCAACCAAGCTGTATCCCTTATTTTTGGCGCTGATTCTGATGGTGAAAACTGTTTTTCTCTACCTTTCCTGGTTTTGGCTGTATTGGTCTATCTGCAGACCAAAAACCTCCAGATTTCTTGTGTCTAGGCAATTATGTAGAGAAGCGCGTGACGGGGTGTGACGCAAACCAAACTGTATCCCTTATTTTTGGCGCTGATTCTGATGGTGAAAACCGTTTTGCTCTACCTTTCCTGGTTTTGGCTGTATTGGTCCATCTGCAGACCAAAACCTCCAGATTTCTTGTGTCTAGGCAATTATGTAGAGAAGCGCGTGACGGGGTGTGACGGAAACCAAACTGTATCCCTTATTTTTGGCGCTGATTCTGATGGTGAAAACCGTTTTGCTCTGCCTGTCCTGGTTTTGGCTGTATTGGTCTATCTGCAGACCAAAAACCTCCAGATTACTTGTGTCTAGGCAATTATGTAGAGAAGTGCGTGACGGGGTGTGACGGAAACCAAACTGTATCCCTTATTTTTGGCGCTGATTCTGATGGTGAAAACGGTTTTGCTGTAACTTTCCTGGTTTTGGCTGTATTGGTCTATCTGCAGACCAAAAACCTCCAGATTACTTGTGTCTAGGCAATTATGTAGAGAAGCGCGTGACGGGGTGTGACGCCAACCAAGCTGTATCCCTTATTTTTGGCGCTGATTCTGATGGTGAAAACCGTTTTTCTCTACCTTTCCTGGTTTTGGCTGTATTGGTCTATCTGCAGACCAAAAACCTCCAGATTTCTTGTGTCTAGGCAATTATGTAGAGAAGCGCGTGACGGGGTGTGACGCAAACCAAACTGTATCCCTTATTTTTGGCGCTGATTCTGATGGTGAAAACCGTTTTGCTGTACCTTTCCTGGTTTTGGCTGTATTGGTCTATCTGCAGACCAAAAACCTCCAGATTACTTGTGTCTAGGCAATTATGTAGAGAAGTGCGTGACGGGGTGTGACGGAAACCAAGCTGTATCCCTTATTTTTGGCGCTGATTCTGATGGTGAAAACCGTTTTGCTCTACCTGTCCTGGTTTTGGCTGTATTGGTCTATCTGCAGACCAAAAACCTCCAGATTTCTTGTTTCTAAGCAATTATGTAGAGAAGTGCGTGACGGGGCGTGACGCAAACCAAAATTGTATCCCTTATTTTTGGCGCTGATTCTGATGGTGAAAACCGTTTTGCTGTACCTTTCCTGGTTTTGGCTGTATTGGTTTATCTGCAGACCAAAAACCTCCAGATTACTTGTGTCTAGGCAATTATGTAGAGAAGCGCGTGACGGGGTGTGACGCCAACCAAGCTGTATCCCTTATTTTTGGCGCTGATTCTGATGGTGAAAACTGTTTTTCTCTACCTTTCCTGGTTTTGGCTGTATTGGTCTATCTGCAGACCAAAAACCTCCAGATTTCTTGTGTCTAGGCAATTATGTTGAGAAGCGCGTGACGGGGTGTGACGCAAACCAAACTGTATCCCTTATTTTTGGCGCTGATTCTGATGGTGAAAACCGTTTTTCTTTACCTTTCCTGGTTTTGGCTGTATTGGTCTATCTGCGACCAAAAACCTCCAGATTTCTTGTGTCTAGGCAATTATGTAGAGAAGCGCGTGACGGGGTGTGACGGAAACCAAACTGTATCCCTTATTTTTGGCGCTGATTCTGATGGTGAAAACTGTTTTGCTGTACCTTTCCTGGTTTTGGCTGTATTGGTCTATCTGCAGACCAAAAACCTCCAGATTACTTGTGTCTAGGCAATTATGTAGAGAAGTGCGTGACGGGGTGTGACGGAAACCAAACTGTATCCCTTATTTTTGGCGCTGATTCTGATGGTGAAATTCGTTTTGCTGTACCTTTCCTGGTTTTGGCTGTATTGGTCTATCTGCAGACCAAAAACCTCCAGATTACTTGTGTCTAGGCAATTATGTAGAGAAGCGCGTGACGGGGTGTGACGCCAACGAAGCTGTATCCCTTATTTTTGGCGCTGATTCTTATGGTGAAAACCGTTTTGCTGTACCTTTCCCTGTTTTGGCTGTATTGGTCTATCTGCAGACCAAAAACCTCCAGATTACTTGTGTCTAGGCAATTATGTAGAGAAGTGCGTGACGGGGTGTGACGGAAACCAAACTGTATCCCTTATTTTTGGCGCTGATTCTGATGGTGAAAACCGTTTTGCTCTACCTGTCCTGGTTTTGGCTGTATTGGTCTATCTTAAGACCAAAAACCTCCAGATTTCTTGTTTCTAAGCAATTATGTAGAGAAGTGCGTGACGGGGCGTGACGCAAACCAAACTGTATCCCTTATTTTTGGCGCTGATTCTGATGGTGAAAACGGTTTTGCTGTAACTTTCCTGGTTTTGGCTGTATTGGTCTATCTGCAGACCAAAAATCTCCAGACTACTTGTGTCTAGGCAATTATGTAGAGAAGTGCGTGACGGGGTGTGACGGAAACCAAACTGTATCCCTTATTTTTGGCGCTGATTCTGATGGTGAAAACCGTTTTGCTTTACCTGTCCTGGTTTTGGCTGTATTGGTCTATCTGCAGACCAAATTGGCCCTAAAAGTGAGATTTTGTCACACTGGCGTAACGGAGAGTGATGAAAAGAAAACTGTATCCCTTATTTTTGGCGCTGATTCTGATGGTGAAAACCGTTTTTCTCTATCTTGTCTGGTTTTGGCTGTATTGGTCTATCTGCACGGTTTATATGCAAATAAAACCTCTAGAATCTGGAGTATAGGTCAAATTTTTGCCTATATAGGTCAAATTTTGGGTTGGAAATAAAACTGTATCTCCAATTTTGAGCGCTGATTTGTATAGTGAAAACCGTTTTTCTCTACATGTCCTGGTTTTTTCTGTATTGGTCTATCTGCACGGTTCATCGGCCTTTTAGTCCGTCCCCACGCTCAGTGCCCCCTGCCCCGCCGGAGAAAGTTCCAATGGGTGAACACCGCCACTAAATTCCACTACTCACAAAATTTGTGAGTGGAAAATTAGACACCCTAGCCTTGTGTTGCCAAAAAATGAGCTGACCGCTTTGAAAGATACATTTTTGGAAAGCAGTTTATCTGTGCACATGGTTTCTAGGATTACGTCCTTGAAAAGTTGTTTTTGTATTTCTGGTACCGAGAATAGTGAACAACCATTTTTGGTCATCTTGTTGTTAAAAGCAATTATCTTGAAATTTGTATGCTAAGCAGCATATATTTTTTGACACTGTATCGTAGAAAATTGACCATTTATTGCGAATAAAATGATTTTTATCCATATCAGCCCTTCATTGCTGCGTTCACGCCGTGTGACACCCAAATCCACTCACGACACCCTACGACACCCTAGGCATAAATACGCTGATACTTAAGTTGAACTGAAAGTGTCCGGTATTTGAATACATTGAAACTCTACATTTTCATTAAATATTTTTTGGGCAACAAGAATGCATCCAGTTGCCCTTCAAACATTGGCACTTTTTTGTATGGCTGGTCTACGGCGTGGACTTACCAAAACGCCCGTCTTTACATCTAGTAAATAAGAGCGGCATCTTTAGGCTTTTTGAAAGGCAGGTTTTATATTCGTTATTGACAAAACATTGTTAGTCTTCCTCTGTGTGCTTTTAGTTGTATAATTTTCTAGTCTATAAGGATTTAGAAAATTAATTTAGAGCAATTCTTGAAATGCAAATTATGTGGCTCATGCGACCAGCATGAGCCACATACATTTCTGAACCAGCAGGCGATCAGAAATTTAAAGTAGTAGTCGCTCTGACGCTGTCGCAACCCGCCGCGCCTGGCTGATTGTAGACGAAAAGGAAGAAACAACAGCAGGAGAAAGAGGAAAAGAAGAAGGCTTCTACTGGGCCCTAGCATAGGTGTATGCGAGGTGCAATGATTGAGGTCTTGGTGGCTCCCAGAGTCCTTTCCCCCAAATGTTGGTTTCAGAGGCCCCCAAAAAGTTTTTATTTGTGGCAATTCACCAAATCCTTAAAAAATAATTGTAGACTGCATTAGGGGTTTCAGTTGGTAAAGATTTACTTGCTTAACCCAAATTTTTCACATGGTAGTGGTCAAAAAATTCTGCTTGGGGACGATTTAAAAATATTTACTTTGAGAAAATTAAAGGAAATATCCATCCCTCAGTTCAAACAAGGGCTTTGAGAGTTTACCACCTGAGTACCCAAATTGGAAAATTTTTACTCCGCCATACATTTTGAGGGGAATTTTGCACTCACTCGCCATACATTCCGAGCTGAATGTTCCACTCGACACCCTAGCGCAAAACCTATTTTGGGTCACTGTGGTAAGTTGCCACCTATGTATGTCCCTGAGTGCAAATATGTACCATGAGTGCTAAAAAGAACATTTCCTATCTGAAGCATTGGATTAGTTAAGAATTGTAAGTGTTGGCACTGACTGTAAATATGAAAATCGTTCTGGACCTAGCCTGAAAAATGTAACAGGCCTCTTGACAAAATATTTGTAGAAACTCCAATTTTACCCTAATTGGGGCATAAATTTGGCTGCTGGGGCAGACTTTTCTTTCCACTGGTGTAAAAATGTACCTTTTTTACCACAGAAAGCCCACCTACAAATCAATAATCACTGTTATCTGGTTTCTTTTTTGGTGCTTCTGTGTCTGCCTTGGTGTGTCAGTGCTCCCTAAAGTGCCAGTTTCTGCCCCTAAATTTTTTACCTTCCCCAAAGAAGTGCAAATGGCAAAAGCTGCCCCAAACCAAGAAGGAAGCACAGTTGATCTGTCCTGAGGCTGCCCCAACAAGATCTTGTTGAAGCCTGCCACACCCTGTTGACTGGTCAGATACTACCTCCCATCAATTTTTATTACTCCATCACCACAATTACAGCATCCATCCAGAAGAAAGCAAGCCAAACACTCACCATTAGAGCAAATAAATTGTCAACCAAGTAGAACCTAAGTGTGGAGTGCCTTGAGAGTATTAAGCAGGTATAAATATGAAAAGTGTGCTCCATGAAAGGTCACAGGTTCAAACTTAAGTGGGTTTTCAGACTTAATGTGTACTTAAGCAGGTTTTCAGACTTCAGTCAATAACTTTACTGGGAATGGTGATAAAGAGCTTATTTTGAGACCATTGAATTTGGACTGTTATTGTGAGTCAATTGATATGCATATTGACCATGCTAGTTTAGACAGTGACCTTGACCTGACCTTAGGTCAGATCATTATGTTTTGACCTATTATAGTCATATGCATCATTCGATTCACTGTAACAAGAGGGAGTGAATGGTGCCCAAAAATGGTTCTAACTCAACTCTGTCCGACGCTAGAGCCCAGAAGGGCTCTAGCGTCTGACAGAGGTGGCTCTTCTCCCACAAGCCACCGTCTCTGACCTGTCATGACCTCAAAGTCGACCTGAGCCAAACAGTGGCCGATGTAGTTTTTTATGAATTTTTACGAGCTCTCCACCTGCTTCGTGTTTTTTCGCTATCCTGCATAGGAGCCGAGTTTGAGGGGGATGTTTAAACGCCCCCCCCGCCCCCACCAGGGCAAAGGTGGCTTGGAGGCCCACCAGGGCGCGCTTTAATAGCTTCTCTCTTCTATAAATCAGAAGTGTTATTTAAAAACCTTGTGATTTGTACTTTTAAAATTCAAATATCTTACGTCGTCCTCTTTTCGCCATTCCTACGATTTTCGCTGAAGAAGGTTTACAGAATAAACCGAAAGTGCTCCTGCACGAACTGTTCGCGGAGTGGAGAAAGAAAGCTCTTCACTTTCATCGGTTTGATATCCAGTGGCGACGCTGCCATAGAGGCACATTAGGCACTGCCTAGTCACTTTTAAATGTCGAAGTAGGTATGTCTTTTATGTGGAATAAATCTGATTTGACTCGATGTTGAAGTTACAGAGAATATTCCTCTTTCGGATCACTGAGTCAAAGAGCCGATGATTTGCATCTCTGACAATCCACGTTCGCAGCTCTTACCCTTAACAAATGTGAGATTAGGCACTTCGCGATTTCACTGAATCTGCCTAACCCCGTGACAAACCTAACTTGTGCTTTTTTATTGACATCTCTAATACCTCATTCATTCGGACGCGAGTACTGGCTCATTAAACCAGCAAACTAGGCTTGCCTTAGCCGCCTTAGCAGCTCTTTAATGCGGCATTTGGAGCACGTGCGTTGCCGCGTCTTAGGACCTTTATTACAGCAGATTCGTTTATTGTCATTATTGTATTCGCGGATTTCTGGCCTTCTCTAGTGCGGAACAGTTGTTTGGCAATTATTAGCAAAATTTTTAATTTGTGAAACCCTTATGAAAAACGGTCATGGCACAAAATTTGAAAGATTAAAATGTAAAAAAATCCGTTCACAAATCGATCGTACAGCGCGAAATTGGACGTCATAAAAATGAAGCGCCGAAGCTGTCCTTGAAATCGGAAGCTCTCGTGAGTACCTTGTCCTTCCCGGTTACTTACCTACCTACCTATCCTTCTTGAATTTTGCCTTGCACCTTTATATACTGCCGCATAACCGTTTCCACAATCCACCGGCATATGTATTTTATGATATTAGACATTAAACATAAATATTATTTTTGCTCATCGACTTGAGCTTGCCCCCTTCTCCAGCCGACCGACCTGCCTGATCCGCCCTTGTCCACTATCAGGTAAAAGCCCGGGCGACGTCCTTACCTCTAAGTCAATTGTGCCTAGGCCGTCATAATGTTCAAGCACCGCCACTGTTGATATCGTTTAGGAATTAGCATTATTCTTCATAAAATGGAGAAACATTGTCATCCCTTTAGACCCGTGCCGACTGCGGAAAGTATAAGTGTGAAATTTGTTCCTGTGTGCCTCTGTGATTCTGATTTGAACTGAAGCATCCTAAACATGTTCTTGCTGACTTTTCCTGATAAGTAGTAGGTATGTTTATTGATTGTATGTTTATCAAATTGACCTGTGGTTTGTCACCTGTTTATTCTTTAGGTTCTGCTTGCAATGTTTCCTTCAGAGAGCGTTGTCAGATTGTGGTAAATGTTCACATGTTTTTAGGTAAGGGATTTGCGGAAAGCACAGTTCATATTTTCTGGCCTATTTATGTTTTAACTGATTATATAAAATTGAAAACACGTGTGACTTCCAATGCACAAGAAAATAAAGAATTTCAGTCCTAGTATACAAAGTTTGCTGGCAGAAAGCCCGGGCTGCTTCCTTCCCCAGGAGAACCAGGCCGGGATAACAAAAATGTTGGCTGGGACCGGGACCAGGACCAGCTTTTTCCAAGAAGTCCCGTCTCTAATTAGGAATATAGATCGTTTTTTAAAGTATAAGTTCTAGTGGATAGAAAGTGATCTGGCTAACCAATTACTGAGCCGTCATCGCGATCTGACCTTCCTCTTATGGGTTGGGATGCTTGCGGCCTGGTATTATTGTATTTTACCATGTAAAACCATTGATTTAACCTGTTAAATGGGGGTTTACTTCCCCGGCACCCGTCCAGTCCTCCTGTTTGAGACGACAGTTTTGGCCAGTATTGCACCTGATATGATCTTCAAGTTAGCTGTTGACCTTGATGTTCCCTCTCTGTTTTCCAGATCTAAGATGAATGCACCGCGGTGTGATGGGGCCATCCTGCCGTGCTTGTGTAAGCTTCTGTTGGCGCACGGTGATTGGCCGGCTCCCGATACCAAGACTGCGGCTCTGATGGAGCCTATCCTGGCGCGGGAAATCCAGGCTATCGTTTCACGTGCTGTAGAGTCAGAGTTTACTTCGAAAAATAAAAAGCTTCAAGCTGAGGCAATAGTGTTTGCGCTCAGAAGAGATGAAATCATGACTTCACGTCTATATCGGTTTTGCTCACTCGATATTCCTAGCGTCGGCGGGAAAACCCAGAGTGCCCTGGACGCGTCCTGTCGCAAAGTGCGTCAAAGGTGCAACAAGCTGGCTGTGGAGCTGGGCGTGTGTACAGGGCGTCCTGCTGAAGGGGACCCTGAGCTGGACGCTCGTCACAAACGCTTGGACCGTATCACACGCGGAATTAGCGCCGCCGAGTACAAAGCCTTCTCCAAACGTGCGCTGCTCACATGAACGTTTATGGTGGGACTGGCTGCGGCGGCGATGTCGACCGTCCGGGGCGCCTCCTTTCAGCAGAGGTGCAGAGCACGTGCTGGTGTTTGTGGTGCGACAGGTGGCAGCACTTCTGCTGGACGCCTGTTTGAAGGTGAGAAGTGAGCGAAACGGGAAGTCGGAGGACGATTGTGGCGTGGAGTTGGACGTGCCGACCAAGTCGGTGAGTGAGCAGGATTTGAGGGAGGCGCTGCGGCGTCTCTGGATGAAGAGGCCACCGAAGTCTGACACCCTGGTGATCAGGTGATACTGCGTGGCGGGAGCGTGCGAGTTACATGCCTCGCGTGACCCCGAGTGACGCATGGAGTTGGAGGTGTCGGGATAATGTGCCGTGTCCCGGACCCCACTGCTGCGCGGGTGGTGCTCATTTGTGTTCTCATTTGGCGTCATTTCGGCTCTCATAATCATACTGAGGTTTGTCTAATTTGGTGATTGTTAGTATAAGAAACAGTGGCATTGCCCGGTCATTAAGATTGTCTTTCACGACTTCATTTTTCTTCGTTAGTGCCCGATCTTGACGTTTTAATTGGTCCAGGTTCCGAAGAAGTCAGTTTTGTCTACGAAGTTTCTAGGAATGCTTGTGAAATAAATAAAAACCTACTGTATGCTTCACAGTTGAATTTTTACTAGGATTGAGCTGAATTTATTGAATTTTTGCTAGGGTTGAGCTGAATTTATTGCTGATGTTTCGCTTCCTCCTGCGTAACCCTGCGTTGTCCGAAGTGCATTCCCGCCAACATTCCCCACTCGGCACCCCGGGATACGTTTTGATTCGCCCACACCTTATGGACAATTACGGTTTCTTTGCGCACCATACCTTCAAATATTTTTCCAGATTATTACCAATTCAAATATTTTTCCAGATTAGAGTGCAAATTAAAGGTACCTATTTCGATTATTAGAAGTAATTATGAAAACAAATAATTAAAACTCTCCGTTGCAGTGTATGTTTTTAGAGTGTACATTAATCAGCCTAATCAGAGTAAACTGACCTCAAACGCTCGATGAGAATAAACCGGGTCGTTTTTTTAATCGGTGTTTCTTTTCAGCACCAATGTAATATTGAACGCGGGTTCATTTTTTACCTTGCAAAGATTTTTCTACGCCATGAATTTCACATTTTAATCTATTTTTACACCCTCACTTCCAGTTTACACTGTTCCGGTTTAGCTGACAATCTTTTTACTCCAGTGATATAATAATATTCCCTCAAAACACATGCATTTTTGCATTACATCGGTGTAAAATGGGTTGTGGAATAATGCTGGAAAGAGGAGTTGATTTTGGCACCGTAAAAATAATCCAAAAATGGCGTACTTTTTGGTAGTTGATATTTTCATCACCCACGAGAAGGGGTTTTATTATTCCTGTTTCATAGCATTTTACGCTTCTCAATCTAAAAATATCGGCTGTAAGATATTCACGGAAAGAAGAGTGGATTTTGGCACCGTAGAAAAAATCAAATTTCTGGCGTACTTTTTTCAGTGTATAGTGAGATTACTGCACTCATTCTTTTTCTGTAAAGTTGATAAGTTGTTACTTGGCCTTTCTCATCGATTCATTGATGTTGAAAATTGAGATAAATCATATTTTCGGACATACCCCTTCGTCAGAATCATCAAACTGGCTCCCGATAAACATTTCCAACAGGGAAAGAGTTAGAGACGCTATATGACCCTGACAGATGGTGCGTCGATAAGCCTCAAAAATTATTAGCTAGTCTTTGCACGACATTCCCAAGAGGATTTTGACAGCAACATCCACACATCATAGTAGGTATGTATGCACGTAAAAGCTTGTCTCAATTTAGACTATAAACCACTTGCGTTCGATATTTTAGGAATTTACTGACCTTGCCACACTCATTAAGAAAAATAAGAAAATAGTTTATCGGTCAAATATCTCAGTTTTTTCTTTTTGTTGTGTTTGGCCGCGCGATTTCTCCTGTTGGTACTTTATTCAAATCTGGCCTTTTTTGGCCCTTTTTCTCGTAGCTGGCATCTAGGCTATTTTTGGTTTGTCCCTTGTATAAATATGACTTCTTTTGGCCTTCTCTGCTCTTGAAAAGATGTTCCGACACCGAAAAAAGAAAAAGAACAGCAGAAAAAACTAGTGTGGTGGTGAGAGGGAGGGACAGAACTTTGTAAAAAATACGATCCAAAAAATGACGACCACCAAACACCGGATGTGAGGCATGCGATACTATAGGCGCCATTTGGGTGAAAAGTTGGCGGCAAAGTGCATCCTCTGAGGCTCCACCCTCCCCCAATTATCAAAATCCTAGATCCACCACTGTTCGAGAGCAAAAATTCACAGTTGGAAAAACATGAAAGATATGAAATGTTAGCGGGGAGTGGTGTGACCAAGATAATTGATGATGCTAAAACATTTTCTGGTTCTGTGGATAAAATCATTGATGGCCACGCGGGTTTGGAAGGGCACTCCTGGCTTCCTACAAAATGGGTAGTGTGCTAAAAAAGAATACTGCGTCAAGCCAATATCAAACCGTCAACAATTAGTTTTAAACGGTGATACAGGTAGCTTTTCTGGTCGTTTTAGCCTCAAATCTGGGTTTTGTGGTATTTATTTGGCCATTTTGTGAAAAATTACCCCTTTTTGGACGTTTTTATAACTCCGTTTGGCCTTTCTCCGCCGAAAAAAATGGCAGCCCTGGGCAGCATCTATAATCTTAAGAAGATGGAAGAACACAAAAATTGGGAATTTTTAACACTGACGCCTCTAAGTTGTATTCCCCCAACCCCCCGCCTCCAAATGGGGTCTTGATCCCCTAAACACACTATAATTGCCAGCACAAGAAATGCCGCCCCCACTGATTTTTCCTTAAAAATGCCCTGGTGGAAACAGTGGTAAAAGTGGTAAAACATCCTTTTAATGTTCTCTTTTTTCATTTCAAATACCACTTCTTGGTTCAATGTAGTTCATGTAAAACCCACGACCCCAGCTACTGAGGTTTACTCGTGGTTTCACTCCCGCATCGGATTTCCCCATTTTATTTCATCAGCCAGTATTGGATTTGAGTATTACCCGGCGGGACCGTGCACGGGGAGCGACCTTTGGGTCGAGTACTCTGCCCGTGTTTCACGGTCTGACCCCGCCCTCGTCCTGACATAGACAAAAGAGATCCGCACACCACGTTCCAAGACCGTGGGCGAGACTCGGATCCCATCAAGCCATTGACGTGGCCTGGCCCCCGGGAGCCGAACGAACCCCTTAAAGGAAAGGTGACTCTGCCACCGTCACTCCATCCGGAACTTACCCGGCCCCGGGTTATCACACTCGTCAGTGCCTGCAGCCACGAACTGAATACGGACCACCGACCCCGGCATTCCTCGCATTACGTGAGCCCGGTCTGCGACGCTAGATCCCGTCGGATTCTGGTACTAATATAGATATAACACGCATACTTTCCTTTGAGCTTTCGCCCGCGGCTACCGCGCTGGCCAGTCACGGTATAACGACGAAGCGCTCCACTCGCAGCCCTCGTCATGGTCGACTCGACGGTCGTAAAAGAAGCGTGAAATCTAGTAATGACCAGCGTTCAGCCGAGATACCCCGAGACGCAAGGGGATTAGAGGTCTCGTCAGACCCACAATCGGTCCCCGCATCAGACAAGAAGTGATCGCGGCCTCCTTCTTTGAAACGCCTGCCACACTCCAAAGCGGTTAGACGGCCCTGGACCACGTTTAGGCACAGTATGCCTGACACCCATTTTTTTATTTAATCAATTAACAATTAATTTCATTTCATTCAATAAGTAAGAAAATAGGTTCTGATGCCGAAAAAATCGGAAGTTTTTCTGCGACTTTAGCGCCGCTTGGTCACAATGTAAGGAATAAATATTTCTGACGTTTCGCACATGTTTTTTTGTTAGTTTATAAGAAATATTCATGCATAACAACTTGCCCGGTGACCAGTAACGACTTACCTCGTAGTGGGGGTATGTTGAAAATTTTGACTTTGGTCGACGTTTTCAATTCATTTAGGGTTTTCTCCTCAAAGGAAAGAAAATAACTGATAACATCCGATAAAGAAATGAATAAGCAATCGAACGACACCCGCTTTATTCATATCGTAGTGATATTTTGGAATGTACAGCTCATCCCGTGAAAACTGTATCATATGACCCCATCCTCACCTATACCAGTCCGTTTATTGGGACGTTTTGGCTACTTTTTTGCAAACGCATGGTGAATCGTAAAATAAATTTATGTACAGTATACAGTATAGAATTAGGAAGGAATGACCCTAAATTAATATATTTTGATATTGTTAAACATAATGCACTATTTATAAAAAATCAACTTGATTGCAATGGAAATTTTGTGTGATGCTCAGCACAATTTGGGGGGCCAGATTTCTTTTGCTCACCGCCTACTATGCCGGAGTACGCCAACCAGAATTATTGCTATCACGTCTGTTGCTTTTATGTTTGTAGTGCCTGCTGACTTCCGGGATAAGGATTTTTCAACGATTTTATTTCTAGATACACAAAAGATCGACAGCCATCTCCAAAATACTCGTTTAAGGTTCTCCTCTCTATGTCCATAGTCCTTGAATCTCTGAGTCGCAGTCCATCACTCTATGCGTTTGTTTCGTTGGCCTTAAAAGACAATACAGCCTCTATTCAAAGCTCGTGAGATGTAACACAAAACAACTTTGAGGGCTTTGGTTTATATTTTTGTATATTTTGGATCAATTTCTGACAGCTCACAGTTTTCAGTTCCTTATCAGTGCAGTTCGTCGAGTACCAAAGGAGTGTTCAGGTCCTTACCAGCGCAGTTTGTTGAGCACCAATGAAATTATTCGCGATCTCAAAAACGATGCTTAAAACCAAGAAAATGTATCAATAAAAACAGCACGCCTTTATATGCTAAAACTCAGTATACACTATACCAGCGGCCAAGAATGTCATAAGAAGTAAAAACGTCGAAATGACGCGAATAGGTGGCATATGATTGTACGCTTACTGCTTTTCTGGTGAAATGATATTGGCACCGTGAAAGTAAACGAGTTATCGAGGCAGTTTAAAAGGGCGAGATATTTCCAAGGATGCACGCATAGATGGCAGTAAAGTGATGAAATGGAAATATTGAAATGGACACAAGATACGAGTATGTACAGGTAATGACGCTGCAGTATGGGTTTGGCATGCCAACAGATCAACAGGTCAACCGCTCAACAGACTCCCGAGGTGTGCAGCAAATGTCGCGTTCTCCGCCTGGTCTTGCGGTGTGAAGAAGAAAAATCCTTTCAAATATATGCAAAGTCTGCCCGGCCACTTCTGTTCATCATTGGTCCGGAATTACTCCCCCTTAGCTCACAGCACTTCAAAGTGAGACGCTCAGCTTTGTTTTCACGGAAGAATGGTCTCTTCCCAGACTTTCCAGCTCTCGAAGACGGGCTTGTCTGGGGGTCCAAACGGGCCATAGCGAGCGGTTCCCAGCCAACTTTCCTCCTTTTCCACCGGCTTTGGCTTCTGGGACCTGCAAAGGGAATGTGACATTGGTGCATCAGTGTTTTCATTGCCCACATGAGGTTCCCGGCTGTGCTAACGTTTTTGAGGAGACTATAACTCCGCGGAAGTGTCATATCTTGACGGAGTTTTCACAATCTTATAGCCCAATTGATTAAATTACTGAATGGACATAAACCAGCTAGGTGGGGTTTTGACAAAGTTCGTGGAACATGCGAAAGCAAGGGCATGACAGGGCGACACATTTGTGACACATATTACGTCAGAGCTGTGTTCTGACTCATCTGAATAGATCCAAACTTGCTGTGAAGGCAATACCAATACAAAGAGTTACGTGGTGAGGTCAACAAGTCAACCTTTGCCCCCAAAATGTACTACTGGCTGTATATTGTTGAAAATTGGCCAGATACCTGAAGTAACTTATTCCGCGCGCTTAAAATTTTCGGCTCAAGTTTTGGTACAGCATCAGTGACATTTTGTAGTAGCTTTCGGCCGTCAGATTTAGAAAGCATTCGAGAGTTTGAGAATCCCACTGGCCACCTACCAGCAGAGACATTGCATCAGTCTAGTGGTTTACTCTAGAGCATGTTACCTGCCAGACGTGGCCACAGCCAGAGCCTGCTGCAGCTGTCGCTCCTCAACAGCGTGGTGGGCCTCCACGAAGTCTGCCGGACACGCGGCAGCGATGTCAGCTGGGCAGTGGCAGGTTCAGATTGTGAGGGGGAAAAGGGAATTAGACCCAAGTCCTCCAATTTCATGAGGTTTTCTTACAAGAAAGCTGCGTGTTCTTGATTTTTCCCTCCCTCGCGTAAAATACCCATCTAAAGTCAACACTGGAGTAGGGATCAATGCACTTTCTGTGGAAAACTGATGTGGGGTTGATAGACATTCGCAGGGATTGCTTCTCAAACGCTGTACTCGCTTACTTTTTCTTTAATGGCTGTAAAAGCAGCGGCAAGATAATAAAGTCATTTATCCACGATGTAGAATGAGTTTCGTGCAAAACTGCTCACCTGGGTCCAAAATATTTCACGAATTTCCCGGTAAAACAACCTGCCGCAGCTTGTGCGAATGCCACAGCTCACATATAATCTGCGGCCAGAGCCATCCTTGAATCAGGGAGCTTGCCACACAACTCACCGCTCTGAACCCTGAGCAGTTCACTCCTCATTTTCCCGACGAGAGTTTGTTTCAGTTTCTGAAACTCGGACTTCTCCGTGAACACCAGGCTCAGGTGGGCCACCAGGAACCCGATAGGACTCATGTTGTTGACCATGTCGGAGCCTAAGCAGAAGCGGTCAGTTATTGTGAGTGCAACCCGAATTGAAGGCAGTGGTGACAGGAACATTCATGAGAAAATGTTCTTGCATGTGGCGGAAAACCAAGGGGTTGGAGCACTTTGGTAAATAGGCAGAGAGCTAAGAAATACTTGATTAACCTTACTTTTGGCGGAAGCCGTTCCCACTCTAAAGGCTCTCCGAGGTGGCCGGAAAACGGCACCGCAGTGCTCGGCACAGCTACTCCTTTTTTTTTTTAGGGGGCCCCCCCCCCCCTTCTTCCGCCGTGCCTTAATCTTCTCACATATTTTCCGTAATTTTAAAGTAAAAACCATGTCAGGTCAGGTCACCGTGCCAGATCGAGTTGCCTTACCTCCGAAAAAATCTCCAAGTAGCAGCAACGAGAATATGTGTAAGCTATTAGCACCCGCACTGGAAAGGGGCCTGACACTAACGACACTGGATATAGGCCTGGTAGGTCCCCAAATATGTCAACAACTAAGAAGCGTAGAAAAATTCCGGTTGGGGAGTGAGTGGGAGCTATAATGATCTACATCATGACCAATTTTCATTGAACTACATTAGTATCTTCAAGGTCAAGCAAGGTAATAAAGGTCAAATCTTGGCCATGCTGGGGACCAATCGAGAAATGCCGTGATTATGCAGGAAAAAGACGGGAAGAAGCTAAAGGAGGATCAGGGTAAAAGAGGTAAGGCCTAAAAAACTTCTCTACAAGATTGGGGTCAAGGCTATTCAAGGTCATTGACCTATGAGATCACAATATGGTATACCGCTTATAATAAACGCCATGAAATAAGCATCTGTTTGGCCGGAAATGAGGATTTGCCTTTACCAATGACCTTTGACTTTGACCTTTAACACGCGCATTGACGGGGGTCTGAGCCACCTTCGCTTTGATGGGGGCGGGTACCCCCCTAAGATCTCGAGAACCACGGTAGGTAGCGAAAAACGGTAAACGGCGTTGGGCTGCCCATCTACTTCTCCATCGAAAACATTTAAACCTTTTTTCTCAGGTCACATTTAAGGTCACGAGAGGTCAAAACATGCCGTCATAGGGATAACATGTAAATTCAGTTTTTCGGCCATTTCATCTGAACAGGGAAAGATAGAGAAAAAGACTGGAACTATATGAATCCACTCAGCAAGCCGAATCGAATTATATATAATTTGACCTTGCTAGGTCAAATCAAGGATTTGACCTGACCTGAGGTCAGGTCAGGGTCAAATTATATAAAATGCATATCATTAGAACCGCAAGGCCCAGGCAAGTCTAATGCAGCTAAAATAAATGCTCTATCACCATCCGTTACTGAGTTATTCCGTAAAAAATAATTTTTCTCATGTATTTCCAATAGAGAGATCATGCCTCGTACCTGACCTTAGGCCATCGATATCAAAAATACCGGAACATATTTTAGAGAACTCGGTGGGGCCATGATGTGATATGAGTTTAAATCGGATAAGTTCACCCTGCTCCGACTTATGCTATCTTAAACTTTTTTTAGTTCGGGTCACTTGACCTGTGCTGGTGACCTGACCTGAGATGACCTAACCTTAAAATTTTCACAGAAGTTGTAAAAATGATGAGGGAAAAGGTATGCCAAGTACGGCTGCGCAACGCGCCGCCGTTTTTCTGCTACCTCCGAAAAACCCGAGGGGAGGCGGGTACCCACCCCCCCGTCAATGCGCGTGTTAACCGTTATTTTTACACTACGTACCTTTACTTTGACGTCACAGCAAAATTTACGTCAGACCGGGTAGCGCTATTTGACCGCAAGCACTGGGGTCAATGACCTTGAAAGTGCTGATATGACCTTGACCTGTGACTTTTGACCTTGAAGTTGACCTTCATGTGAGCGGAACTTGACATATCATCCCGGTTACATGGCGTTATGACATCACTACTAGGGCTAGAGTGCAGGCAAAATGATGTGACCGTGGTATTGTAGCGATCCTAAAATCTTACGGACTTTGGAAGCCTATAAGTAAAAGAGTTATTTACCAATTTTCAATTTTCTTCGATATTCGCCCCATAGCCCCGATAAATCCTCTAAAATATAGCTAAGTGACGTTTTCTGGCTGCTAACGGGTCTCCGGCCACCTTGGAAAAGTAGGTGGGGCACTTTAGGGCTCCCTCTACTGAGTGTGCTTATGAACTGTCTAATAACTACTAAAAAAGAGCAACGGGCCGGTGGGATTGAACACAAATTACTACTCGTACAGGAGCTGGTTTCAATGAGCTGTGTCTCATCTAACCAATCTTATCGATGATATCTTTGGCGGTTTCTCGGTCCCAGCGTTGCTCGTAGAGAGTCTGCAGCTTCTGGCACAAGTCTCTCTCGGCCTCCTCCTGGGGCTGGTACCCGTGCAGAACATTCCGCACGATCGTCAACTCCGCGTCCAGCAGGTCCTGAGATCGACGGGAAGACAGGGGATCAGTGTTGAGCTTCGTTTATGTTACGAAGAATGCTCATCAAAGCATCTGCGACATTAGTTGCTTTGTAGAGATCAGCATGGGGAAACATTGGGAATTGAAGTCCATATAAAATGTGTCCCGCCACATTCTGTCCTAGAAATTGTACCTATATTACAAGTGTACATAGTATAGTATAGGACAGGCATAGGATTCTTACCTTCAATTTTCCCTACAGCATTTCCACACACCAAATTTTCCTGTCCGATTCTGCGTTAAATGGTGACCAGACTTATTTAATTAAATTGCACCCTGTCTCATTCTATATCGTTCTGAAATCCCGATACCTTTGCCCTTCCATTCAGACCCCTATGCTGTAGGCCATTGTTTAGCGCTGCACACTACCCGATTAATGTATTTAACTGCATTACAGAAGACTTGTTACATTTTCTAGGAATTTCCCCCAAACTGTGACTGAATTGACTTCTGAATCCACAAACGGTGAATGGATCGTTGTCTAAAATCGTGCTCATAACGACCTCCAACCCATGTTTATTACTTTTGTAAATATCCCCATCGACGCCATCCCACAATCTTGATGGAACCGTTTCTGTGGCCAGTGCTACAATGGAGACGATTATACCCACTTAACCGATGCCAACCAGCGCTGACGAACAAAGCTGCCAGCCCACCTGTACGTATTCCTCGTAGTCGGGACATTCCTGGTACATGCCCTCTGTGATCTCGTTGCACGCCATGATGAAGCTGTCTTCCCGGGAGTCCACCTGGTCCGGTGGTAAGCCCTCTCCAGACGGCCCAAAACTGCCGGGGGGTAAAGCGCGAGCTCAGATGCACAAAGTGATGAAATAATCATCGTGAAATATAAAGTGGGACAGGGATGAGTGAGCAGGGATGAGGAAGAGCATGTTGTAAGGCGTTCTTAGAAATATAAAGCCCATTATGTTTGATTTAAGTATTGTTAATACTTCGGTTTCATAATGCCTTAGAGGGATTCCAGTACTTGGCCGTGTTTGTAGAGAATCATACAGGAACGGTGCAACTGCAACGATGCACTGGTGAACGATGCAAAACACTAACGGAGGCAGCTCATTTTTATATGTGCTTCTCCGTAACCATAGGTGTAGGAGCGTACATAACGTGGTGGGGAGGGGGAGTATTTCTGCATAGTGTCAATGGTTAAGAGCTTGAACTTTGGGGACATGGCCCCATGTTCCCTGTTCCTACGCTTATGGTAATTGTCCATAATATGGTTATTTTGTTTGCTTTCCAACAAAATTAGATGCGGCAAAGACTCAGGTATCTGCAATTTATTTTTACAGAATTAATACAGTTTTCTGCGCAAGCATTGGCCAGCATGAAGGAACGAATCCCAGTGCTCAGGTCATATAAAGGAGATTTACAGTTATTTATGAGAATCTCAAACGAAAAATTATAAGTGGTTCTACTTTAGTGAGCTCCCAAGTTTTCTTATGGCAGCTAATTTCGGCTGCCGGTCGCAATGAAATTATGAAAACCCGAGACCACTCTCACCAACAAGCATACTTCCAGAAATGTTGGCCTATTCGTCCATCTCCCAAACTTCCCACTCTTGCTATTCCTGTGACCTTGCCCTACCCGTACAACTCACCCTCCGCGGTCCTCGTCGCCACCGGAAGCGATGTAGGTGAAGCGAGACACCTTGATGGGGTAGTCCAGACGAGTCATGGCGCCGCTGTCCTCCAGAAGGGCGGTCAGCGCTACCTTCGGCAGGTCAGTCTCCTTCGTGTCCTGCAACAGTGGACAATGGGCGACGCAGTTTGGCACCGATGGATGGTTGGAGAAGGTGGTGTTCTTATCTGGTTGGTGGTGAAAACGGATATTTGAATCTGTGCTGAATGTACTTTTTCGTGTTTTTCGTTCAGGATTACGTTTCTTAGTTTGATGGGACACACGAGGACAAATAGCCACACTCAACTGGTGGCAAAACTGTATTCTAGGAAATTGCAACGGCTATTTATAGAGACTTGTGATAGTTTCTTAAGCCTTTAAGTCTGACTTGTTATGCTTTCTACCTAAAAATACCAAAACATTATGCCGAGCCAATGATGTTTGCTTGAATAGGATCATTTGACACAGAAACATTAACAGCGTGTCGGAGATTATTTCAATGAGGTCAGCTCGACACTGAATTCTTTCATATTTTTAACACGCGCATTGACGGGGGTCTGGGCCACCTTCGGATTGACGGGGGGCGGGTACCCGCCCCCTCCTAAGATCTCGAGAACCACGGTAGGTAGCGAAAAACGGTAAACGGCGTTGGGTTGCCCATCCACTTCTCCATCGAAAACATTTGAACTATTTTTTTGTCGGGTCACATTTAAGGTCACCAGAGGTCAAAAACATGCCGTCACATGCCGTCATAGGGATAACATATAAATTTAGTTTTTCGGCCATTAAATCTGAACAAGTAAAGATAGAGCAAAACGACTTGAACTATGTGAATCCTCTTAGCAAGCCGAATCGAATGATATATGATTTGACCTTGCTAGGTCAAATCAAAAATTTGACCTGACCTGAGGTCAGGTCAGGGTCAAATTATATAAAATGCATATCATTAGAACTGCAAAGCCCAGGCGAGACTAATGCAGCTAAAATAAACGCTCTATCACCATCCGTTACTGAGTTATTCCGTAAAAACCATATTTCGCATGTATTACCAATTGAGAGGTCATGCTTCGTACCTGACCTTAGGTCATCGATATCAAAAATACCAGAACATATTTTAGAGAACTCGGTGGGGCCATTATTTGATATGAGTTTCAATTGGACAAGTTCACCCTGCTCCGACTTATGCTATCTTAAACTTTTTTTAGGTCGGGTCAGTTGACCTGTAATGGTGACCTGACCTGAGATGACCTATCCTTAAAGTTTTCACAGAAGTTGCAAAAATGATGAGGGAAAAGGTATACCAAGTACGGCGGCGCTACGCGCCGCCGTTTCTCTGCTATCTCCGAAAAACCCGAGGGGGGCGGGTACCCGCCCCCGTCAATGCGCGTGTTAAGCCAAGTGACTTTATCTTTCCTAAAAATACCAAACATTATGCCGAGCCAACGATGTTTCTTGAATATGATCAGACACAAAACATTAACAGCGTGTCGGAGATTATTTCAATGAGATCACTGACACTCAATCCTTCATATTTTTAACGCAGCACTTGCCTCCTATTTCGTCAGCCTCAGCTGGTAGAACCGTACCTTGTAAGGAACCCAGATCATCTGCACGTTCCGGTGGAACGGGTCATCCACGTGAGGAAGCTCTTCGAACGCCTTGTGCAGCCTGTCATCCAGCTCGTCTCCCAGTCGGTTAGTGAGCGTAGCCAGACCTGGCAGCCCTTCCAGAAACACATCTTCATTAGTGGCTCCGTTGGTGCTGGCTCGGGTTGGAGTCGCTGGCGTTCCTTCAGCGGTGGGCGACACAGCTGCCGAGGTGGGCGGAGTGGAAGGGGGAGTCACTGCTCCTGCAGCGTTGTCACTTGTCAGAAGAGCTCGAAGAATGGGTGCATTGAACCCTAGCGGAGGCTTCCTGGATGCTCCTGGAGTGGTGGGAGACGGGGCGGATGGTCTTTCTAGCTTTGGAGGAGAAGATGCAAGCAGGTCAACACTGTCAGATGTGAAGGAAGGAAAAAGAGTAGGTGCGTTGCTCGTGATTTCAGTTTTAGGCATTGCAAATTTTGCTTCAGTGAAGCTGGGTAACGCAGCGAACGGTAGTGCTGAAACAGGGAGAGGGAAATCTGGTATGTTGGTGCTATCCGAAGTCAGAAGAGCCAAAAGAGTCGGTGTACTACACATGGGTGCAGATTCAGACGCGCTGGATGTGACTTCAGTGGCGGTTGGCTGAACAGAGGATGTTGCTGCTGCTGATGTTGAAGGAAGAGACCCCGGTCCGCTCTTGTCAACCCGCCTGGAAGCCCGCAGGAGGGTGCGTGTGGTATTCGTTGGTACTTCAGGTATCATTTGTGGTATTTCAGCGGTGGCTGGTGGTGCAGATTGTGAGGTCGATGCTGCCGAAGTTGAAGGGAGGGCTGCAGGGCTAATTTCATCATTTTGGGGAGTCCAAGGAGGAGGGGGAGCGTTACTCGTGCTCGTTGTAGTAGTGCCTGACGTTATCTGTAAGAAGAGAACCGAGAGGCAAAATCTATCTAGAGTCATCATTTTGGGAGAATGTAACCCTCATGACTAAGAGAGAGTTACATGTTCCCCATTGAAAAATGAGGACAAACATACATGTGAGCAGCCATTGCATGCCTTCATTGTTCATGCATGGTGACGCTTTTACAGATGGTTCGGCAATATCATTAAAGATATTGAATTAAGGGTGTTTCGTGATTTAAGTACTTAGATCAGCTAGCTTATTAGTAAAGGAACATTAACGCTTATAATCTAACTTTTAGCAATATTTTTTAACATCTTAACTCAACATTAACATTTATAAGTCAGTTAACCTGGCCTGGTAAACTGGTGTGGAGATGGCCCAGACCTGAGATTTTTGGAGAACTGCAATCATTATAAAAAAATGAGACACGTCAAGTTAAATGACGCTCCGCGATGCCTTTTGTGCCACCTCGAGAAATCCTGAGAAGGTGCTTGAACACCTCTTTTTCACTGAAATGAAGGTTAACACGCGCATTGACGTGGTTCTGAGCCACCTTCCCTTTGACGGCGGGGGGTGGGTACCCCACCCTATGATCTCGGGAACCATGCTAGGTAGCGAAAAACGGTAAACGGCGTTGGGTAGCCCATCCTTTTCTCCATGGAAAATACTCGTAACATTTTTTGTCAGGTCACATTTATGGTCACTAGAGGTCAAAACATGCCGTCATAGGGATAATATGTAAATGAAGGTTTTTGTTCGTTACATCTGGACAAGCAAAGATAGAGCAAAATACTTTAAACCATTGGAATCTTCGCAGCAAGTCGAATCGAATGATATATAATATGGCATTGTTAGGTCAAATATGGTATTTGACCTGACTTGAGATCAGGTCAAGGTCAAATTAAGTCAAAATGCATATCATTAGAGCTGCAAAGACAAGGCCAATCCAATGAAGCTAAAATAAACACTCTATCACCTTCTATTACCAATTGATTTAGCTAAAGTCTCTTTTCCCATGCGTTTCAAATGAAGAGGTCATGGCTCGTACCTGACCTAAGGTACTCGATATAAAAAATACCGGACCACATTTTAGAGATCTTCTGTGGGCCCATTATGCGGTATGAGTTTCAATTGGTGAAGTTCACCCTGTTCTGACTTATGCTATTTTAAATTTTATTGAGGTCAGGTCACTTGAACTGTACTGGTGACCTGACCTGAGATAACCTAACCTTAAAATTTGGACAAAAGTTGCAAAATGATCAGAGAAAAGGTATTGCAAGTACGGCGACGCTACGCGTCGCAGTTCTTGTGCTGTCTCCGAAAAAACGAGGGGGCCGGGTACCCGCCCCCCCGTCAATGCGCGTATTAAATCTTGGGAGAGCAGAGATCGGAACAGTCCAGAATAAACCGCAGAGTCCAATCTACACACGAATGACATAAAACCCGCCCCGATGGACCTTCAAGCCATATTCACCCTGATGAGGGGGGGCGAATATGGCTTGAACCCCCCCCCACCCTGGAACTCGGCTCCTATGTGGGATAGCGAGAAAACGTGAACGCTGATGGATATCTCGTGAAATTCACAAAGAAATTACCTCAGTCATTTTTTTGGCCCAGATCAATATTAAGGTCATGGAAAGTCAAGGAAGGTGGCATGTTAGAGAAGGGTTCTGAGCTCTAGCGCCTGACAGAAATGAGTTAGAATCATTGTTTAGACACTATGCGCTTTCTCCCGTTACGGCAAATCAAATGATGATATGACTATAATGATATCGAATGATATGACTATACTATGTCAAAACATAAAAATGACCTCACCTAAGGTCAGATCAAGGTCACCATCTGACCTAGCATAGTCAATATGCTGATCAATCGACTTGCAATAACGCTCCAAACGTGATGGTATCAAAGTAAAAGCTTTGTCATCTTCTCCAGCAAAGTTATTGACATAAGTCTAAAAACTTGCTTAAGTAGCCCCAGATGACCTCTCAGAGATCACAGGTTCAAACTTGTAATATGAACCTGGAGAGTGGCCTAGAATACTGCGATTAAGAAAATATGAAAGTATTTTAAGATGTATCTACACAAATAGAACAATTTTTTCGCCCAATATCTGTTTTTCCCATGCATTTCCAATGGAGAGGTTATGATTCGTAACTTGGTCATCTATATAATTATCCCGGCATATATTTTGTAGCACTCAGTGGGCCTATTATGGGATATGAGTTTCAATTGGTTAGGTCAACCCTGTTCTTACTTATGCTATCTCCAGCTTTTTTGGGAGGTGAGGTCACTTGACCTTAACTGGTGGCCTGACCTGATATGACCAGACCTTAAAATTTTGGAATAAGCTGCATAATTGATCAACCATTAGGTGTGCCAAGTACGGAGGCGCTTCGCGCCGCTGTTCTTTGGTGCCACTGGAGAAACCCAATGGGGTGTTCAAACACCCCCACTGGGGCGAGAATTACCCCTTTTTCCCCATTTTGAAATTCTTGACGAAGAAATCAAGCAGGAGACAAAGAAACTGTCACTGAATGTGATTTTATCCCTTGCCCCAGTAAAGGGCGTTTGAACACCCCCTCGGGTTTTTTCCGGCGGCACGAAAAAACGGCGTTGTGAAGCGCTTCCGGACTTGGCACACCTTATCCTTGATCGATTCTGCAACTTTTAGCAAAATTTTAAGGTTTAGTCATCTCAGGCCAGTTCACTAGTGCAGGTCAAGTGACCACAGCTCTAATAATGTTTAAGGTGGCATAAGTAAAAAATGGGTGAATCTATCAGATTGAAACTTATACCACATAATTGGCCCACTGAGTGCTAAAAAAATTATCCCAGGATTTTTCATATCAGTGACCTAGGGTCAGGTACGGACCTCTCCATTGGAAATGCATGGTAAAAACAAAAATTGGGATGTATTTGTGTGGATACAGCTGAGAATACCTTCATATTCTCAAAATCGCAGTATCCTGGCCCCCTATCCAGGTCCATGTTGCAATGTTTTATCTGTGACCTCTGAGAGGTCATCTGGGGCTACTTAAGCAGTTTTTGGACTTGGGTCAATAACTTCGCAGGAAAGTATTAAACAACTTTCGTTTTGATACCATCACGTTTGGTCTGCTATTGCGAGTCGATTTATATGCATATTGACTGTGCTGGGCTGGAAAGTGACTTTGACCTGGACTGAGATCGGGTCATTTTTGTGTTTTGACCTAGTATGGTCAGATCATACGTCATTTGATTCGCCGTGACAAGAGAAAGCGAATGGTGCCCAAAAATTGTTCAAACTCAACCTTGTCAGACGCTAGAGCTCACAAACTCTACTCCAAATGCTACCTTCTTCGACCTGGCATGACCTCAATATAAACCTGAGCCAAAAACTGTTAACCTGGTGTGGGTGTTTAAACACCCCCTCCCCCACCAGGGCGAAGGTGGCTTGGAAGCCCACCTGGGCGGGTGCTAACTCACGGTGTGCGTCTGCTGTCGGCGATCGTTGTCTGTGGTAGAGCCATTCTTGGTGAGCAGTTTTTTCAATAACATTTTTTTAACGAAGTGTTCTGTTATGGTAAAAAGCACTGTACTTCAGAAGTACTTTGCACAAACAAGTAAAACTAACCAATAACGGCCTCCACTATCCATGTTGCTCTCACAGGCTCTTGCTCGAGTCTGAGCCGTCCCGGAGCATCCTCGTGCAGAAGAGGTGACAATATTTGGTCTCATTTGTCCACTGTTTTTTAATATACATTTTACTTGGCTGGACTTAGAAGTAGTTTAATCTGTCTCTTTCATAATTTTTGTACATTTCTACATAATTCCTATGACAAAATCAAGGAGACGTGTTTCTCACCTTTACTGACCCGGTGCACGGTAAACGGAGCTGACCTATTGGCGGGCGACCAGTTGACCGGGCGCCTGGGGCGGTGACCGGTCACGGCGGGTGGCTGACCACACCCCGCGTCAGTTTGGCGGGTGGCAGCTGAAAGTGAGGTGCTGGAAGGCCGCTGAGACGCACACAGCAAAGGTGATTGACAAATCTTGACTATGGAGTGGTAGACGAGACGTTTAGAATATTCATGCCTTTAATTAGTCGGAAGTGGTTGTATAGAAGTGGATTCCATTTCCTGTCAATGCTTGCACTTGTATACAAGGAAATTTTTTATAATTTTTAGAAGGCAGAAAAGAACTTTGCGGATATGCAGTTTTGGACTAAGCATTCCTCGTTTCTCATCGGCAAATGAAAAGTGTTTTGGCTTCTCATACCAATTGCACCAAAATGTGTTTTGAAACATCCAGAGGGCTCATATTGTGTGGATCCTGAACGCAGTGCTATTTTTGGGATCTAAAATAGAACAGAGATATGATTTAAAACTTTAAAAATGTTTCTTTGCATCGTCTTTGATAGCATGTGACGTTAACTTAGGTTTAGAAATAGTCTACATTTTTTCAGAAAAGGTTTATTTTAGGGGTATTAGGTGTTCTGAATCGGAGAAGAAAATAAATACAAGAATGTTTCGATAAATCGTAGCATTACTCGTAAAGAATAAAATGTTGAAAATGAGCGCACGCAGTTACGGTCAATATTTCGTGGATTAGTTTATGGTAGGTGTCCAAACGTTTTGGCTGCGCTGCGTTTCAGTTTGTATGTATTGATCAATGAGCTAAGAAATCACGTATTAATATTTTTCAGGATGAGCCGCCATCACCAATGCCCAGACGTCTGTTGCCATGACAACAGTGACGCGGGGACATCGGGTCGCGGAAAATGTCCAGTGGTTCTCAACATAGCAGCTCCCTCTCACCTGCAGCTTATGAAGAAAGACAGGTGAAGTCGATAACGTGGTCTAATTACTGATGTCCGTAATCAACTCATTTTCGCCGATGGTTTTATGTTCCACCAGTGTGCTTACTCCCTCGCTAAATTGTTATATATTTCTGGGACAATTGCTTCAGCATGTGTCCGTGGTAGTTAAACAATGTAACCAACGCTGAATGGTGTGCCATCCAGAGGACGACTTTATAATTTCGAGCCTAGAATCCCACGCAAAATATATTTGGTCAACTAGAAAACGGGTTCAAAACTTGTCTTTGAGTACTATTGGCTGCTGTCTATCATGTGCGCAATAGTTATTTCCATAACGTAAACTTTACAATAGGAGGAATTAAAAGCGATCCAATTGTTGATTTCTTGTCTATTTTATTGTATAGAATGTATGGTCTATAAGGATCCCAAGAATGACAAGAATACCCTGAGACGAAGTGCATAACAATCGTTTGGGTTGTCGGGAATCAAAGTGCAAAACATCAAAGGTCATTGTTTGCATCAGTCCATTTTCTGTAATGCTACTCCCCCTTTGATCTCTGGAAGTGGAGGTGATACGGTAAAAATTGAAACTGTGCTGGAATTGCCCTATCGTTGACTACTCTCAAGCCCAGCTTGGACTATTACTGTTGACTCGTGACGTCACTGAGGGCCAAAATGGTTTAAACTTTTATAAATTTAGGAAATCATTTATAGCTCGGAAACCATTAGAACAAAGCCATAGGCATCAATGTGTGCGCCTTGACCCCAAGAATTCAACATGGCTTTGAAAGGTTAGATCATGACCTTGACCTATGGGGTCAAATAATGAGTGTTCGGGGTCGTTAGGTCATTTTTCATTTCATTCAAACTGTCACTGTGATTTAAGCTTGTCAATGTGATACTAAGCTTATTGTTGTATCTTATTTCGTTCAGAAGTTACAGAAGGAAACAAACAAATTTGACATTTGATGACCACTGGTGACCTTGTTTTTGACCTGAGCTCAAAATGCAGCGTACGGATTGCTCTTTTCAAAAACTTTCGAATGATGTTTGAAAACTTGATCTAGCTCTTCCAGAAGCCAAGGTACACTCTGGTTTTTTCTAACCTTATTTTAAACCATAAATCGCCTTACATAGGCTTGAAAGTACGTCATAACTCCTTGAGCTGACCCAATTTCAATTTGTGGTCATTAGTTGTCAAATTGATCACCCTAGTGGTGTGCAAAGTCACGCTGCTCTCATTTCAATCGGCTCGGAATCATTCGCGAAAAATCGAGGGGCCCGATCGATCACTCCCCCCCCCCCCCACTGGCAGATCCAAGGGGGAACCAAAGGGACCGTGGCCGACTCCAAAGCCTATAATACTATATTTTTATCCTCAAAAGGACTACATTTACGCCATTTTTCTTACACAACACTGTTTTTTGTGATTTTTTCTCCGTTTAGACCCATCTAAAACCTTGGTTTGGCCCCCTCTAAAAGCTGCTCCTGGATCCACCAATGTCCCCCCCTCCCCACCAAGCGGTGAATGGCTAATAAGAGCTCTTAGAGCTCTAAGAAAAAATAGATCGCAAATGGACATTTACATACGACCAGCGAAGGAGAACCCCGGGCTGAACACTATCCCAGAGTACTAAAAAGCCTCGATTTTCCACCTTCAAACAACAAATCCAGGCTTCGCCCTTTTGGCGAGTGTGGGCCACTTTCACCCTGGTCGGGGCGAGAAAAAGGACTCGCCCCCTCCGAAGTCATATAGGTACTATGAAAGCTAATAAGCCCAGAAAAATAGTCAAAGGCTCATCTCAAGTATAGTCAAAGCTACTCCAGTCACTTTTCCGTCAGATCAATATTGAGGTCACTAGGGGCAAAATTAGGTCGAAATTGTGTAAGTGAAGTGTACTTACAGAACCTAGTTTATCTCTCGGGGACTAAAACAGCTGTTTTGAAGCAATGTTTTCTTAGTGACATTCGAAAGTGCTCAAATTACTTTTTACTACAGTAACATCCATTCTTGGTTCAGCTCACTGAATATTGCGAATTTAGTATATCGCTTCAGGCAGTGGCGGACACAAGGGGAGGAGGCTAGGGGCTCAAGGCCCCCAACCCCCAATGTCCGGGTACCTATAGATAATACATAATTGAAGGCTGTATCCAGTTGTCACTATGAGGGAACACAAATAAAGGGATGAAAACATTTTTGGACTGCTCGTTATTTGCCAAAGCAAAATTTGTCACGATTTTTCTGGTGAAAATTTGAGTTGAAAGAAAATTCCAACCGCACACGGGGTGTCTTTGCCCCTCTAAGATGACTTAAAACCAAACAAGACAAAAAGTTAGAAATATGCATTCTGCTCAAACCTTTTATTAGACATTGCCTGTCACTAACAATCGGAGAGTAAGCATTTAGCTATGGACGGTGAATGGGTACCCACTTTTTCAAAGTAGTAGGTAAAATTGGAATATTTCGTGTTTTGGACCGTACGATAGAGTAGTGATGAATTTTGTGCAATCTACCCTTAAAAGATGTTCTAGGACATTTCCCTTCGATGAGATAGATCCCATTAAAGGTGCCACCCTTGGGTGAAAACGTTCCGCCGCCACTAACAATACTGAATTATGTATAAAAACTTTGTAAACGAATGGTAGTACCATGGAATACAGATGCCTGGAACGGAAGGCTCGTTGATTTCTGGGATGCTTTTGTTGGGCTCATTAAAAAGAATTGGGTAAATAGCCAAGAACATTAAAATATAGACGGCAGTAAAATATTCAACAAAAAAACAGGCCTTTCCGCGTGCCTTACTTCAACCCAGAGGAAACAACTACTACTGAGGTATTATTTATCCAATATAAACCTAAATAATTGCATAATAGCCATAAAATATGAATGCAAAATCAGCGTGAGCCCGGATTCGAACCCGGAACACTACGATTGCTAGACAAGCATGCTGCCAACTGCGCTATTGAGCAACGAAATTACCATTATGAAAATGAAAAGTTCCACGCGTGGGATTCGAACCCAGGATCTTTCGCTTACTAGACAAGGCTTAACACACTGCACTATTACGGCGCTGGGCCGCGTGCGCTTAAAACATGTTATAATACAAGTTGAGCTGCAGTATCAGATTCTGATTTCTCCTGCACTTTGCTCTGCAATTTTAGATATTTCATGCCTAAAATGTATTTTAGCGGACGCACCATAGATTGGGCTTTCCGAAATGCATGGTCGTTTTCCTGTGCAAGCCACGGTTTTATTAGTTATGACGCATCAGTCATCGGCTACCACATCTCCCATAGACTTTACATTGGTCCTTACCGAGGTTTACTTACCAAAGGATTTTTCATGTCCTAGATTGGCACCCAAAAGCGGGGCGGGTTTGCATTGAGGTCTCCATTCCAGGTATCTCTATTCCATGGTAGTACTGCTGTTGTAGACCAGCCCCAAGGCCTCCTTTTTCTACAAAAGCACTGAGACCGAGCGGAAAAGCCGTACCGGACACCTGGGTGCATGACTCGATTGGCCCGTTCCCAGGGTCGGTACGGAAATAGTACGTGGTGAGGCTGGCCATGTATCCGGAGTAATTATCTTCACTGGCACTGTCCTCCATTGCATGCTGCAAAAAATATTCCACCATTGCTGAATTGTGCTTAGGACGGGTTCTAATCTGGTCGAGGATGTGCCCTAAATTATGGCAAACGTGTCTGCCTTGTGAAAACGCTGTCGAAGTTTGTTTCTCACCTCCTAATGAAGCCCAGTTGGTTTCAAGGCGTTGTCTGCCGTGACATCCTAGACAAGGGTGGCTTATGTATGATTTATGAGTATATGACAAAAGAAGCGGTCACGCTGTAGCAGCTGATATTAGTTTTATTAATTGCTCGAGAGCAATTAAATTCCACCTAATCCGGAGTAAAAACTCGGCGAAGATGCGTAAATATGGAAAAATAATGTCGTGAAACTCGATGGTGTAAACAAAACTAGCATTTGCATAATAGTAACCAAATGTTTGCCCAGCTGCTTCCAAAGTCCAGAGGTTCACTATTTCATCTCCTTCCAGAACATGGGTATATCTCTCTTGTTCAGCTTTGTAAGCCAGACGCCTGGATTTCTATATCTAAGGGGTACCCCGGCACCCCCAATGATTACTGAGTACCCCCAACCAAAACGTGAAGCAGTCATAATGAAATGATTGAAGACGAGGAACTTATCGATAGTGACATAGCGGCATGGTGTTAAAGTGACATCCTGCATCTAACTCGCAACTATTTTAGAAAACAAGGGAGATCAGCACGTGCTTCCCTGTTCTGGTATATCATCTGGTTGTACTTTGACAGCGCTCTCTTATTAGTCCTCGCTCTCCATAATTCGTCTGACAGTTAAGTTTTAGTTTTACGCACTCCTCTCTCCTTCCCTCGGTTGCCCTCCGACCGGGCCTGGGCCTCTTCACTCAGCAGAAACCCATCCCGCGACACTCCCGACTTCAGCGAACTCGGCCGCCGACTAGCCTGTTTCGACTGCCGCTGTCTCGTCTGTACCCAAGAGCAGCCTCGGATGGTTGAGCAGATAACCAAGCCCATAGAGAGAAAAGTTTGGCTAGGAGTGTATGAAAAAGATAATGTGATAAATCTCCTGGTTCATGTTTTCAAGCTGTATCATTTTCATGAAGAAATATCCGATCAGTTTCTCGCTATACAAGTGAACGTGCCTCCACCAGTGGCGGATCCAGGGGGGCAAAAAGGCAATTGCCCCCCAAACGGAAAAGCTCGGGGCAAAACTATGTTTTTGCCCCCCCAAAGCGATCGACCTCCTTTTTCCCCCGACTCCTTTTTTAGCTTGTAAGCAAAATTTTGGTGCTTCAACTCTCAACTTCAAACAGAATTAGAGAAGTTCAGTGTAAATATTGGGGCTTGGATTGGAAAAAATGTATGTTGAGCCGATATTTTTCACCCCGTGAAGTTTTTTTTTTTTGCTTTTCGTCTCCAGTTCCCAAAATCCTACCGAAAAGGCATATTGTAGCGCAATTTTTCACTGCGCGACGTTTTTTTTTTTTTTTTGCTTTTCGACTTTGGTTTGCCCCTCCCAAACCAACCGGCTAGATCCGCCACTGGCCTCCACCAATCAGCGGCCGCCATCCGTTGGCTGCCGATTGCCTGCGGCACAGAGGTTAGGAAGGTCACGCCGGTACGGTATCGTACGACTCCGCCGACGCCGAGCTCAAGCCTTGGTGGGGAGGAGTCGCGTGGTGGATTATCAAACCAACGTGTGTAGCATTGAGAACGATGGTGGTTGTGCCTGCTGTTGGACTGAGGGGGGGACAGGTGTAGGAGACATTATGTAGACTTGGGTGGATATATTGGTTAGGTGTTTCAGAAATGTGGAGTGTCAATAGCACTGGAAAAGCATGAATTCATTACTACAGTGCCGGAGAAGTTATGACAGTGACGTCATGATAATGATAAATGGTGGTAAAAATGATCATAATCTGCCAAATATGCTACTTCTAAATGAGTTTTAAAAGCCAAAAGTTAAAGTTAGTTGAGTTTCGCATACAATGCATGGTCACGACACATTCCCACCATCCCACGCACGGTCGTGACCATGCGAAACCGATAACTTTTGGCTTTTTAAAACTCATTAAAAATAATATATTTGGCAGATTGATCATTTTTATCACCATTACCATAATCATCATGGATTCATTAAATAGGTTTGGTATGTGAACATGCCGGGTGGCCAAATTGTAGGCGCTGATTTCGAATTCCAAATATTTTCTTCGACATCAGACATCAGGGTAAATGTTGGAGCTTTTTAAAACTTTTTTTCAATTGACGCATACCTATTAACAATACAGCACACACAGCACATGCGACATGAATTGATAGCAGACATTTTAAGCGTATTTAACACTAGAAGTTTAACACTCGCATTGACGGGGGCGGCTACCCCCCCCCACCCTTGGGTTTTTTGTGTTATGATAGAAATGGTGACGCTACGCCCCACCGAACCGAACTTGGGTGTACATTCTCTTTTACATTTTTATTTTACAGCTTATGTCAAAATTATAAGGTTGGACCATCTCTGGCCAGGTCACCAGTGCAGGTCAAGTGACCTTACTTTAAAAAAAAGTTTAACCCTCGCCCCAGGGTCGGCCATCCCGCTCCGGTCACCCCTGCACCAGTCAGCTGCCAGCCGACATAAGTAGAGTAAATATTGAGCGGCGGGGCGTCTCAGGGGAAGCGATCCCAAGTCATCACACGTCCTGTCACTGCATGTTCTTGGACAGCGGACTGGAGCCCAACGCTCTTCCAACTGAGCTACCGGGGCGGCACATCACATATACTATTTGCCTTCCATCTCCTGATAAACGAAACCGCATTTTCAACCTGCAGTGTGCATGTTCCGCACTTAACGACAATTAAAGACTGTCCCGCAGTGACTACTTACTGATAGACTGGCCCGCATTACACATCCCGCAGTGACCACCCACGGATAGACTGACCCGCAGTACACATCCTGCAGCTCTCTGTGCCGCATCACATCGTCTGCAGCCGTAGGCTATCCCACCCTACACTTGCTAGGAGTAGGAGAGACTGAGGCAACATGGGCACTGGAGGCAAAATGGACACTGTACCATCTAATAAACAGACGGCTCCGGGAGCAGAAAAGGGTGCAAGCTGCCATTCGAAGGGCTTAGCCAGCGAGAGCGCGTGGATGTCGATAAGCTCTGTAGTTTTTGCATAATTTTCATAGATGTAAAAACTTCAGCCCGTGTGTATTTTTTCATGTAACTTTGCAAGATTGTTCCTTGCAGGTTTTGTTTTATTTTTATCGACTGGCTCCTTTGCATGGTCCGGCGTTGCGTTACAGATCCTGCCACTCAGAGCCTACCTCCGCGAACTGCGAGTGGGTCCTTTGTCGAGATGTCCGTCACGTTACACAGCTCAGGCGGACTGGTCACTGCCAGGTCGGCCGCAGCTCCGCTTCTCTCCATTAGAGGCTTTTGGGCCAGCTCAGTCTCGTGCACGAGTGAACTTGACAGTGCAAAGAGGAGGCTTTCGGGATTGACGAAGCACCAACCGCTCAGGCCAAATGATGTTGGTAGCTCTCACCCTGTTGTTAGGTTATATTTGGGATCAGGGAAACCTTATTCAGTATTCCCGCCCCGAGATTTGAACCCAGGTCTAAGGGCTTGAAACCCAACTGGCTACAACTGCGCTGCTAAATGAGCCAGAAGCGATGGGAAAAGCGGTGGTGAGAAGTGTGGTGCCTACCATGAATAAGAATGAAAAGATCATGACAATAAGCAATCAGGGACACAAAAGTGAAAAAATAAAATCAGCAGTTTGTTGGACCACTTACAGAAACGCAGTATCTAAAAATCATAAGCACTCGAACAATATAGATGAGAAACCAGCGCAATATTGCGCGGCGTGCCAAGAACAAGCTGACAGCTCAGCCGTCGGTCCTATCATTGCGCTGGTCAAAATTCTGGACATCAGTATGTGTCCATTTGGCGCTGTGTACCGAACTGGGCACAAAAGTAATTGGCCTCAGTGGCGGATCCACTGAGGGGCCATCGATGCCCCGGTGGGGCGAGGGCTAACACGCGCCGGTACAGAGCTTCACGCCACCTTCAGCGGTGCTGAGCGTGTGGGTACCTGCTGCGTTCGATTATTCTAAATTCTTTAGCCATTCTGTTTTATTGCATCAGATTTGTTGTCTCGTGTTCAGCACCACTTCTGCAACAGGTTCCTATTACCCCTCCCCCCCCCCTGATGTCACCAACCATGCTAGGTAGCGAAGAGCGGCGTTAGACATGCCGTCGTAATCTAAAAAAACTGTACTGATTATCACTTTTGGGTCTGCTCACTTTTAGGGTCAATGGGGCTAAGGTATGTTCTCACAGAAATACAATGAAAACGTGAATGGGTCGTCTTCAATCACTGGGAGAATACCTGGAATGGAAGCTTCAATCAGTGGAGGTCCCAGCTTGTTCTCTTAACACGCGCATTGACGGGGGTCTGAGCCACCTTCGCATTGACGGGGGCGGGTACCCGCCCCCTAAGATCTCGAGAACCACGGTAGGTAGCGAAAAACGGTAAACGGCGTTGGGCTGTTCATCCACTTCTCCATCGAAAACATTTGAACCATTTTTTTGTCAGGTCACATTTAAGGTCACGAGAGGTCAAAACATGCCCGTCATAGGGATAACATGTAAAATTCAGTTTTTCGGGAATTACATCTGAACAAGTAAAGATAGAGCAAAACGACTTGAACTATATGAATCCTCTTAGCAAGCCGAATCGAATGATATATAATTTGACCTTGCTAGGTCAAATCAAGGATTTGACCTGACCTGATGTCAGGTCAGGGTCAAATTATATAAAATGCATATCATTAGAACCGCAAAGCCCAGGCGAGAATAATGCAGCTAAAATAAATGCTCTATCACCATCCGTTACTGAGTTATTCCGTAAAAACCATTTTTCCAATGTATTTCCAATGGAGAGGTCACGCGTCGTACCTGACCTTAGGTCATCGATATCAAAAATACCGGAACATATTTTAGAGAATTTGGTGGGGCCATTATGTGATATGAGTTTCAATCGGATAAGTTCACCCTGCTCCGACTTATGCTATCTTAAACTTTTTTTGAGGTCGGGTCACTTGACCTGTACTGGTGACCTGACCTGAGATGACCTAACCTTAAGATTTTCACAGAAGTTGTAAAAATGATGAGGAAAAAGGTATACCAAGTACGCCGGCGCTACGCGGCGCCGTTTTTCTCCTGTCTTCGAAAAACCCGAGGGGGCGGGTACCCGCCCCCCCGTCAATGCGCGTGTTAAAGGGAGATACGCGAAAAAAATTCTTGGCTAGATCAAAAGATCGATTTTTTCAGAAGTCCTTTTCTCATTTTTGTGAATTCGGCCTGCAAATGCCTTAAAATTGCTCTCAAAATCAATATTTCTAGACGACTTTACCGGTACACCTCTTATCGATGTAAATGACGTACCCCCGGCTAGGGCTATCAAATTCTCTAAAAAATCGGTCCCATTTCTCCTAAGCAGTGACTTCAAAGTTCAAAACTATTAAATAAAGTTATTTTAAAAAAGCTACTGCCAAAAATAATAAACAAAAATATAGGACTTTTAAGAAATCACAATTGACCAATCAGAACGTACAGCCACGTCATAGGGGGTCACGTGACCTTTCTGACGCAAGTTTTGTCATCCTGGGGCTGAGGCAGAAGACTACTCAAGACCCGAGGTACGAAACGGCTGAAGACTTGGGTAATCATGTTTTTCCGTTTCTAGGGCAAAATAATTTATTTTGTATTCTTTAAAGGCTTTGTAAAATCAATTCAAATGCAAGAACACACATTTTTATTACAAAAAAACATTAATTTTCAATTTTAAATAGTCTTCAAAAAGTAAGTGATGGGTGAAGGTTTCAGCATTTTACCGAAACTGTTCACCTATTTCGATAATAAGTGAGTGGCCTCCCAAAATTTGACCGAAGATACGAAAATAATTGACAGTTTCGTAATCAGGGTTTTTCAAATAGCAAGAAATTACAATAATAATTTTTCGCGTATCTCCCTTAACTATTTTGGTGAGATTGGATTCTTTTCTACCTTTGATTTTGGGCCCCAGCTGAATTTTCGTGCCCTTGTGCTAATTCAGTATGGAACAATGCAGCACGTGTTCCTTACTATTGGACACATTTTCTGGGATATTTCTGTAAGGCTCTCTTCTAGTTAATAAGTTTTGTCGTTAATGTCCAACCCTCCCCCTCTCTATGT
>JAOTON010001858.1:0-92302 GCA_034440635.1 Lepas anatifera | reverse complement strand
ACCACGAGAATGTTTCTTGTGATTTTGTGCCGTGTGCTTGGTGAAAGAGTTCTTTAGGGGTCCCTCCTGTAAGTGGCATTGTAAGTCGGCGAGACAGGGTGGTTGAAAATGGTATACAGGGTGGTATATATATATATATATATATATATATATATATATATATATATATATATATATATGTGATAAAGGTGAACACACAAAGTTATTTAAGTTATATTTGATTTACAAACGTTTCACTGTTGTACAGCTTCATCAGTGTAAATACCAAATTATAAAAATATATCAATATCAAATTACAAAGTTCAGCACTCAGCAGGACACAATATTTCAAACCCTGTCTGTTTATTGAAATCTCTCTGTGAGTTTGAAATATTGTGTCCTATATTGTGCCGACCTATCTGACGCTACTGACGAGGATGTGCTCGCAGGACTGAAGGACCAAGGAGTCATTGAGGCGAAAAGAATGCTTAGGAGAGTTGACGGCCAAAACTCAAACACTGGTACCTTCCTGCTAACGTTCCCTGGAACAGATCTGCCCAGAAAGTACGAGTCGGCTGGATAGCCGTAAAAGTACGTGCATTTGTGCCCAACCCCACTCGATGCTTCAAGTGCCAGAAGTTCGGACACGTCGCCAGCAGCTGTAAGGGTCTAGTGCGATGCAGGCGATGCTCTGCGACTGAGCACAACTCTGCCAACTGTGAGGCCCACACTCCTAAATGCGTAGGGTGCGGAGGTGATCACGAGGCGTGGAGCCGATCGTGTCCCAGGCTCGCCGAGGCAAAGGAGGCACAAAAAAGGAAGGTGTCGCCTCCCACCAAAGTAGCACCAACTCAGACACCCCAGGTCCCGAGGTCTGCTGCCCCAACTAGCACGCCGTACAGAGACGCCCTGGTGGGAGGTCAGTCCGGCGCCTCACCAGCTGAGAACCCCCACACAGTCCGAAACTGCACTCAACCTCGACATAAACATGTGCCAGCTAACAAACCTTTCCCCTCCGTCAATTCCTCTCACTAATCTCTGATCTTCTCTCAAACAGATCGGCTGAGCCCCGCACCACATCGACGGGCAGCACAGACACTTCTGAAAAGGGAACACAAACTCCACTGCTGGAGCGCCGCGATGCTGGCACGGACCCCCTTGAATGTGAGGTCCCCAGCGCTAAGACAACCATGCAGACTGACAGCCCTGACAGCGAGCACACACAGGAAGTCTCTGGTAAACGAGCTCGAGAGGATTTGCCAACCCAACCACATCCTCCCAAAGGTCCGGCAGCACCACCACCTGCAACGACGGAGCGCACCGCGCCCACGCTCGGTCGAGCTGACCCTCCTCAGGCAACCGAAGCCAGAGAATCCACAAAAAGCACAGACACAAGTTGTAAAGGAAACTACAAACAAAGAACAACAGCAACAAAGTAAAAAACGTAAACTCGTGGCCACTGCAACAATTGGAAAAGTACAGACTCAAAAGGACGAAGGCACAGGCATGCCTCCGCCGCCAACCCCTCCTCCACGGCCGGAAATTCCAGCCACCACGAAGACACCATCACGGTGTAGCCCTCTCAGACTGGAGGAAGTTTATCGCAGCTACCTAAAATGTTAACCCCACTCTACCTCAGCACAAACAAGTGAACCCCTCAGGGCCAAAGACAGGGCTGCGAGCGAGGTCGCTCGAATTCGGCAACACTAGACCGCGGGGATAGGCACCGCTCCCAATCAAGAGAGCATGCAAGGCGCTCTATTTCAAGGGAAAGGCTGCAGGGAGCGACGCACTAGCCACTCCCACACAGAGATGCTGAGCGGGGGCGTGCCGTTTCAGGCACCCAGTCACCCACAATGAACATGACAAATATTAATTACGGACTCCTTTTACTCACCACTCTCACTCTGCTGACAACTCTCCTGCAGTGGAATATGCGGGGATTCCGAGCAAACACGAGCGACCTCCAGGCGCTGATAGCCGCCAAAACCCCGTTGTAGTCGCACTGCAAGAAACAAAATTAAAACAAAACCACACATGTAACATACACCATTACAAAACATATCGCTACGACGTTCCCACCACCTCTGTCGCCCACGGAGGAGTAGCCCTTCTTGTTCATTACTGTACCCCCCTCAATCGTTTTTCACTTACAAACCGATCTACAGGCAGTAGCGGTGACTGTCGACCTCAACGACATCAAATTAACAATTGTTTCTGTGTACATTCCTCCTGTGGAAGAGTTTCCAGTCGGTGCGTTTGAGAATTTGGTGCGACAGTTACCGAGACACAATGTGATTTTAGGTGATTTTAATGCACATAACACCGTTTGGGGCTGCCTACGCTCCAACCGACGCGGAAGGCGCCTAGAGGATGTAGTGTTACGCCACGACTTATGCATTCTTAACACTGGCCACCCCCACCCACATTACACTTCCGTCAGGAGCAACATCCGCGATCGATTTGTCTTTTTGCTCTTCATCAGTAGGCGATCGTTTTAGTTGGCGAACACACTCGAACCCGTGCGGGAGCGACCACTACCCGATCTGGCTCTGGTCCCAGACTCCTCACCCAGGACTGAGGACGCCACAGTGGAACCTTAAACGTGCAGACTGGGAGGGTTTCACTGCCGACTGTGATTTCGATTTTACCCCGGATGAGGACGAAACAGCAACGAGTTTTTACGATGTAATACGTTCCCGATTAGTCGACGCGGCTAATACTTTTATTCCCAAAACCAGTCCACTTCCCCGCCGTATCCCTGTACCGTGGTGGACTGACGAATGTAAAAAAGCTATCAAAGGACGACAACGATGCTTCAAAATTTTCACAGTACGCCCAACAACAGATAACTTGATACGATTCCGGCGCGCCAAGGCTCTTGCGAGACAGGCTGTTCGAGGCGCGAAGCGCAAATCATGGAGAGCATACATTGACACCATAAATAGGCTTACACCTCTGAGTACAATCTGGCGCCGAGTACATCGCCTATCTGGTCGTAGCTCTGCTATATCGCTGCCTGTGCTCTCTGGACCTAGTAGCAACATCACCAACCCTGCCGATGTCGGAAATGTTTTTGGAAGGACCTGGACTGCCCGCTGGCAGTCCGGCTGTACCGATCCCAGGTTTAAACGGTACAAACAGCAGAAGGAACGCGTGCCAGTAAATTTTAGCTCAGCTGAAGACATAAAATATAATGAACCCTTCTCTCATGAAGAGCTTCGGAATAGCTCTCTCACGGGCAAGGAGTACAGCTCCCGGTCCAGACGCCATACACATTGACATGGTCAAGCATCTTAATGAAAGGTCGCTCGAGGCATTACTGGCCTTCTTCAACTGGATATGGGTCTCGCATGACTTCCCTAGTCCATGGAGAGAGGCCACTATCATCCCAGTCTTAAAACCGGACAAGGACGGTAACGACCCTCACACTATCGACCCATCGCCCTGACCTCAAGTGTGTGCAAGCTTATGGAACGCATGGTAAACGCACGTCTGGTGTGGTATTTGGAAAGCTCCTACTTTTTCTCAAATGATCAGTGTGGGTTCCGTGCAGGTCGATGCACAACGGATCACCTTGTCTCGTTAGACACCTCAGTCCGCCGTTCTTTTTCTTTCAAACAACATGTTTTCGCTGTCTTCTTCGATATTGAGAAAGCTTATGACAAGGCTTGGCGACATGCAATTTTAGAGAAAACCAGAAAAGCCGGTATCAAAGGTCACATGGGTTATTTCATAGACAATTTTATGAAAGAACGGAACTTTAGAGTGAGAGTAGGCAACTCCCTGTCAGACAGCTACTGTCAGAAGGGCGGCGTGGTCCAAGGTGGGGTGCTTAAGCGTGACCCTGTTCGGTATTTTAATCAATGACATTTGTAGCGCCCTTACCTCCGACAGTCGAGAAATC
Source organism: Lepas anatifera (assembly GCA_034440635.1). Taxonomy (NCBI): domain Eukaryota; kingdom Metazoa; phylum Arthropoda; class Thecostraca; family Lepadidae; genus Lepas; species Lepas anatifera. The sequence continues at coordinate 88,416 of JAOTON010001858.1, read as the reverse complement.
CCTATTTTTTTATGACTTCGCGGTGTGGATCAGCACATCCACGTCTGTTTCAGCGCAACGACAGCTTCAGATTTGCCTTGACCAGCTATCTGAGTGGAGCCTGAGAAACGGTTTTAAGTTCTCAACGGAGAAAACTGTATGTGTGCACTTTTGCTGCCGCCGCTCATGTCCTGATATTAGCCTCCGGCTGTACGGCAGGAGAGTACCTGTCGTAATGGAGACAAAGTTTTTAGGGATGACACTGGACAAACGCCTTACATACGCCACTCACATATCACTGCTCCGAGACAAGTGTTTTAAGCGCATGAACATTCTAAAAGTAATGTCCCGCACATCATATGGAGCTGACAGAACCACCCTTCTCAGGCTATATCGCGCCCTCGTTCGATCGGTTTTAGACTACGGATCACCCGTATATGACAGCGCCCTGAGCAGCGTGAAACAACTCCTTGACGCTGTCCACCATGCGTGTGTGCGTGTCGCCACAGGTGCATTTCGCACCTCCCGTAGGGCCAGCCTACTGGTAGATGCAGACGAGCCCCTCTGGACCTGAGAAGGAAGCGCCTCAGCCTTGCGTATGCCGCCAAAATCAGACAATACCCAGACCACCCAACATTCAAATGGCTATTTGAGCCTTCACTAACCGAGTCGTTTTTGCAGGGTCGGGCCAGCTCCTCTAAAGCGCTATGCACCCGGATCTCAGAATGGACAGAACAATCAAACATAGACTTCAGCGCGGTAGCAAAGAGGCGTCCCGGAACGTCACGAACCCTGGCGACTCGCTCCCTGTTGAGTGCAACACGAACCTGCTGCGATTCAATAAAAACACAACACCACCAGTAGAGCTGCAACAACTTGCACTGGAAGTAATTAAACATATGTGGGATACGCTGTCTACTACACTGACGGCTCTAAGGGGTCGGACGGAGCCGGATGTGCCTTCACAGGCATGGGATCGTGCCAGAGTTTTAGCCTCCCACGAACAGTCTCAGTTTTTACTACAGAACTTTACGCAATCTTCAGAGTTTTACGATACTTGCACCACAGCCCCCAGACTCGATCTCTCATAGTGACAGACTCTGCCAGCTCGTTGAACGCACTTCAATCACACCACCCAGCATCATCCTGGCTCGTTCCAGCTATCAGAAGGCTACTGACAGCTGCTTTTACGCGAGATATGACAATCAGATTCCTCTGGGTTCCAAGCCATGTCGGGGTCCCAGGAAATGAGAGGGCAGACCAAGCTGCTAAAGTAGCGTGCACGCAGCCTCCGATGCATCGGTTTAAAGTTCCTGCCAGTGACCTGAAAGCTGAATTTAACGAGCTCCTGAAGGTAGAATGGCAGGCCAGGTGGGATGCGGAACCAAGCTGCACACTTAAACGTCTGCGGTGTAGAATAGGGAAGTGGGAGTCCAGTAATCGGAGGAACAGACAAGAGGAAGTATCATTAACTAGGCTGCGAATAGGCCACACATATGCAACGCATGCTCATTATTTGTGTGGCTCCGACCCAAACCTCTGCTCTCACTGTGGAAACCGGCTGACCATGGAACATGTGCTCGATGCTGCCGCTGGCTGCGAACAGATTCGCAGAATCCGCACCAGGTTCTTCCCACCAACACCGTTGAATGACTTACTCGGTGACAGTGCAGCTGTAGACATCCGTAGCATCCTACAGTTTTTAAAATACATCAAGTTCCAGATCATCTACAACCCACGTTAACCCAGCTTTACATGTAGACATGCTCTACTACTTCATTACACTTCTTTAGTTATTCCCCGCAGGGGACCGATTTTCATCTGCTGGACTTGTTGGCACCTGCTGACTGGTCCGGCACATGGATAATTGGGCACGGGATGTGACGACACCCGCGACCCCAGTTGGCAGGATGGGTTTCGCCCCCGTCTTCGGGCGAGAGGCCAAATCGAAACTGCCATCCTCATCCTTTCTTGGCCTTCCTAAATTCAAATCCCACCAACTCCTTGTTCCTTTTCCTCTTCTTTCCTTATTTCCTTATCTCTCCATGTCTTTCCACCCGTATCCTTTCTGTCCACTCCTAAACACCTCTCCTGCCCACTGTCTGCGTTGTCTGGCCCGGCGTGTCTCCGCGGGTGGCGGGGGTGTGTGCACTCTGGCTCGTCTTGAGTGTGGACACCTCGGTCACGTGCGGCGCGCGTCTGGGCTGGACAGCGCAGACCGACCCTCCTCCTTTTCCAACTCATAACTTCCCAGTTACCCACATTATCCCAGTATCATGGGCGTCCTTGCACGTGCCTATGATTCCTGGATGGTCTGGGTGTATGTGGGCCTCCGGCTCGTGTGACTGGCGATTGGATCCCTCTATTCGCCGGCCCTGCGGGCCGGGGGCTCGCTTCTCTCGGACCAGCCGGGAATCAGTTGTGACGAGCAGGTGGTAGTCGCTTGCTCCGATGAGGCCGTGCGAGGGCGCCTGTCTTTTTAAGGTGAGCTGCGCACCGACCCGTACCCCGGGATGAAGGAGTCCTGGTAGCTGAGCTGAGGGAGGCGCTGTGTTCGTTCGTCGTCCTCTAGCAACACTCTACTTTGGTCTGGATTTCCGCAAGGGCGGGGAACTCTTGAGGGCATCGACAAGAGTAGCAGCATTGTAAAAGTCTGTCGGCCTTTGGTGGGGCTCGGCTGCCCCTCCCTCCTTGGGTGAGGTCCCAACTTCACCCGGGGAGGGTGGGGTGTCAGGCCCCGCCCGGGGTCGTCTAGGCTAGGTGCAAGGGGGGACCGTCGTCGGGGCAGGGGGGTTTGGTGAGTCTCTCCTCCCTCTGTAACGGCGGCGTCTCCCCCGTATAGCCAGCCCGTGCGTCGTCTCGCCTCGTAGCACCCTCGTCGGAAGGGGGCGCACGTGGCTGGTTGAATTTAAGAACTTTTCATGGATACACTCAACACCGCAAACCCCCTCCCCTCCCCTCCCCTTCAGGGTGGTGGGAACGAAACTGCCGGCTCTCAAAGGGCCACTTTAAAGCCCTCCCGCCCGCGTGTTGTAATGATTCGGGGTGTAGACAGCCCCTATCATCACTTTCGCCGTTTCAACGCAAGGAGGCATGTGACCGACTTGGCAAGGTGATGAGGTGCAGCTGCCTTCGGGACGGCGTCCTGGAGGTGGAGCTCAGTAGCCCAGCAGATGCACAGCGTGCACTTGAAACGACAGAACTGCGATACACGAAGCGAGAAGCGGAGCAGAGGAAAGTAGTAAAGGTGAAAGTCACGATTGTACCACACAAGACAAAGAATTTTTCGAAGGGTGTCATTACATGTTTTGATCTGAAAGGGGTTCCGGATGAGGAGATAGTTGATGGACTCATGGAGAGCGGTGTAGTGGAGGCGAGGAGAGTGCGGCGAAAAGTAGGAGGGATTCTCGAGGAGACTGACACTGTGATACTGACCTTTGATAGTGTAGATTTGCCGGCGGACGTGAATGTCGGATATGTGAAGATTCGGGTCAGGCCCTATGTTCCCAACCCGATGCGGTGCTTTTCCTGCCAACGCTATGGTCATACAGCCAGATTTTGTAAGGGAGAGAAAGTGTGTGAGCGATGTGGATCAAACAAGCATGACGGAAGGGACTGTGACGCACGAGCACTTCACTGCACAAACTGTAAAGGATCACACTCTGCAAATGATAAAAACTGCCCACGTATGAAGACAGAAAAGGAGATTCTTTCTATCATGGTCGCGAAACGTATTCCATTTAGGGCTGCGAGGGAAGCCTATGAGACCTCCTACCCTCAGAGATCATATGCAGAGACAGTGGGCGGAATAGCGACCGCCGTAGCGGCGCCCTCAAGGACGCCAGCGACACCGCGGATGACCCCGGAGGAGGTCATCCGTTCCCTGACCCTGGCGGACTTTATCCGCCTGGTAGGGAGGATGGGGCTGGTCATTTCTGGCCAGCCCGCCGCCCCGACATCGCAGCCGGAGGCGGCACCTCCTCCACCCATCCCTCCCGCCCCTCCCCGCCGCCTGTGGCCCCGGCTGGGGTGGGGGCGGGGAGCAGGGGACCACTCCTGCCCCCAACACCCCGTCTGAGACTCCCGCCACTCCGAGGCAAAGGGTGCCCTTGGTGGCACCGGAGCCTGACCCCCCTCAAGCGACCGAGGGTTGGACGACGGTGGGCAAGGGTGGGAAGCGACGTCAATTGCCGTCCCCAGTCCAGCCCCCGTTGAAATCTCTGTTGACGGTGAGCCCTCTACCTCTACTCCCTGCCTTTTCTCCTCTGTCCGATAATCAGCCCCTCCGCCTCCCCCACCGCCGCCGACGTCGGTTGCGGCTGTCAGGAGGCAGTTTGAGGGGTCACGGAGGGAGGATAGCACTAGGGGAAGATCTCCCACCAAACGTGTGGCATCCGGGACTCCTCCAGGCCAGCCACAACCTTCTAAAGCCCGAGCAGCATCAATAGGGGACATCTAGGCCTGGGGCATCGTCTCGACCCAGGCAAAGTGGGGCGCCCTCTGGGCCCCCCAAAGAAAACCTATGGGCCAGGAGGCCCATACTGGAAATAGCAAGTAGCTCCTCTGGTAGGCGCTCACCCTATCTTCCACCCCCATCATTAACACGTTTTTGCAGTGGAACTGTCGTGGAATTCGCACCAGCGCCGGGGATCTCCAGGCTTTTATGAGATCCAGGGGACTGGCAGCTATATGCCTGCAAGAAACTAAACTCTCAGCTGAGATCCCATTCTCCCTTACAGGTTTTTCAATATTTCGAAAGGATTTACAACGTAACCCAGTCGCCCACGGTGGTGTTCTTCTCGCAATCAATAATTATATACCAGCAAAGCAAATATCACTCCAAACACGGCTGCAAGCCGTGGCAGCACGTATATATATCGCTCGAAGGCAGATTTCGCTCTGCTCTATATACCTACCCCCTGGGGTAGACATGCCCACTCGTGAACTAAATTTGCTTATATCTGAGCTACCACCGCCCATCCTTCTCTTGGGAGACTTTAATGCTCACCACACCGCTTGGGGGTGTGAAGATATTAACTCTCGGGGTCGGCACCTCGATCATTTTATCCAGGGTGTGAGCCTTTGTATTTTAAACACCGGAGCACCAACACATCTTACTATTCCATCCGGTCGGGAATCGGCATTGGATCTTAGCCTTTGCAGCCCAGAGCTATCTGCTCTGTTTAGCTGGGCTGTGTGCAGTGACCCCATGGGAAGTGACCATTTCCCTGTTTTAGTGACTTGTGACAACACATCTGTTTTAGGCACGAGACCGCAACGTTGGAAGATGAAAAATGCTGATATGTCCTTATTTAGCTCCCTCGTGGATGACTATTTGGAAACCTTTTCAACTCCAAACACCGTTCACAGTCGACCAATTTACAGCTATCCTCCGAGACGCTGCTTATGCTTCTATACCGCGAACATCAAAAAACCCTCGGCGACCACCGGTACCGTGGTGGAGCATGGAATGCCGTGACGCTGTCCGAGAGCGGCGGCGCGCTTACAGACAGTTTAAACGAAATTCCACTCAGCAAAACTTAAATATGTATCGGAAATCTCGAGCCGCCTCCAGGCGCACAATAAAACAAGCTAAGAGAAAATGTTGGAGAGAATACGTAGGTAAACTGAATCGATTTACGCCATTGTCTCAAGTGTTTGGTCAAATCCGCCGTATCGAAGGTAGGTCGGTCTCCACACCACTACCAACTCTGCAGATTGGTGGTAGGAATATATTCAATCCAACAGAAGTAGCCGACTGTATAGGAAATGCGATTGCACAGCGCTGTAGTTCAGTTAGGGAGGATGTCTCATTTATGCGATATAAAACCCTAGCTGAACAGAAAAGTATACATTTTGGAACCACCAGCACACTGTCATACAATAAGCCCTTTACCTTGCATGAGCTAGCGGCAGCCATTCGTGGGCTCCACCCTGTGGCCGAGGGCCCGGATTTAATTCACAATGATATGTTTAAAGCACTATCGCAGAGCGCACTCAGGGTACTGCTGGCCTCATTCAATATGATGTGGGAGTCCGGCGAATTTATACCGGCGTGGCGGGAGGCTATAGTGATACCAATCCTTAAACCTGGTAAATCTGGATTGGACCCTTTGCACTTTAGGCCGATCTCGCTTACCTCGTGCATGTGCAAGTTGTTCGAAAAAATGGTGAATGTAAGACTCGTTTGGTATTTGGAAAGCCGGGGCATCATCAATAACAACCAGTGTGGGTTTCGTAGGAGGCCGCAGTACGGTGGACCACTTGGTATCACTTGACACCTCAGTGCGAATTGCATTTAAAGAGAGGCGTCAGCTGGGAGCCGTCTTCTTTGACGCCGTTGCCGCTTATGATACAGCGTGGCGACATGGTATCCTTTTTAAAGTTGCATAAGTGTGGTATCAGAGGTCAGATGGGGTTCTTTATGAAAATTTTTTTGACTGATAGGACGTTCCGTGTCAGAGTAGGTGGTACATACTCAAACACCTTTTATCAAGAAGAAGGCATTCCGCAGGGGAGCGTCTCTAGTATCTGCCTCTTCGCTCTGGCCATAAATGACGTCACACATTCACTCCCACCTTCCATTCAGGCATCCATTTTCGTGGACGACATCGCAGTATGGGCAAAGGCTTCAACAACGCCGGCACTTTCCCGTCAGCTCCAGCTGGCCGTGAACCATCTGGAACGCTGGAGTAGTAAAAATGGATTATATTTTTCGACCGAAAAAACCGCTGGTGTTCATTTCTGTCGCAGGCGCAGGACCTGTCCGGAACCTATGGTATCGTTGCGCGGTAAAACTATCACTTTCCAACCGACAGCAAAGTTTCTCGGAGTAACGTTTGATAAACGGCTGACATACAACGCACACATTAGGAATATACGTGACAAGTGTTTTAAATCATTGAATGCCTTGAAATGTGCATCTCGTCTATCGTACGGAGCGGACAGGAAGACACTTCTCATTCTCTATCGGTCTCTTGTTCGTTCCAAGATGGATTACGCCTGTTTTGTATACGATTCTGCGTCGGAATCAGCTAAACGCTGTTTAGATACGATTCACCATAGTGCAATCCGAGTGGCCACAGGTGCGTTTAGGACAACACCGTGCTCCAGCTTGTTGGTGGAAGCAAATGAACCACCTCTCGCATTGCGACGGCGCCTGCTCGGGCAGCGTTACGCCTGTAAGCTGGCTCAGTCTCCGTCACACCCAACATATAACGCAGTTTTTCGCGGAACATGCTACGGCTGTTTGTGAACGTGCAAAGAGGAATCCCACTGGGCGTACGCGTCCAACGTTTCTCGGCCGAAAGTGGTATCCAGCCGAGTGTTGTGACTCATAGCGAGCTTTCAGACATCCCTCCTTGGGAACTTATCTGCCCAAAAACCGACATGACTCTCGCAGGGAAAACCAAATCCGATACTATCCCTACTGAATTTAAACAATTGGCGCTCGAACACATTGCACAGTATGCAGATCATGTGTCGTTCTACACTGACGGATCAAAAACTGATGTTGGAGTGGGATGCGCTTTGTTACGGATACAGTAACAAGAAATTTCTCACTTTCATCTTTTGCATCGGTTTTCACCTCTGAACTCACCGCCTTGGATAAGGCTCTATGCTTCATCGAAGTTAGTGATGCCACGAAATACGTTATTTTCACCGATAGCCTTAGCAGCATTCAAGCTGTGAGTGGTTTCAACCCAAGTGATGGACTTGTTTTAAACATTGTCCTGCGCTTAACTCGCCTTGCCAGACTGGGAAAGTATGTAACACTCTGCTGGATCCCAAGTCATGTTGGAATACAATTGAATGAAGTGGCAGACGCAGCGGCCCGACGTGCTTCCCGTAGGCCCTGCAGGCGTGCGCAACGAATCCCCGCTAGAGATTTGTACCCATATATATGTACCCACCTTCGCAGTGTATGGCAAGAACAATGGAATAATATAATAAATAACAAGTTGAAAGTTATCAAACCTGAGATCGGTGAGTGGCCATCCTCGCTGCGGCCTAACCGCCGTGAGGAGGTGGCGTTGTGTCGATTGCGGACTGGCCACACGCTGGCCACTCACCGATATCTGTTATGCGGCGAACCTCGACCACAATGTCAGCGATGTGCGGCGCCCTGTCGGTCCGACACGTGCTGGTCTCATGCCCGGAATATGCTAGACGCAGGTCTTTGCATTTTGGCGTGCACCGGCAGGAGTCCACACTTTTAGAATTGATCGGCCGTGACTCCAGTATGGTTGAACGCGTGCTGTCCTATCTTAGAGACATTGACTTTACGATAATATTTGATCCTGGTTAAAAGCGTGTGTTGTGGTAGTCAACCGCGCTGATAGGCGCCTGACGCCGATTTGGCGGGTCCTCCCTTTCGCTCCGGGGCCTTTCAAGTCTCGGAGCGACGGGGAGGGCCTCCGTTAGACGTCGGGCTTGGGTCCGGCGTCTAGGCTGCCCCCGCGCCCCCGGGCCCCTGGGTCCGTTGGCGCGGGGTGGGCGCCGGAAGTGATGCCCCGGCGCCCCGCGCCGGACGCCTGCCGGCGCGGTAAACCTGTTTGAATCTGTGACCATGCATCCGTGCAGTGAGAATCATAACTAGGATGTGAAAGAATCACTCTCTAATGTAAATATTAGTTCACTGTAGACGAGACTTTACTTTCCCCTAAAGACAGACAAATTTATAAGCTTTGACTGCAGACAAGTGTTATGGGCGCTATATGACCTCGCAGCTTGGCGCGCCCCTAAAACCCAATAATCAATCAATTCTTTAGTTATTATTATTATTATCACACACCCTTAGCCCTAACTCACCCAACAGCGCACTGGAAATGATTTAATTAGATAACGATGGGCACATATAGCCTCAGAAGCTGACGTGCCCTAAAACCCCAATCATCATCAAATATTGTGTCCTGTAATTTTTGCGGCCGATTTTTTAACTTTCTTCACCAATCGACGCGCCGTTAGATTCTTTCGACTGTGGCTAAATATAGTTTTTCGGCTACGAGCTGTTCTTACACCACCTTGGAAACATAGATGAGGGGGCCTCCGAGGCCCCTCCAGTGCGCGTGTTAAGCAAATGAATTGACCTAACCCGACCCCTAACGACCTGGTCAGATGTGCTGGCTCCGCATGCAGAAGGGCATACCCAGCCTCTTCTCAGACTAATCGTCTAATCGGGCTAAAACAAAATACATATTTCCATTTAGAACCCCTGACTGAAATGAGTTTTTGAGCTGCTTACCATTTGCTACCCTAGTGAAAATTGGTTTCCCCGGAAGTCATAAAAGGTCACCTTGAATGATCGTGATGATATGATATGATATGATATGATATGATTGAATGATTATGGATCGTGAGATGAAGGTTCGCAGAACGCTAGCTTTATATTTTGTGGGGCATTCTTTTTTGGGTTGAGAGTTTTTCCACTGTTTGTTGGCTTGACGTAAACGCTTGTAATGTATTTCTTAGGCGTAGCTGTAACGTTGACATAAAAGAAAGCAAGGGGGTTGTTATGCTCTTTTTCATATGTAAACTTTGGGAAAGTTCTTCTCGAGCTCTCTAATGAGACTGATCAGGTGTTCATGACTTTGTACTTCCAGGAATATGTTATCAACATACTGACAGTATGTTGTCGGTTTGCTGTGTTTTTTAGCAAGGATGATTTCTTTCTTATTAGCAACATAGAAATTCGCAAATAATGGGCCCAGTGGTGAACCCTTGGAGACGCCATCTTGTTGGATGTACAATTTTTTATCTGGACTACGAAATGGGGAATCTTTAGTACAAGCCAAGAGGAGATTTTTGACGATTTCAAGGGATAGCCGAAGTTTTTCTAGCCCATTACTCTGTTTAAGATGTACTTCGTCGATGATTATCTGAAAAGTTGTCTCAACAGGATACATTAATAAAAAGGCTTTCAACGTTTATGGAGGCTAATTGACCCTGGGTTTTTATGCTTAATAGATCAAGAAATTCTTCGGAAGAGTTGATGATGTATTGAGATGTAATGCACGGTCTTAGGAGCTGATTTAATTTCTTAGCTAGTCTGTACCTGGGTGTGCAAACTTATAAGATTATGGGTCTGAGTGGGTGGTTAGGCTTGTAAGTTTTTACTGTTCCATGGGCGTACACACACACACACACACACACACATATATATATATATATATATATATATATATATATATATATATATATATATATATATATATGCTTTTCTCCCACTCTGCTGGGCACATATAGCCAAAGAAGCTGAAGTGCCCTTAAACACCAATGATCATCATCTCCCACTCTGCATATGCATGGACTATCTTCAGAAGTGGCCTCCTTACTTATTTGTATGCATTCTGCTCATCAGCTCATAATTAGCGCCTAATTGTATTAATCCATGTGGCACATGAGAAAATGAGTACAACCCCGTCTTTTCGCCACTCTAGCCGTCATTGATTTCTGGGTGTAAGTGGTGTACCCATTGGTGACAAAAGTGGGGGTTGGGGGATGCGTCCCTTAACTCGAGAAGCAGTGGTGATGTGCACCCAAAATTTTGCGACTCGACCTAGGTTTTTTGGCGTTTTTTCCTTTTACCTCTGTGAACCAAAGTAAATATGTCCATCGTCGGTAGCGTTTTCAGAGACGGCCAATGTGTTAAAATTTGCCCCCCCCTACCTGTTCATCGCCAGTCCGAGGTGCATCTTCCCATAAAAATACAGTGGTGACACCCCTAGGTGTACTCATAACCGGTGAAGAAATTGTATCGAGTCACGTGGTAACCATTCACCAGGTCCTCGCTGGTTTGGCGCCTAGCCTGGTTCTGAGTGTGCGTGAGTTCTCGGGGAACCCAGGGAGGCAGACTATGGTAGTCTAGCTCATTGATCATTGATATCATTGACCTCTTCTAGTAGCTCAGGTTCTTAACCGGGTCCTGTATCCGAATCCCGCGGTTGGTATCGATCAGTCCATTCACTTTTCAAGGCTCACCGGCATCGCGAAGGGTTTTGCTTGCCTGGTCTCGGTTCGTTCCGGATACCTAGATCATGCCTTTTGAGCCCTTCCATCCACTGATATGTGGCGCCTGCTGCTCTAGCGTCATCAGGATAGTCTCTGAGTTTGCGGAGCATCTTAACGGCAGAAGTCTCGCTCAGTTGAATGGAAATGTGTAAACTAAACGCTGCTTTAAATTTGTGAAACTAACATGTGTTCAACCAGGCAAATATTATTTTTGCATTTTTAGTTAAATTTAATTATCAACAGATTATAACCCATGCCATGTTCTTGGAGTGACGTTAAAGGTGTTCTTTTCTCTGACTAAGCTGCGGTAAAAAACTGATATTTGCGGAGTCCGGAAACCATTTGAGGACCTGTATTCAAGAGAAACAATTTTTAGATTGCAAGTATTGTAATTTTGTCATTGCATACTTGTCGCCTGTTTCATTCTTGCTGTACAGAGTTATTTGTGGGAGCTTTGAGTGAATCTGACGGACTTAGTAACCTACCTGGAAGTATACATAGCATAAGGCAATAAAGGAACCCCCAAGCGTTTGTTCCTTTCCAGCCTTACGACTCTTGGTGACTTGGCACAAGCAGAAGTCTTCATAAACCTTTTTTATTTACAATCTACTCAGTAATTTGTATTTTCTTTATTTATCACTTGTTATGTCACCTGCACACATCTACTTCACTGCGGTAGCCAAAAAGGTAAATTTGACCTGAGGCAGCAAACAACCATGATGGCCTTGGGTTACTATGGTCCTTCATAGTTGTTTTTCGACGTGTTTCAAATCCATCCGCAGAACAAAAGTGTTCCAATAGATGAGCCAGACTATTCACGAATATGCACGTGTAAGCATCGAGACGCATATCTCCAATGTCTCGGAAAGAAAATTCTGCCCTGCAAAGTGGAAACCACGTGTGTCCCAGGCAAAACATATAGGATATACATGGTTTGACCTATGCACGCCAGAATTGCTGCAGCACCCCGCTGTCAGAAAATATCCGACCGCAACTACAGCTGCACTTTCGTGGTAATGGAATAAGCAGATTACCTGCCCCATTAGCTGGCACTGGTTTTGCCCTTACAGGTCGGTGTACGGGTCAGTGTATGCTATGAACTGGCGGACGCAGGAGCCCCGTTTGGAGGAGAGGACCAACTCGAGAAAAATATAAAAACTGTTTTTGAAGAAAATCGGCCAAAATTTCGCCATTTGGGGGAGGGGCATGGTCCCTCACCCCCCCTCTGGATCTGATGCTATGGCCATGATCAATTTCTGACATTGACCTAGCTATGTATCAGGAAAAGGTTCTGAGGTCCGATGGAAAGCTTTGTGTGCCACTTCATCTGGTCATATATGGATTATTTGATTTTTTATTCACCCTCAGGCGACATCCCACCATTTTTTGTCTGTACTAGGAAATATTTCAAGAGCGGTGCGCAACGGCGGATGGGGAAGACCATTTCGGTAGTCAAAACCGCCAAAATAGTGGGAAAATGTGACGTCTAACGATTGCGGTTAGCTGCTCTCCCGAAGTTGGGGAAAAATATGTCCCATCTGCGAAGCTGGAGGGGTGCCGGTGAAGCTGGAGGCAGGGGCGTCGTCACGAATTTGTATATGATGGACGGACCTTGGCCTGACGATAACTGGTGGTAGTAGGGGGGTTTAATTGAAACTCTCTCTCTCTCTCTTATGAAATCTATTGTCTCTCTCTCAAGGCGTTTCTGATATACTTCATCGGCGTTGAAATTAGGAACATTTAGTAGGTTCATGGAGGTAATAGGGAGAAGAGGTAGGAAAAGCCTGAGTTGAATCCCGAAGTTTTGGGAGACTTCCCTTCTGTAGAAAAGGGAATATTTTCCCGTCGTTGGACGTTGAAGGGTGACCTGCAATCCCTTTGCTCACCTTTTGGCGTGTGACGCCCATTACTCTCCTTGATTCTCTCCATCAGTGATTGCTTCTTGCTAATCCATTCATTCTGCCGAGGCTCTCGGATGAGTGCTCCGCAGCACGTGACCGCCATCTGCGGGACAGGAATTCCGCCTGGTGACGTCACAGTTCAGACGGTGTCGCCCCGGGCAATCAGCGTCCAATCAGCGAGGGCTCAGACACCACGCCCTTCCCAATTAACTGATCAGCGCGGCAATCACCGTTACGCGTGACCGCTGTGTCTTTGGCTCGAATGATGTCATGAGGTCTGGTGACGTAATCATCTACGAGCCTTTCTTCCACTGATTGGAAACGCTCGCCTCAGGGCCGAATTTATGGACCTTGTTTTCAGAAATTGTTGATGAAGTATAGCGGCTTCTTTTCTATCTTTTTAAGGTGCGATGATATGGTTTTTCCGATTGTGAATTCCCTGGACCAATCAGTACATTACATTGGGATCCATTCTAGCAACCAAGTCTCAAGTTTGAAATCGAAACAACCAGCATGACACCATCTTTAAGATCACATATGATAATCCTCTTCACTGAGAAAAACTGAGTCCTCTTTTAGGTTTATGAGACCAAAAAAGGTTTCATTTTCCCTATTCAAATCAGACAACACGTTTTGAGTCTTATTCTAAGCCTCAGGTGAAACCATATTTTCGAGTCCCTTTTTTGGTATCGAATGAGACCAATAACCACCTTATGCAGCTTGCAAAGTAGACTCCGATGAAACCCTTTTCTATTTGGCGAGTCCCTTTTTGCGACTATGAATATGTCCCTTGGTCTCGTGCAAGACTCATATGAAGCCTGCTTTATTTGGAGAGTCCCTTTTTCGACTATAAATCTGTCCCTTGGTCTCATTGACCCCGCATGTTGAAACCTTTTTAAGACTCACGTGATCCTTAATTCGTATGGAGCAGATTTTCTCCCGTTTCTGAAATCATTTTCTGGTATAAGTATAATAATTTTAATGCTTTCATGACTCATGGCATCTCTTTGAACTTCCTGCAGTTATTTTGGCCAAGTATTGCCAAAATAGAAACATGCAGTCATCGCATCACCATGGCTGCCACCAAGAGCTTATTGCACCAACAAACTAAAACTCCACAGGCAACAGTCAGCTCAGCTCCGGGTCAGCTCTGCCACAACATTCATAAACTCAAAACAACTAATTCTATTGTTTATTGCCCAACAACCATCATCGAAAGGCGTTATAATGTTATACCTACTTATTTAGTTTGTTTAACATTGTTTTTGTACTAACCTGAAGATGATGAGTGTACCAAACTTAATGATGCACGAAATGAATATGTTTGCTAGCCTAATATTTAGACTAACAGAAGAACAGCGGAAAACAGCGAGAATGGGAGCGAACACTCATACATTTCCTTCGTGTTTAACAATATATGAATTGTTCATTGCTGTAGTATTGCTCACAGCTGTCTCCACTCTTTAATGCCACAGCACGTCGGCCCAGTACAACACGTCACTGTAGGTCCAGAAAAGCGGTAATTTAAGGCTCCGTACTTTACAGCTGGTACTTTGCACCTCTTTGACATTCAGGCAGGTACGCTGGATGAATTGCAGGACCACGTTTGCGCTTCCCGCTACCGTCTGGGCAAAGACGGTGTGGGCTGCTGCCCAGAGCAGGAACCCGCGGAGAGTGCCGTCATACTCCGCCATCGCCTCTCCCTCGCAGTGGAGGACACCGCCAACCATGGTGATACGCACCACGGTGACGATTGAGGGCGCCTCCATGGCGTCCAGAAGGGCCCGAAGGGTGTCCTCGTCTGGAAACAGTACAGACAAATGCTTAAAATTTTGCACAATCCCGCTAATCACTCACATGGTCAGGGGACGGCTACTTGCCTCGGTAGACCTATCCGATTTTCTCATATTGATCAAAAACAGAAACGCCGTTTTTTTACCTGAATGGTCATGTTATATATCATTTATCATTTATATGTCATTTGGATGTGTAGCCATTCTAAGGTTTCCGATACCCATGTCTATACACGCTTCTGCGAATATGACCAGCATTCTTGAAGTCTGCATACGGCTCTGCGCACTGAAAACCCCAAAGCTCACTAGCCTTCGTACGCCTCTGCGCACTAAAACCCCCCATCTTCAGTAGCCTGAGTAGGGGAACACACCGAATTACGGACACTTAAGCACTTGGCGGTGAAAAACGTTGCGTGGTCTACAGTGCAGGGTTTGATGGAACTGGAACATGGTAAACATGTGTTAAGAAATAATGGATCGAGTATTTCGAACAATTCGCCACCTTCAACACCCCTCATTAATTTGTTAAAAAAAAACACTTGTGAGTGTCACGTCCGCGGCGTCCACTCACGGCCGGAATATCGGACGGCAATGTGGCTCTGTCGGTGATTTCGGACACAACAATGAAAAAACTGTTGCTGCTCAGGTTAACCCACCCCCCACTCTCTCAAACCCTCCAGAATTCCCTATCCTTAAAGCACAACTGCTACGTCATGGCATCTCATCACTGAAAGTCGCATTCCCGAAGGAAGCGGGCACTGTACCTGAACTTGACGATTCCTGGCTAGGATTCAAGCTGCCTCCCAGAGGCTGGGTTTAGCTCCAAATGTCATCTTGACTTCAATATTTGGCCACCGCTGGCTTCCAGGGGCCGCACGTCTGACATCCCTCATAAAAGATATTCACTCTCATCACGCCTCGCCGGTTTTCCCCTCCCCTTTTAACTAATCACTCCCAGAAATAAGTCACATTCTTGAACTTCGCAGAAATTACGGCTCTGCTGAGCTGGATCAAAAGAGAGAGGGAGTAAAGCCAAATCCGGATAATTACATGGTTAAAAGACAAAATTCACCTTGCACTGGGCTCCTTACATGTCTGCCTCGCTGGCCACTGGTCTTTCAACTTCCCACTCAAATTAAAATTCCGAACTGTCACGTGCCGACAGCAACAATAACATTACCGGACGGTTCCTCTGGTTACGGAGTTCAACAACCTTGAAAGATTATAGGTACGCACAGAACTGGGTCAGTGCCGGAAATTAAACTGATTTGTGGTTTTGAACGATTAAAAATTATAATATTACCCTCCGTCCCAGTAATATTGGTTAAACATTGATAAAATCAAATTTTGTATCTTATTACTTAGAGCCTAAAACGCTAGCGCCGAAGTGGCCAGTGGCCAAAAAGCAAACTTCTGATATATATACGCGATCAACAGATAGAAGCACCTGGCGGTGATCGAACTGAATCGATCAGCTGGGCACTGCATCTGTGCACTGCATCTGTGCACTGCTGGGCACTGCATCGGCGCCTCTGTGCACTGCATCCTCATTTGGATCCCTTGTCTCAGGTGGCTGAAGACACCTTTGGCCATTTCCAAATTAAACCCCATATTCTCGATGTCCTGAACGCGCCTATGTGGATTACATCCCATCTACAACACAATTCTGGAGTACCTAAGAACGCTTCTGCGTACTGCACCCACCTTTGAAGGGTTTTCTATACTCATGTTCATGATTTAACATTGAATAATTTTGGAAAACATGGCTTCACAGTGAATTTGAAAATGGTCATGCAATTATTTGCTGCAAAGACTATGACAAATATTTCTCATGCACCACACTTAAGCACATTGTCACCAAAGACTTAGCGTTCGATGTTCCGGACGTATCAACACAACTCCACAGCACAAAAATGGCGTCGATGTTTGAGTTGCACTCAATTTCTTCGCCTGATCGCGCATGCGCTTTTGCCGATCAAGTAGTCCTTTTTGGCCTCAGCGGAGACCACTGGCTTGAACTTTGAGATGAGTCCAGTTTTAAGACTCGTGTGAGTCTCTTTCTGTTCTGCTCATCTGAGTTTGCTGTTGAGCGCAGTTTTAAGTATAGATTGAGACCAAACATTGGCACTGAGTCCAAAAAATCGGGAGCACGTGAGAAACGAAAGGAAACATTCTCAAACTGTTTTCTCAGTGTTGGTAACCAACTGAACTTGGCATGAGTGTATCGTACAATGTAAATGTTCTGACACCTTTGATGCAATGAAGCACTTTTAAAGCGTGGAGGAGAAAACCACCTTCAAAACGGACGTGCGCCCGGTTAAAGCGTTTGACCTGAGCTGGTTTTCAGTGTAGCTCCGCTCTTTACTCGTGCGTCGTACCACTTTTCGAGCATCTCCGTTCACCAAAGGAGTGCAATGTTACAACTCCTCAAATCTTCCTGCTCAAAAGCCTTCGCAAACTCCTCCTCAAATTCTCCTGCTCTACTTACAAGTGTATCCTAAAACCTCAGGGCCTGTATTGCTTGCCTTTGAAGTGTATCGCAGCACTGTTCCAGTACTGAAGTCCGCTTTTAAGTGTCTAAACATTTTTTGTTGCGTTCATGTTCACTTAATAGGTGTAACGTAGCACGGTTCCAGTTTCAGTCTGCACTGCTTTGCGCCTACAAAGACCCTTGGATGGCACAGCAAAAACATCATTGCAAGGAGTAAACGTGTATTTCCAAGAACCAACATCAGTTGGCAACCGGCAGTTCGTCATAATCTTACAGGACCTGTGACATCAATTTTTCCACACGAGCCTGGAATCTGACGGCAGGCTTTGCACAGTCTTTAGGCCCAGTACGTGTTCATGCAGGAACAACTCCACTTTCCCCGCCCAAGACGGCGGGAGGAGGGGAATTTTTGGTTCAGAACTGGGAATGAGATCGCCCAGTGGAATAGAGCGTCGCAAGGTGACAACTCCGCCTCCAGCACCGCCAGGTCGTCGACCAGCAGTGTCACTTTGACCCGAACGCTGGAGCCAGGGGTGGAGGGCTTGCACCCTCCTCGGGCATGACCTCGGCTAGGTCACTGCCAAGGAAGTCTATGAGGGATTCCACCTGCTCCTCTTCGTCATCTGAAACGGGAAACAATAAGACTCGTAATGTAAAGCTAATTGTCTTCTGATTGTTAATCCTCCCATTAACTCGTCATTGACATACCACTCACTCCCATTAACATGTATTTAAGGCAACATCATACAAACTTACAAAATAAAACAGACAAATAAAGGGCATTAAAACTATCACGGAAGATTGCAAAACGGAATATATGTCTCACTAACGTACAAACGAGCATATATCAACATCCTAGCTTCGAAAAGAAAATAGGCTGAGGGTGGGGCCGATGGGGAGGAATCTTCTTAAAAACAGAAGGCGAGGCAGCAGGAACCACCTTGAATCAGACAGCGAACCATTAGCACTTTATGATGCGGTGATCAACACTTTTTAAGACACGGTTCGGATTACACGGATGATACCGAGATTTCTATCACTTACATTCCTCCTCCAAAAATAAGGAAGAGCTGGAGCTGGAGCTGGTTCTACTTATGAAGGACTAATGGGATAAACAGAGTGACTAGAAAAAAAAACTCAGGAAGGAGGAAAGTTTCAATATTGCTACTGTTCATGACTTTGGTTATTGAGTAGATTAGTACATTTGTTACTACACAAAGCCTCGTCAGAGTGTAAAACCCGGCCGGTTTCGGGAGCACCCCCCCGTTTTCAAGGGAGATACACTTCACACAGTATCATAATATTCGCTGATAAAGAATCGTCAAATAGATTCGAAATATCCGATTAATAACTTTCTTATATACCTACCAGAAACTAAATCCCGAAAAACCTTAAAGTTCAGATGCACTTTTACATGAACCTAACCAAACGAAAACATGAAGACAGTACACTTTAAAATGAAAAATCTTAGCCGTGAACATTACGAATCATTTTATAATGATTAACTCTTAACTTGTGTTATTGTTCACTTAAATGTCTTGTTTCCCTGGCGTTTCAAGCGGTCGAAAAATCCAGGGAAGATGGTAACTTTGCCGATATTTCTACTCATTTTCGGGTCCGTGGTGGTCTGGATGTAAATTGTCTCTTTTATGAGGCAACGAGTTTTGCACTTAGTTCGTCTCAAATTGCAAAATGGGGAAAGTTTCACTCTGTAGCTCAGTGGTCAGACTGGATCCAGGACGGTAGGGGAGGCTTAAGTTTCCGGTGCCCAGCATTGGTAAGGTGAACCCTGTCGGGCTTGAAGAGTTCGGCGCGTGTGCCGACTCTGCGGCGCCCATTTGAGAGCTGACGGCCGACGTGACGGGATAAGTTGGTTTTGCACTTCGTTAGCCATGAGACCTTCTGCTTGATACGCAGCAGTTTGACGCCACATTTTGCCTGCTGAATTGCCACCCCGGCACCCTGCACGCTAGATGGGTCCGATGAGCACTACATTGTAGTTCCTCAGAAGATGCAGCAGGCGCTGCAGGTCAAACCTGAGCAGACCTGGTGTATGGCGACCGTAGGCGTCATTTCCACCAGCCAATATCACAACGTTGCCCTGCCGGCATCCTCTTTTCTCTGCGTGCGTTTGCTACGCTTCCAGATCTTGAAGCACATCTCGATGAAGGCGGGCGACGGTGTTCCCTCCGAACGCAAAGTTCAGCATCTGATCTGGGGGATGCATCTAAGCATCTGATCCAGGGGGCTTTTAATAATCTGAAAGCTAGATTTTACGACCTAAGGCATCAGAATAAAACTTATAAAAATCAAACAGAGAAATAAGAAAGGGCGTTTAAACTATCACGAAAAAGAATGCAAAAATGGAATATATGTCTCACTTACGTACAAACTAGTATATATCACCATCCTAACTTCGAAAATAAAGTTGGCCGATGGGTAGGAGACTTCTTAAAAACAGAAGGTGAGGCAACAGGAACTGACTGTCTTGAATCAGACAGCGAACCATTATCACTTTATTGTCTGGTGATTCACACTTTTCAAGATACGGTTCGGATTTCACCGATGATCCTGAGATTTGTATAATTTACATTCCTCTTCCTAAAAATAATGATAAGCCAGCTATACTAATGAAGGACTAATGGGATAAACAGCGTGGCTAGAAAAAGCTCAGGAAGGAGGGAGGTTTCTTTCTGTAGCTTAGAGGTGAGACTGGATCCAGAACGGTAGGCGAGGCCAAAGCTTCCGGTACCCAGCACTGCTTAGGTGGACGCCGTCGGGCTTGAAGAGTTCGGTGAGTGTGCCGACTCTGCGGCGCCCATTGGAGAGCTGACGGCCGATGTGTCCTGCCAAGGTTACGTTGTCATGGTTTTGCACTTGTTGGCCATGAGAGCTTCTGCTTGATACGCAGCAGTTTGGCGCCACGTTATGGCTATTGAATCACCACCCCGCACGGTGGGTGGGGTCGATGAGCACTACATTGTAGTTCCTCAGAAGATGCAGCAGGCGCTGCAGGTCAAGCTTGAGCAGACCTGGTGTATGGCGACCGTAGGCGTCATTTCCACCAGCCCATATCACAACGTTGCCTTGCCAGCATCCCCTTTCCTCCGCGTGTGTTTGCCACGCTTCCAGATATTTAGCTTAGAGCTTACAAATTCAAACTGAAACTTACCTCAAATAAATGAAATTGAAATTTACCAAATTAAACAGAAATGAAGGGCGTTGAAACTATCACGAACAATTGTAAAATCGAATGTATGCCTCACTAACGTACAAACTAGTATATATATATATATATATATATATATATATATATATATATATATATATATTCTCTTTGAGGCAATGGCAGTTAAATTGTATAGCACTCGCGCACTTAGATATTTTTCGTTGGAGTTTTTCTCTTATGCTGGTTTTAATGTCAGTCGTTAATTCGTTTAAAAGGTCACAAAAACTCATTAATTAGAACTAATTTCCACTGTATTTTCAACAGTCATCTTCAGCATTAAATATTTGCTCATAGTTTTCATTTCACATTTCGAATTTTTTAAATATCGCGAGAACGATATTTAATATATATATATATATATATATATATATATATATATATAGATAGAACGATTAAAAAATATATATTATCACTTAAACCAACACAGCAGGCAGATTAACGCGTATGGACAAAAATTGTCTTCTGCAGCATCTATGGTAGGAGGGATAAGGAACCCGTCATCAAGACATGCAGCAGTTTCATGGTTTGAATTTTTGTGCAAAATTATCGTGCGACAGAATTATAAAGGCACCGTTTTTGAGGATATTCCAACAATGCTTCTTGAATTATCCTATAATGTATACAAGCAAGTTTCGATATGAGACATTCTAGACTTATCACTGTTCTAAATAATGTTTTATTCTTATTTTATCATCATTATTTTTTGTTATTATTATATAAACTATTATTATTTCTCTCTCTTTGCTTAACGAACTCCTATTACAGCCGCAGATTTTGCCCATTTCATGAAGCCTGGCTTAAGGTTAAAAGTATCATTTTTAGCTATGTGTGCTGCTTCTGTAGCTGTCCTATTATCTTTGTTTTACAAACTGCTATAATTTTAGCTCTATCCCAGTTTGGTAGATGATTTGTTTTGTGATAGAGCTGGAAATTATAGCAGTTTGTAAAAACAAAGATAATAGGAAAGCTACAGAAGCAGCACATATACCACCGTGGTGGCGCTATTGGTTAATGCGTCGCCGTTGTACGTGGGATGTCCTTGGATCAAAGCTGACCTCTGGCAGCCTTTTCCTCGACTCTCCTACCCAGGAGATGGCAGTAAACTGGGTAGTGCTTGCCTTGACACGGGAGTTTCGCTGACCAACCAGCACCCTTGTCATTGGAGGCACGGGCCTGATCAGCCTTTAAATAGACTCACCGGTCTGGTGGCGCGCCCCGAGGGCACGGCCTCGCGGCGTGTCACCGGAGCAGTCCTCTGTTCCGCCGGGCCCGAGAAATCGGGATAGCCCCGCCGCCTGGCACGGTGGGGCGTGTGACAGGGATCGTGCGGTCACGACTGTCCCGCAAGGGTGCCGATAAAGTGGAAACCTCTGCCGTGTATAAAGTGTGTATGTGTGGTGCAAACGTGCAAAAATGTCCCCAGGTGGGGGGCGCAAAAATATTAAAAAAAAGAAAAAGAAGCAGCACATATAGCCAAAAATGATACTTGTAACCTTAGGCCAGGCTTCATGAAATGGGCAAAATGTGCGGCTGTAGTAGGAGTTGGTTAAGCAAAGAGAGAGAAATAATACTAGTTTGATATAATAATAACAAAAACAATGATGATGATAAAATATAAATAGAACATTATTTAGAACAGTGATAAGTCTAGAATGTCTCATATCGAAGCTTGCTTGTATACATTATAGAATAATTCAAGAAGCATTGTCGGAATATCCTCAAAAACGGTGCCTTTATAGTTCTGTCGCACGATAATTTTGCACAAAAATCCACACCATGAAACTGCTGCATGTCTTGATGACGGGCTCCTTATCCCTCCTACCATAGATGCTGAAGAAGACAATTTTTGTCGAAACATGTTCATCTGCCTGCTGTGTTGGTTTAAGTGATAATATCTGTCAACCACTGTTATATATATATATATATATATATATATATATATATATATATATATGTATATTAGCAGAGACAGCACAACTCACGCTTTTATATCAGACAGTGAACCACTAGCACTTCATGATGTGGTGCGCCACACTTCTTAAGACACGGTTGGGATGACCCAGATTATCTGGATACTCCTATCACTTACATTCCTCTTCCTAAAAATAATGATAAGCTAGCTATACTTATGAAGGAGTAATGGGATAAACAGCGTGGCTAGAAAAAAAGCCCACGTGGGAGGAAGGTTTCTTTTAATAGCTCAGTGGTCAGACTTGATCCAGGACGCTAGGCGAGGCCAAAGCTCCCGGTACCCAGCATTGGTAAGGTGAACCCCGTCGGGCTTGAAGAGTTCGGTGAGTGTGCCGACTCTGCGGCGCCCATTGGAGAGCTGACGGCCGACGTGTCCTGCCAGGGTTACGTTGTCATGACTTTGCACTTGTTGGCCATGAGAGTTTCTGCTTGATACGCAGCAGTTTGGCGCCACGTTATGCCTGCTGAATTGCCACCCCGGCACCCTGCACGCTAGATGGGTCCGATGAGCACTACATTGTAGTTCCTCAGAAGATGCAGCAGGCGCTGCAGGTCAAGCTTGAGCAGACCTGGTGGATGGCGACCGTAGGCGTCATTTCCACCAGCCAATATCACAACGTTGCCTTGCCGGCATCCCCTTTCCTCTGCGTGCGTTTGCCACGCTTCCAGATCTTTAACTTAGAGCTTACAAATTCAAATTGAAACTTACCTCAAATAAATGAAATTGAAATTTACCAAATCAAACAGAAATGAAGGGCGTTGAAACTATCACGAACAATTGTAAAATCGAATGTGTGCCTCACTAACGTACAAACTAGTATATATATATATATATATATATATATATATATATATATATATATATATAGATATATATATATATATATATATATATATATATTTATAAAGATATATATATTCTCTTTGAGGCAATGACAGTTAAATTGTATAGCACTCGTGCACTTATATATTTTTCTTTGGAGTTTTTATATTTTTCTTACGTTGGTTTTAATGTCAGTCGTTAGTTCGTTTAAAAGGTCACCAAGGCTCATTAATTAGAACTTGTTTCCACTGTATTTTCAACACTCATCTTCAGCATTAAATATTTGCTCATAGTTTTCATTTCACATTTCGAATTTTTTTAAATATCGCGAGAACAATATTTAATATATATATATATATATATATATATATATATATATATATATATAGGACGATTAAAAAATATGTATATATATATATATTTATTTATTTATTATCACATAAACCAACACAGCAGGCAGATGAACGCGTTTCGACAAAAATTGTCTTCTGCAGCATCTATGGTAGGAGGGATAACGGACCCGTCATCAAGACATGCAGCAGTTTCATGGTTTGGATTTTTGTGCAAAATTATCGTGCGACAGAACTATAAAGGCACCGTATTTTGAGGACATTCCAACAATGCTTGTTGAATTATCCTATAATGTATACAAGCAAGCTTCGATATGAGACATTCTAGAATTATTACTGTTGTAAATAATGTTCTATTTTTATTTTATCGTCATTATTTTTTGTTATTATTATATAAACTATTATTATTTCTCTCTCTATGCTTAACGAACTCCTATTACATCCGCAGATTTTTCCCATTTCATGAAGCCTGGCCTAAAGTTGCAAGTATCATTTTTAGCTATGTGTGCTGCTTGTAGCTTTCCTATTATCTTTGTTTTTACAAACTGCTATAATTTTGGCTTTATCCCAGTTTGGTAGATGATTTGTTTTGGGATAGAGCCGGAAATTATAGCAGTTTGTAAAACAAAATAATAGGAAAGCTATAGAAGCAGCACATTTACCACCGTGGTGGCGCAGTTAATGCGTCGCCGTTGTACGTGGGAGGTCCTTGGATCAAAGCTGACCTCTGGCAGCCTTTTCCTCGACCCTACTACCCAGGAGATGGCAGTAAACTGGGTAGTGCTTGCCTTGACACGGGAGTTTCGCTGACCAACCAGCACCCTTGTCATTGGAGGCACGGGCCTGATCAGCCTTTAAATAGATTCACCGGTCTGGTGGCGCGCCCCGAGGGCACGGCCTCGCCTCGTGTCACCGGAGCAGTCCTCTGTTCCGCCGGGCCCGAGAAATCGGGATAGCCCCGCCGCCTGGTACGGTGGGGCGTGTGACAGGAAGCGTGCGGTCACGACTGTCCCGCAATGGTGCCGATAAAGTGGAAACCTCTGCCGTGTATAAGGTGTGTATGTGTGGTGCAAACTTGCAAAAATGTCCCCAGGTCGGGGGCACAAAAATATTTAAAAAAAGAAAGAAGAAGCCGCACATATAGCTAAAAATGATACTTTTAACCTTAGGCCAGGCTTCATGAAATGGGCAAAATGTGCGGCTGTAGTAGGAGTTGGTTAAGCAAAGAGAGAGAAATAATAATAGTTTGATATAATAATAACAAAAACAATAATGATGATAAAATAGAAATAGAACATTATTTAGAACAGTGATAAGTCTAGAATGTCTCATATCGAAGCTTGCTTGTATACATTATAGAAGAATTCAAGAAGCATTGTCGAAATATCCTCAAAAACGATGCCTTTATAGTTCTGTTGCACGATAATTTTGCACAAAAATCCAAACCATGAAACTGCTGAATGTCTTGATGACGGGTTCCTTATCCCTCCTACCATAGATGCTGAAGAAGACAATTTTTGTCGAAGCGCGTTCATCTGCCTGCTGTGTTGGTTTAAGTGATAATATCTGTCTACCACTGTTATATATATATATATATATATATATATATATATATATATATAGATATATATATAAACATCCTAGCTTCAAAAATAAAGTGCGCTGAAGGTGGGGCCGAAGGGAAGAATAATTCTTAAAACCTGATAGCAAAGACAGCACAACTCACGCTTTTGAATCAGACAGTGAACCACTAGCACTTCATGATGTGGTGCGCAACACTTCTTAAGACACGGTTGGGATGACCCAGATTATCTGGATACTTCTATCACTTACATTCCTCTTCCCAAAAATAATGGGAAGCTAGCTATACTTATGAAGGACTAATGGGATAAACAGCGTGGTTAGAAAAAAGCTCAGGAAGGAGGGAGGTTCCTTTCTGTAGCTTAGTGGTGAGACTGGATCCAGAACGGTAGGCGAGGCCAAAGCTTCCGATACCCAGCACTGCTTAGGTGGACGCCGTCGGGCTTGAAGAGTTCGGTGAGTGTGCCGACTCTGCGGCGCCCATCTGAAAGCTGACGGCCGATGTGTCCTGCCAAGGTTACGTTGTTATGGTTTTGCACTTCGTTAGCCATGAGAGCTTCTGCTTGATACGCAGCTGTTTGACGCCACATTTTGCCTGCTGAATTGCCACCCCGGCACCCAGCACGCTAGATGGGTCCGATGAGCACTATATTTTACCTCCTTAGTAGATCCAGCAGGCGCTGCGGGTCAAACCTGAGCAGACCTGGTGTATGGCGACCGTAGGCGTCCTTTCCACCAGCCCATATCACAACGTTGCTTTGCCAGCATCCCCTTTTCTCTGCGTGCGTTTGCTACGCTTCCAGATCGTGAAGCACATCTCGATGAATGCGGGCGACTGCGTTCCCACCGAACGCAAGGTTCAGCATCTGATCTGGGGGATGCATCTAAGCATCTGATCCAGGGGGCTTTAATAATCTGAAAGCTAGATTTTACGACCCAAGGCATCAGAATAAAACTTGAAAATCAATCAGAGAATTAAGAAAGGACGTTTAAACTATCACGAAAAGAATGCAAAATTGAATATATGTCTCACGTACAAACTAGTATATTTCAACATCCTAGCTTCGAAAATAAAGTGGGCCGATGGGTAGGAGACTTCTTAAAAACAGAAGGTGAGGCAACAGGAACTGACTGTCTTGAATCAGACAGCGAACCATTATCAATTTATGGTCTGGTGATTCACACTTTGTTCGGATTTCACCGATGATCCTGAGATTTGTATAATTTACATTCCTCTTCCCAAAAATAATGATAAGCCAGCTATACTTATGAAGGACTAATGGGATAAACAGCGTGGTTAGAAAAAAGCTCAGGAAGGAGGGAGGTTTCTTTCTGTAGCTTAGTGGTGAGACTGGATCCAGAACGGTAGGCGAGGCCAAAGCTCCCGGTACCCAGCACTGCTTAGGTGGACGCCGTCGGGCTTGAAGAGTTCGGTGAGTGTGCCGACTCTGCGGCGCCCATCTGAAAGCTGACGGCCGATGTGTCCTGCCAAGGTTACGTTGTTATGGTTTTGCACTTCGTTAGCCATGAGAGCTTCTGCTTGATACGCAGCAGTTTGGCGCCACGTTATGCCTGCTGAATTGCCACCCCGGCACCCTGCACGCTAGATGGGTCCGATGAGCACTACATTGTAGTTCCTCAGAAGATGCAGCAGGCGCTGCAGGTCAAGCTTGAGCAGACCTGGTGTATGACGACCGTAGGCGTCATTTCCACCAGCCCATATCACAACATTGCCTTGCCAGCATCCTCTTTCCTTTGCGTGCGTTTGCTACGCTTCCAGATCTTTAACTTAGAGCTTACAAAATCAAACTGAAACTTACCTCAAATAAATCAGATTGAAATTTACCAAATTAAACAGAAATGAAGGGCATTGAAACTATCACGAACAATTGTAAAATCCCATGTATGCCTCACTAAGGTACAAACTAGTATATATATATACATATATATATATATATATATATAATATATATATATATATATATATATATAATGATAATAATAATAATAGTAATAATATTATATATATATATATATATAATATGTCGTCGACGTATCTACAATAAATTGTTGGCTTAATATCTGGCTCTCTTAGACTAGTTTCCTCCACGTAGGCCATATAAAAGTTGGCGAAGAGGGGCCCCAAGGGGGAGCCCATGGCGACATATTCCTTGAAGTCAGGGATAGTGACCACCTCACAGCCATCATCAACAAATTTGAAAATAATTCAGTTCTCAAGTTCACGTTTGAAAAACATCATGACAACTCACCGTCTTTCCTTGACGGTAACGTAAAATCCACTCCCGAAAAGTACATTACCAGCGCATATACAAAACCCACGAAGACAGGAAAAACGCTGAACGCTGCCAGTGAATGCCCATCACAGTACAAACAGAGCGTACTGAGAGCATTCATAAAACGAGCTATCAACACTAGCTCGTCATATGAACACATAGACACCGAATTCAGCAGAGTGAAGCAGCTACTAATAAAAAAACGGCTTCACCAACTCAGAAACTGACAAAGATATCCACAAACAACTTAACAATCAGCACACAAAACAGCAACAACCAGAGCAGTACAAAGTCCACCACCTATACTACAAAAATCACATGAGTTCCCACTACAAATCAGATGAAAAATCCTAAAAGACATCCTCAAAACAACCACATCATGCAACACAGATGATGAATGCCTACAGCTCAACATATACTATCAGAACCAAAAATAAAACAAGTCAACTAGTCACGAAAAACAATCCAACCACAGTACAAGAGTCCAATCGCACCAATGTATTGTACCAGTTTCAATGTCCGCATGAGGATTGCAGGCCTCATGATAGACTGTACATTGGTGTGACCACGACGACATTATCACGCCGCCTCACCATTAGGCCATGTCGTGATCACCACTTTTCACAGGATCTTTGATTACCGAGTGCTTTCTGATGTATTGATGGCCGCTGATCACGATTTTCTGGTCGAAAGTTTCGAATTCGAAAAATATTTGCCCGCGCAAGCCGTTTGAAATTCTTCCGGTTTGCCAAAAATTTCGATGTTTTCATATCTCACGGACAATACAACGCAACTGATGTATTCAAAAGGCCCCAGAACTTTAAAACCATTGCAACTGAACAATTTCAAACCTTTTTTGACCCCTTGAAATATATACTTACCCGAAAAAGTACCTTAGAAAGACGGGGATGTTTGAGCTTAAAAAGATGATAATAGATGGCGCGCATGACGCAGCCGTCAACCACTGTCCCGCTTCGTCGCTTATGTCAAGAAGCTATTAGCCAAAGGAGATGGATATAGGATTTGAGCCTATTTTGAATTCGATGAATGAACATTTACCTTCACAAGATGATCTAGATTTTTCTCGCTTGCAGTTTTAAATATGATTGGTAATGGTTGCTTTCAAAGCAGGTCCAATTCAGATCAGCTAGCCAGCCTATATAGATTAGGTATCTAAGCATGTAGTCACTGCGGATCAATTTCAAGTATTAAAATGTATGCAAGAGCCAGTTGATTATATTTAGATTAGTCTTGCTATCACTAGCGAGTAGAATACCGCATTTCGGGAAAAATGAAGCTACACCACACCTAGCGCCGCCGTCAAGCCGCTTAACATGATTCACATGCATGCTGCCGCTCAACCAGCTCTCGATTGGGGCTGACGTTGTCGGTCACATTATGATGCTGCGGCTTGAAGAGATGGAGGCCAGGAAAGTGAACGAATTTCGCGTTTCAATAGCTTGAAAATTCGAACCGACCGCTGATGAAGTTGCCGAGACTTACAGAAGAGCATCTGTGCCAGCAAGAAACAAGTACAAAGTTCGCTGTGAAATAAGGAAGCACTGTAACCTGAAGGAAGCGATCAGAAGGCGTCTACAAAACATGAAGGTATCGTAAGCACGGACAAAGCATGACCACATTGTTTGACATATAAAGCAGAGCTTTACCGTCAAAGGCATCGGCAAACAGAACATTTCTGGAAGACCAGCGAGAAGCACAGAGGTTGTATATTGGGGGCTTGGATGCAGTCGTGACAGACCGTTGGAGACGGCAGCAGCTGCGGCAAGCCACTGCTGCTGCCGCCAATAAGGCCTGATCGGGAGGCCGGCTCGTCCGTAGTCGAGCACAATAATATGACAATCACCCGGACAAGTCTATAAACGACTTCCGTGTAACATTTAGAAATAAGTTTTATTTCAGAGATTGATTTATACCTGCCAGAGCCTGTTCGCGTGCGGCGTGTTAGCAGCTGGTGTGATGCTACAAATAGGAAGCTCGCTGCTGCATATACCACCAGCGGTCGCTGTCAATGGTGCTGTTGCGTTCTGACGCAGCTTTGGCTCCGTCAGAACGCAACATCCGGAGAACTCCTGGTAGCTACAACGACAGCAGCAGCGGCTTGGCTCAGCTGCTGCCGTCTCCAATGGTCTGTCACGACTGCATCCAAGCCACCAATATACAACCTCTGTGCTCATCGCTGGTCTTCCAGAAATGTTCTGTTTGCCGATACCTTTGATGGTAGAGCTCTGTTTGATATGTCAAACAATGGTGTCATGCCTTGTCCATGCTTACAATATCGTCATGTTTTGTAGGCACCTTCTGATCGTTTCCTTCAAATTATAAAGCTTCCTTATTTCTCAGCGAACTTTGTACCTGTTTCTTGCTGGCACAGATGCTCTTCTGTAAGTCTCGGTAACTTCATCAGCGGTCGGTTCGAATATTGAAGCTATTGAAACATGAAATTAGTCCGCTTCCCTGGCCTCAGTCTCTTCAAACTGCAGCATCATAATTCGACCGACAACGGCATGTATTGACGGCAAGCTGGGTGTCGTGTAGCTTCATTTTTCCCGAAATACGGTATTCTCCTTGCTAGTGATAGCAAGACTAATCTGAACATAATCGACTGGCTCTTGCATACATTTTAATACTTGAAATTTTTCCGCAGTGACTACATGCTTAGATACCTAATCTATATATGGCTGGCTCGTCCTAATTGGACCTGCTTTGAAAGCAACCATTACCAATTATGTTTAAAACTGCAAGCGAGAAAAATCTAGATCATCTTATGAAGGTAAATGTTCATTCATCGAATTCATAATAGGCTCAAATCCTATATCCAGCTCCTTTGGCTAATAGATTCTTGTCATAAGCGACGTAGCGGGACACTGATTGACGGCTGCGTCATGCGCGCCATCTATTATCATCTTTTTAAGCTCAAACATCCCTGTCTTTCCAAGGTACTTTTCCAGGTAAATATATATTTCAAGGAGTCAAAAAAGGTTTCAAATTGTTCAGATTGAATGGTTTTAAAGTTCTGGAGCCCTTCCAATACATTAGTTGCATTTTATGGTCCGTGAGATATGAAAACATCGAAATTTTGGCAAACCGGAAGAATTTCAAACGGCTTGCGCGGGCAAATATTTTTCGAATTCGACATTTTCGACCAGAAAATCGTGATCAGCGGCCATCAATACATTAGAAAACACCCGGTAATCAAAGATCCTGTGAAAAAGTGGTGATCACGACATGGCCTACTCACCATGCACCTACAAGACCACACAGGCCTCGTAGAACACTGGCTACACAAACACCACACAAAACCAACACACAAACTCCTAAAAGACAACACAAAAATCATCGACTCCGCCCACGACCATCACCGCCTATTCATTCATGAAGCCATACACATCACACGACAGAAACCACACCTCAACATACAGAAACATACACACATTTCACTAGCACTGTGGGGTGTGTGAACTGTGACTGAATAGTATGTGGTATAGTATACATTAGAATGTAATTAGTATGGTTGTGATTTATGAATGTGTTAAAACTATGCTCTGTGGTTTTGCTCAGTGAAAGTTGCTAAGATATTGTCCTCTGCTCCTTCTTGAAAATATTCGCTTTTTGTAAACTAAGATTAGCCTCAGTAGGTAACAAACTAAAAATGAAGTGTTAGTTGTCCCTGATAATGATTGGTATAATACAATCGAAACGCGTCGGAAAAAATGACTTATGACTATAATAGAAGTACTTAACACCCTTACCGAACCAGACAAAAAATATTCAACAAGCTACTGAAACCGAAAACTCTCAAAAACTCGAAACGCTATTCTCTTTAACGACATCTGCCTGAAAGAATATATATATATATATATATATATATATATATATATATATATATATATCACTTAAACCAACACAGCAGGCAGATGAACGCGTTTCGACAAAAATTGTCTTCTTCAGCATCTATGGTAGGAGGGATAAGGAACCCGTCATCAAGACATGCAGCAGTTTCATCGTTTGGATTTTTGTGCAAAATTATCGTGCAACAGAACTATAAAGGCACTGTTTTTGAGGATATTCCGACAATGCTTCTTGAATTATTCCATAATGTATACAAGCAAGCTTCGATATGAGACATTCTAGACTTATCACTGTTCTAAATAATGTTCTATTTTTATTTTATCATCATTATTGTTTTTGTTATTGTTTTGTTATTGTTTTATTATTGTTTTGTCGGTCGTCACACTTAGCACGGGACCGCCCTGGGCGCCGGCCTGTGCCGGGCAGATATTGTTCAGACGGCCACAGAGCCCGGCGTGCTGGTCGTGTACGTGCTCAGATCGTCGCGGTCCACAAGGATCTCCGGGGCCGGCGTGCAGTCTTAATAAATAGCTGCTGGGTCGAACGGCGCACCAGCTGCTCACTGCAACCGCTGCGCCAACTCCGTTATGTTTGGTGGGCCTGTGGGAACCCGGTTATGCTTGTTCTTATTCAGAGAATGTGTCGGACATTGAGCTCGAGACCCATGGCTCAGGAGATATGCATTATTCATGGTTGATGAATAACGGATTAAAACGGAAAAACTGAACGTTTGTAGTCACCATGTATTTCATATGACTCCTGCAACTTTTAGACATTGCAAATGCTTATTTCTTCCGCAACCTCCGCTGGTGTACCAGCTAACTTCTCCACGTCCATGCGGACTGACATCCGCACACGCTTGGAAAGCCCCTCCATCGGCTTCCGTGGAATGTCCGGACTGGTGTCTCGAACGCAGCGTCGTATGCGTGACTTCAGCATCTAATCCGGTGACGTCTCCCAGCTGTCTCGGTATACAGTTTGCCTTAGAACACAACTAAAATCCTAAACTGACCTGATCTGAGGAATATTTGGTGAGTTCATGCCACGGACCACCGTATGCACCTCGCTCCTGTGAGCGAATCTACTCTTGCGTTTGCACAGCTGAGGGAAGACAACTCAGGCCAGAAAATTACACTTCAGCAGGATACAAGGTGAGCAATTTCATGTAGATTCATCGTAAGGATTTGGGGGGGGTAAAATGCGCCGTCATTTTTAGCCCTGCTTGGGCAAATTACTGGTAGCAGTATGCCTTTGGGGAAAGAGCGATTTCCATCAAAACCTTCTTGTGAATTTCCCCTGAGGATTGTACCGCACGCTTTTCGGGACGCAGTCTCCGGCGCCGCTGTCGTGGCTTTTCTTGGCCTGTAGCATATGCACGCAAATACATTTATTTAAACAGAGGAAAAACTGAGTACATATATAGGAAAGTGCATATAGCATAGGAACATGTGCTATAGTGCATATAGCATAGGAAAGTGATATAGCAAAGTGGGTAGACAATGAAAAACGTTCCATTAATTATGCATATAGCATTGCAATATGCATAATCAATGAAATATCTGCTATGGTCAATGAAATATCTGCTAAAGAACAAACCTTCGACCAGTGTATTAGTTGCTTGTGTAACGTCTCCGTCCGCATTTTAGTCATGTATGGTGGGAGTGGTTTAGTCCAGGGGCCCGGTATGCAAACTGACACCGGCCATCTTCACTGCACACTCTAGGCAAATGATTTCGTTGTGCTTGTCGTGTGTTTCCGGAATGGAATGGTTGTTTCGCCAGTGACTGATCCAGGACTTCATCGCGGTGGTAAGGGGGAGCTAGGGGACTGGAGCCTCGCCCACCATTGTCTTGGATCAGCCTCTGCCTAGGCATAAACTGTATGCACTCAGACATTTGGGGGGACTTGAGCCTCCCTTTCAAGCCCCCTTTTATCCGCCACTGGTTGTTACGGAACCAACGAGGCCTAAAATCATCAGTGGCTCACCTGAATTTGTAGACTGCATTGTTAAGGCTCGACTCTTATGTGGTGACTGGGCCGCTCTTCATGGCGATGCATATTCTTTGGGCACAAATTTGTATAAATTGGCAATTTGTTTTAGAATTTGAACTCTGTATTGATTTGGGTATGAATCTCTTCAAAACTGTTTTCTGATTGCTAAGTTGTAAGGTTTTTTTCTATTGCGATGGTGTGTAAGGGGATATCCGTGTGTACAAGTGTAGTGGTGCACTGTAACGCACGTTGTTCTGTGTCTCTTTGTTTTGTGTTATTTAGGGAAAACCAGGAGGAGGGGGCTGAATTTCGCCTCCTCCCTTCACAGCGGGGCTCATGTAATATACTGCGTCAACTATACAGATATGTCAATAAGGAGACAGCCTTCACTGCGGATGAGGTCTAGCTGGTTGAGGCGACACAGCTTACCACAGCGGTGCACTATATAGAAACGACTTCGCTCACTCCTCAGGATAGCATCTGTTAATTTAGCTCGCCAGGCATCAGAAGCTGCCGGAGAGGCTGATGAGCCGTGTGCCACAACTGGGCTTTTCTGCGAAGCTGCTGTATACCAAAGCTGTTGAGCCTTAGGACTGTGTATTTAGTTCGGTTGTTCTCAATATAGGAGCGATAAATCCTAAACCGGAGCGGCCCAGCTATTTGAACTGGAGCGGCCCAGCTATTTGATGCAGCTGTTGCAATGTGATTTGAACGTGGATGTTTTCCTTGTCCACACACCCCTCCTTTTTCAGATAACAGTATCCTATTGATGTGTGATATATCCGGGGCCCTGTGCTCGCTTGGACGGACCGT
Organism: Lepas anatifera; assembly: GCA_034440635.1. Lineage (NCBI taxonomy): Eukaryota > Metazoa > Arthropoda > Thecostraca > Lepadidae > Lepas > Lepas anatifera. The sequence continues at coordinate 54,319 of JAOTON010001858.1, read as the reverse complement.
TGGGGCAACACTGGTCACCGTGCCCGCTTGAACGGCCCAGTGGGGCACCACTGGTCACCGTGCCCGCTTGAATGGCCCATTGGGGCACCACTGGTCACTGTGCCCGCTTGGATGAACCAGTGGGGTACCACAGGTCACCGCATGGACGGACGAATAGGTCACCACTGATGATGCACCTCCTCCTAAATCGACCAAGCCTGCACTGAAACAGCGCTTCACTCCGCCTGGTAGGACGATGCTATGACTGAGTACTTCTCTACGGAGCTATACATACATTTTGATAGCGACGCATCCTGTCGGTTTTTACAGAATTGCTCAATTTTGTTTTGTTGCTTCTCCCATCAGACAAATTGAGCTGTGACATGAATGCGGAAAATCATCAGTCTAGGCCCTCGTTCCGTCGTTGATAAACCATGCATAATTATACAGAGAACATGGCCCGACGTGAAGCTGTTCAAGTTGCTGGCCCAGAGCTACGAAAGGGGACAGGAAGAAGGATGAGGTGTTTTTGATTATGTAGATGAAGATTACCTCATGTCAATGAAAACGATGAACTTCTTTCATTTTGAAAAAAACTCGTTGCTGATCGCTTTCGGTTTATTTTGACAAGTTTTGACCGTGGTTAGCGAAAATAGTTGTAGAAGTGGTGAAGAGAGGAAGATGCAACTTTTACACAAAAGGCTTCTGGTTTGAAGAACAAGCAATCTATTCGTGAAAATTGTAGACTTCCGGCGATATGGAGACAAAAGAGGGCGGTGAAAGGAGAGGAAAGGTTAGTACCAGAGTACCTGTTATGACAAAGGCATACTATGTATGTACGAACAGTGGATTTATCGGTTTTAGCGCGCGAGCCGTGTACTTGTTGTAATGAGTGTGGTTGGACGAGCCGAGCGAGTGCTATAATCACAGACGTGTACGTTGAAATAGTGTTTTTCACTATCTCCCTTTTGATAATTCCCTTTACAAACAGGCCCCTATTTCGGTGGCATAGCACATTCAAGGAGAGCAGATGTTTACGAGACAACTCTGTGGCGTGGGTATCTCTTCGGTGCCATTTCCAGGCTCATACGCCTCAAGTTTCATCTGGAGATCACCTCGCATCATAAGAATGCTTAGATAAATGGTTTGAGCCACAAGGGCGCCAGATACGAAACCTCTAATCTGTGTCACTCTGGTTAGGAGAACGTCTCGCTTCCTGACTTCTGACACATCCTGTGGGCCAGTTGTATGCAGTGAGATCCTCTCCCTCAGATTACAGGCTTCTCCCGCTGTTGACACCTGCGCTCCCTTCAGTTGGCTGGTGTACCAACTAACCTCCAGGCCGTGTGGCGGCGCCCTCTGGACGATTCGGCCAAAATATCACCTTCTTTAGCCTACAGGCGTCAAAAATATGCATAATTGACACTTATCACACCTGTTTATCTGATCATTCTGCATTGACGGTTGATTGTCGACATCATATGGATGTATGTACAGCTCGCTCTGCGCCTGGGTTTGCGTAAAGATGGGCGCGCGAGATCATCAGTTGCACTACAGGATAGCAGGCGGCACAGGACACTCGGCACTCCATCACTGTTTTGCTGGTGACGACGTTCTTGATCCGGACACATAGTTGCTGTTATGTATCGAGCGTGTGTCGTGCATATCAGATGTGATAAATATGTGCCGGCTCTGCTCGAATGAGACTCGCTGGTGCGAAGCATTCCATTGTGACTCCCAAGCGGGATACAGTTCCCGAACACGCCACAGTTCTTCTGCCCCAGCGCGCTCTTTGTGTTGTGGACTTGTTCAACAGAGTGCTCAGGTTTGGACTTTGAATGTATGGAGTGTGTGAAACCGAGCAGGATGTGCCTCTTTAAAGGCTTCAGACAAGTGTTGCCACATGTGTCTGCCGCAGGCGCAGTTTTGCTCGTGAATAGACTGCCCTGAGGCCGTGAAGTAATTGGCCGGATATGAAAAAGTGAACCAATTCAGCTATATTTTTCAGATGGTGAGGATGGCTCTGAGTGAGACCTATATAGTCGGCTCGCTCACAGTGTGGAAGAGGATATTTCGGGAGCCCTGTCGGGGGTGCTGCAATTGACTGGCTTCTATTAAGGTAATGTCGATAGCTGTCGGCGGCCACGTTTTCAAAGCGGCCGCTTTTTGTGAACTACATTGACTTTATTAGGTCTGGGCTCGGCCAGCCACACTAATGGTCCGAAATTACTTGGCGCGGCATCGCTGTATTGCTGCTACGCAGTTACCCTTGGTAGTTGCCGCATTAGTGCAGCTGGCTCAGTGGGGCTCAGTCCATTTTGTAGCTTGTTCTTACGTGCTGGGAAGCTTGTCCTTGTCCCCTGTTATTGTCTGCTGGCATTGCTGCAACTGCAACCTTCCGCTCCCCCGCGTGCCATCGAGCACGTTTGCCTGTGCTGCAGCTGGTATGTTTTCCCGTGAGAATGCTTTTCAGACGAGTTAACCTGACATAGATAGGTATATCGCTTGGTGTCCAAAACTTAATTGTGGTTTGCCATGATCCTTTCATATTTGACACGAAAGTTTTATGAAACAGCAGATGGCATACCGTTGACATTTTCCTGAGTACAATACGTAGTATACAATCAGTGGCGGATCTAGCCGGTCGGTTTGGGAAGGGCAAACCAAAGTTGAAAAGCAAAAAAAAAAACGTCATGGTGAGAAATGTGGCCCGAGATACTTTGTTCCTATTCAAGCCTCAATATTTACACTGAACTTAACTGGTTCTGTTAGAAGTTGAGAGTTGAAGCACAAAAATCTTACTTATAAACTAAAAAGCAGTCTGGGAAAAAGGTCGTTGATCGCTTTGGGGGGGGGCAAACATAGTTTTGCCCCGAGCTTTTCCGTTTGGGGGGTCAAATGCCTCTCCCCCTGGATCCGCCACTGTATACAATACGATGCAATGCATGTACTTTCCATAATGACCACATAAAGCGCCCTTGTTGAGTAGCTCCATTCGGAAAAAAACTCAAAGCGTTTAGATTTAGGCACCTTTCGAGTTTTATCCTGTATCCATAACATGTAATCCACTAACATACGCGCACACACCGGAATTACAGGTGTCCACGTGCAATTTTTCTGTGGGTAAATACGAAGTAATTGGATGGGATGGGATGCGTTTCCAAACACAGCGTCTGACGGATCTACTATTGTACAGCTGAGTGTACTCGCTAAACGACACCGGTCCAGGGGCGACCAGGTGGCTGGCGAAGGCGCGTCTGCGAGCGCCTCCGAAGCCGCGCTCTCAAACCTCCGCCTCTGCCACTCTCCTCTCTTAACACCTCGTTTCAGGCTGTACTGTGAACCGTGACCACCAGTTTGGTGCTCCTTGCACTTGTGGCTGCTGCTCGTTGAATCCTGTTGCTGCCGTTTTGCTGGACACATGTTACGGCATTATTGACGTGGCAGTGTAATGCCGCTGCTCAGTCACGCCCGCCACAGCTGTGTTATTCGCCGCGTGGCGGGTCTGTCGAAAGCACTGCCCTCGATGTTGATCTGTATGCATGCGCGGCTGGGGCTATTGTCACGCCTGTGTCAATGCCGCCGCCATGAATGGTGCGCCGCCGAGAATGGCGTTGTGTCGGAGGCCTCGCACTGCCGACTGCCAGCCGGCCACACCCGCCACAAATACTCTCCTCGCCCCGCATGTGAACGTCGAGAACGGAGCGTGTGTGAAAATCGGGGGATTTACTGGGGCGATATTGCATGCGATTTGAATTTATCGTTTTTTGCCAGAATTCATCCAGATTAATGACCTGCACCGTGAGTGAACTTGTTGGGAAATTTTCGTTTTATATTATCGTTAGAGAGTTGGTAGTCTTGCCGGGAAAGGAGGCTTATCGTGTGTCGAGCCTTTGTTAACTGCTTTGGCCCCGGAAACGACAGGCCTCGATGTGTGGTCGCGACATATACCAGCCAATAAAACCACTCAGCTACGACGTGCCGTCCTCTACAGTTCAGCAATTCCTCTTATCTGCGAGCGGACGACTTGGGTCGTGGAGAACTCAAAAAGACCGTCTCTTGAAAGTCGTTACCACTTTTATTTGTCCGGGGAGATTTCATTTGAACTTCATTTCTGGCGTAAAGGACGTGCTCGAGTTCAAGAGTCGAAGTGTGTTGTTTCCAGTTGAGGCGCACATGCATGGCGATGGTGTACCAAATGTAGTCCCGGTCGCGAGGGCGTGTAGAGTAGGGTGTCCCAAAATACCACTTTTTCGTCTGTGCAAGCTTGCCGGTTGACACCGCATACTCCTTTGAGTTAATAATGAGCATGCAAAATTTGGATTCGATCCTTTGAGGTTTGGTTCCCCCACCCCCCCCAAAACTGGTGAAAATCGAAAATCGTTGAATTGGCTCGAAAATGGGTTCATTCCAAAGCTTATGACAGCGGAAAACATATTTCACTCATACAAATTGATGTAACACCTCTTCTTCGTCGTTTTAGAGAGCTAAGAAGTTCCGAATTGCGGTATCACTGGCCAGAGGCGGATCTAATAAACTTTTTTACGGGGGGAGGGGGGTAACATGAACAAAATCAGCCCTCAACATCAGTGAGAACCGGCTGCAGGAGCCGGACGCTGCTCTGCGCGGCGCCTTCTCCACCCTGCAGATCCTGCTGTGTGACCGGCAGCGGTACACCTGGGCGGACGTTCTCCAGTGCGCCGTCATGTGGCCTGACATCCACCGACTCACGCTGGTCACCAACCGGATCTCCAGTCTGCGGACTCCGCCGGAGGACATGTTTCAGCACCTGGACTCCCTGGACCTCGACTCCAACCCCATCCAGGACTGGACTGAAATCCTCAAACTGGCTACGCTGCCGCAGCTACGTGACCTGGGCCTCAACAACACCGGCCTGCGTCGGATAGAGGTGCCGGAGGAGGCAGCGGACGTGTTCCCGGCGCTGACTACCATCGGACTGGACAACAACCACATCGGCGAGTGGGAGTCGGGACGCGCTGTCTCGCCTTACGCGGCTGCGCGACCTCACGCTGCGGAACAACCCGCTGTCCAGCTCGGAGAAGCCGGAGACGGTCCGCGAGCTCACCATCGCCCGCATTGGTCGGCTCCAGGTGCTAAACCGGACGGAGGTGACCCGGGAGGGGCGGCGCTGGGCCGAGCTGGACTGCCTGCGCCGGTTCGGACCCGCCTGGCGGGAGGCGGGCGGCAGACTGCAGCCAGCAGCCAGCCGAACGGTCCGCCGACGTCTGGCAGCCGTTCGTCGGGACTCACCCCAGATACACCGACCTCTGTCAGGAGTGGGGCGCGCCGGAGAACAGCGAGCTGAAGGTGACGGCGGACACCATCAGCGCCCACATGGTGTCGCTGGAGATCCGGCGCGCCTCCGACCAGGCGTTGCCCGACGACGCCGTCTTCCAGCGCAAGCTGCCACTGACCATGCGCACCTCCAAGCTGAAGGTGCTGGTCAACAGACTGTACCGGGGAAACATCAAGAAGCTCATCCTTAGCTACGTCAGTCCGGAGAGGCCGGACTGGGAGATTGAACTGGACCGGGAGAGGGACCTGCGCTTCTTCGGCGTGGAGGATGGCAACTGGCTGGTGGTCCGCTACGTGTATCTACACGGCGGCTGGCGTGTGCCCGAGGTCGGAGGCCCCGGACTCGGACTGGAGCCGCTGGTGACGGTGCGCCTGCTCACTGATCACTGGTGGGAGGTGGGCCCTCTGCTGGCTGTGTAGCTACTTCAGAGAATCCGTCCTTGGCGGTGTCTCAGTCTGCCATGTCACCTCTTCAATCGGCCCGGATTTAATTCTCGAACATTTGTCTCATTGTTTGCTTCATATAACGTTTTTGTCTATGATTTCGGTATACTTTTTGTTGTCTTTGTTCTGCCGCATATGTGGGCCTTAAACTTTAAAACATAAACTTAAGACACAGACTCTCAACTAGGATATTTTCTCAGCAACCACTCTCATGTCTCTTTCATTACTTTTATTTGATCATATTTTTTGTTTTGTCTATTTGCCTCTTGTTAGGTTCTCGCTCTGTGGCAATCTGAGTTTTGGCAATCTGTGCATGTTTTGTTTTGTTTTCTAAACCTGCTTTTGTTTTTGCCTTACTTTGTTTGTCTGTTTTTGCCTTCTAGGAAAGTTCTTGCTCTGCAGAGCTTGTTTTGTTCTAAATTGGATTTGTTATTTCTATTATTTTTGCCTCGTGCATGTACTTGCATTATTATGATCATCTAGCTGTATTACTTGTTTCAAGCAGTATGCACTATTCTTTCTTTTTGTTTTGTATCACATTATTTGCATTGTATTGTGTGTTATCTCTTATGTTTGCTGCGCTTGGTTTTGTTTTTGTTGTTGTTTTTTGCTTTTATTTGCTCTCAACTGCCATTATTCCTCTTTGATGAAGTTTGTGTTCTTATGCCTGCTCTTTTTTCCCTCGTTTCTTGTCTTTATCTTGAGAAAATCAATAAAAAAATATGATGATGATGATGAAATGGAAAAACAGTGTCTTTTTCAAGAAAATAGACCAAAATTGGCCAAAGCGAGTAGAGTTTTATCACTTTTAAGGGGATGGCGGAGTGGTTTTCCTTGCATCCGCCGCTGGTATGGGCATGACAAATTATATATTGTACTTCGCCTGATTTCGGGAAACAAAGCCATTTGCGGCATCACTACGGACATAAGTGCTTGGTACCATTGTGACCGTTAGAATGAATATTCCATGTTTTCGTTCCTTTACAGAGTTGTCGTGTCATGAGTAATTTGCATTTAATGTTGAAGCAGTCTACCTGAAGAAAATTGTACGATGCTTTCAGCATACTCGAAGAAAAGATCCAATGATGAAGAAGAGACAAGTCAGCGACGGAAAAAAACATGCAGGCCGACCTCTGAAGTACTCCAGGGGTCAATTGACACTATGAGATGACTTTGTTGGTAAATCCTTTCAGCTGCCTGCCAATCAGCTACCGACGAAGCGTAAAATGCTCCAAAGGTACCGAGCCCTCCGCATACAATAGCCCAGTGCAACGAAGCACTAACTAGCTGGACAGATCGCTTTAGAGGTCCAGGCGATACAAGTCACCGTTTGAGTGCTCTGCAATACTGTTTACAGCAGCTGTCAAAATGTGCCATGAATACGCTAGGCGTGTGAGTCAAGCAATACTGAAATCTGAATCGAGAAACACTTTCATTTCAGCACCAGCTCTATTCATTTCATCGCCAGCTCATGGCAGTCGATTATTCTTTTCGTGGTAACAGTGACAAGTTCTTAAGGACCCTGCATATCGGGGGCTCAAAGTTTTTCCTACTAAGCGGCTGGCATTTTCGACTAGTCCATAGGGAACACATGTTAAAAGCTTGCAATCTAGAGCCTCGGGAGGGTATCTTAAACCACGCGCAGGTTCACGAAAAGCAGTTCAAATTGACGCCAGGACATTTTTCTTTTCATTTCCGGGGTCAAAACCGCCAGCCGTGACATTAACCAGAGAGCTAGACGGTGAAAACCAGTCCCATGTTTTGGTTTCATTTTCAGGCGTGGGTTCGAATCCTAGAAGCGGCCAAACTTTTCATAAAGTCCGAATGTGCAAAACAAAATGTATTCGCTTGAAATTCATGCAACTTTGCGCCCTTCATGCTTTTAGCTCTAAGGGATGCTTTTTCCTAGTGCAGAGGCGGATCCAGCAGTAAATACGTCATGTTCCAGGGGCGGATCTAAGGGGATGGTAGGTGATGAGGGCGACCGCGTACCGTTAGCCTGGCCTTGAGCACGACAAAAGGCCCTCCGCAGGGCATAGGCGGATCCAGGGGGACAAGGGGGAAACGTGCCCCCCGATCGACCCTCGGCGCCCCCTGAAATGGTCACGGCGCCCCCTGAGGGGTCGATGGAAAAAATGTCGCTAAAATGTCGCTTCCTATCCCCACCAGGATGCGAAAATCGGCGCCTACCGATAGAATTTTCCGCCCACCTGATAGATTTTACCGTTCAAAAATGGTGCCCCCCGGAACGGATGGCGCCCCCTACCCTGATTGGCAATTCTGGATCCGCCTATGAAGCAGGGGGCTCCCTTTATGTTCAGTGGGCGTTTCTTAGGTAAATTCAAGGAGCCCAAACGCCACGGATACTGGTCTCGGGGGTCCCAATAGCTGGCCTGGAGTCCGCCAAAAGTATCAAACCTTATTTAATAAGTACGTTTAAATACACACCACCCTGATGATTTATTCACTTTTAACGCCCAATTTATGAAAAATAAAAAACACGAGCGGGGGCCCCTACAATTGAAAACCGAGCCTCTTTTTGAAAAAAATTCTGCATCCGCCCCTGCCATGGTCATCAAGTGGCTGAATTGTACCCACTTTCAGCCGATTGTCATCGAAACGACACCATGTTCGCAATTTTTCCTGAGATTGCCTTCCTCAAACGTATGGCCTAGATCCGCCCCTGTCCTAATAAAAGGGACAATGAATCAACCCTCGGCGTCCTCTCAAATGTTCATGGCGGTGCTCTGTGGGGTCGATGGTGCCCCCTGAAATGTCACCGCACCCCCTCCCCGATGCAAGAATCGGCGCGCCGCTATAGAATTTGACATCCACATGATAGGTTTTGTCAGCCAAAAGTGCCGCCCCCTTGATCTGGATGGCACCTCCCCGTAACATGCCCCTCCGATCTGCGACCCTGGATCCGCTTATGCCCGCTACGTAGTCGTATTAATTTACTGGTCGCGTACGCTACTGGCCAACATCGCACCTCTGCTCAATACCGACATGACTAAACAACACAAAAAAATAGTTCGAATAGCATATGTGATGCACTGCTTCTCCATCCTGTTTTGGGTACAAACAAATACCACAGTCACCAGCTGCAGCCGTTTGTGTTTACCTTATATCAATGTACTAAACTAGTATTATTTTTGGCATATTCCTAGTATACTATACTAAAACTGGTACTAAACTATGATTCTGATCACTTTGGGTACAAAACTTTGAAGTACCCGTTATTCAACTGCCCTGCTGCATATGATCATGAGGGCTAACAACAATCCTTCTTCACAAGAGGACTTTGGGCGCGTATAGCCCAGTTGCTGAAAGCGCCCTAAAACACCAATACACACACACACACACTCACAAGAAGACTTCAGTTTCTTCATTAATCAACACCAAGTGCCTAATCCTAGAATTAGATAAAATATTTTCTGCTCACGCTGTTCTTTGTTGGGGTTTTTCTGGCGATACTCTTCGACAAGCTCTCCATGGCCCCCGCCGAGTACCTTCAAGTCAAGCAGATTGCAGAGCTAATCGCCCTCTTTCATGACCCATACTTCTTGCAGGCCCTACTGACTGCGGGAACTCCACGGCTTGACCTCAGGCTGTTCCAGGACATGAATACCTATTCAGGGCAGCTACCAACCGCTGCGAAAGCCACACAGTGCTCTATCATGCGCCAACCGTGGCATCTCACGGGTGGAAACGCTGTCCTCTGGTTGTTTGGTGAGGGTGTGTCAACAGATGAAAATTCAGAGGTAGCAGCTGCACTCCCTGACAGTCACACAGCCAGGAACATTGGCACCGGGAAAGCCGATGTTGTCTGGAGCAGATAAGCTGAGGCTCTGTGACTTCGTTCGACCGCACTCCTGGCCGGCATTCAGGTGGATGAACGTCAGCAACCAGTGCTTACCACCCATGAATCGGCGAGTGATGCAGACTTCATCAGTAGGAACACTTCCATGGAAAATTTAGCAGTCACAAACGACAGCGCGGAACGATCGGTGAAATACATCATGGACTACACCGACGTTGCCCGTGAAGGTTACATGAGGGCTCGGAATTGACAGTAGCCTGCGCACACCGTCTCCAAGCGCTGAATCTTGAAAAAGAGCTGGATGACGTGCACGTGTAAAAATATGAATATAGAACTAGAAGGAGTAGTCTAACAACATTTTGTTTGAGAACAAGTTTCCTTCCCCATTAATGGGCTTCCGAATAAACACATGAAAGCCATTGGCTTGATGATATGGTGTGTCGTTTTGACTGCACCGATTGGTTGCGAAAAAATTAAACAATATTTGTGCGATGAATGCCCACTTTCCATGCCATTGACAGTCCCCGGGGAAAACCAATCTAGCTATGCCCTTGAAAGCGGTTAAATTGTACTGGCTGTGGCTGATTCTGGTCCATTTTCTTGAAAAGACACAATAATTTTTCCCATATTTCCCGGGATACCCCCAAAAATGTTTATTAGATCCGCCTCTGACCAGTAATCTCGCAATTCGAAACTTCTTACCTCTTTAAAGCATCAAGAAGTGGTTTTGCATCAATTTGTATGAGGGAAATTGTTTTTTTGTCATAAGCTTTCAAATGAACCCATTTTCAAGCCAATACAACGGTTTTCCATTTTCATCAGTTTAAGGGGGAGACCAAACCTCAAAGGATCGAATCCAAATTTTGCATGCTCATTATTAACTCAAAGGAGAATGCGGTGTCAATCGGGAAGCTTGCACAGACGAAAAAGTGTTATTTTGGGACACCCTAGTGTAGAGTCGGGAGCGCAGAGGGAGGGAGAGGGGGGGGTAAAGGATCACCGTGAAGCTGCGCTCAACCTTGGGTCTTCATTGTGGAGACATCAGATACTGGAGAGCGACATATTAGGCTTTGGAAACGGCGAGAATGTACAAATGTCGGCCAGCAAAGGTTTCAAAGCTATTGTCCGAACCGAGAGCACATGCGGTGCATTCTTCACATTCATGTCAACAAGGCTCGCTTTTGCCTTCAGATGGAAGTAGCCCAGCTTTAGCTGCCACGAGCGAACGTTATGGATCTAATTAGTGGTCTGTAGTACGCTCCGCATATCTGCATCCATAACAGATGGCTAGTACGCAAGCTATGGATCTGGAAAATGTAACGAGTGGACTGATATCAGTTCTGGTCGAACGAGACTTATACCAGTCAACCCGCCCAATCGTCTGTGAAACAGTCCTGATTATCCTCATCAGTTATGATCCGGAGCGCGTACTACCCTCCGACAGTTGCCCCGGGAGTCCACAGCCTTGGCTACAGCCCGTGTTCAGCTGGTACACCGAGTCTGCCTTCAGAAGCGAGTGTTCAGCCGCTGTGTCTGGCGGGTGCGTGAGGCGTCGGAGCCGGCAGCACTGCCGCGCGCCCGGCCCGGTGTCTGGTCTCGTTCTCAGCCGGGTCTCGCCGCCGCCTGGCAGCCGCTGTTTGCCAGATTGCCTCGGAAGCTTGCCTGCGTGCGGAATTTAATCTTTTGAGTAATCTGACAGCATGAGGCAGGCGCGGATACAGGGGGAAGCAGGAAAGGCACTTGCCCACAACCTCCCGATTTACACAGATTTTCTATGAAGCAAACATATATTTTCACGATTTTGGGCCCCCGTTGCCCCCCCTCCCAAAACCCTCGGGCTAGATCCGGTCCTGGCAGGAGGTGAAACACATACCAGGCGAGGTTATCTAGCAATTACATTAGTCGGTGCGTGTTTTGATGCGGTTGCTGGATGCTGCATTATAACGGTACGAGGCCGTTACTCGGACGTGTAGACACTGTGTTCTCACAACAGCAGAAAGCACTACGTCTTCAAGCACTCTGAGCGCGGCAGACAGTTCATTTCGCTCGCGGATTTTTGCCAGGGAAGGATGAGAGCGAGATGGATCTTCTTCACTGAGGTTTGATTTTAAAATGGATCAGGCTGCTGCATTCAAAGTGAAAAATGGAACGAGCAATATCGCCTCCCGCGGTTTCCCGAATGTCTGTCAGTGGTGAATGGCACGGGGTATAGCACAACGTTCCGCCGCTGCCCATAGAAACTCGACAGAATAGTGGTTGCAACAATACGATACAAAACTTTCACACCCGCATCAGGTCGATCGATATCTGAAAAAAATAAACTTTGTTTTTTTGCGTTAGTATAATTTCCTGGGTTTGAAACCGTTCACTTAATATTAATGATCAGGTTTTTGACGCACGAGCCTAGAAAACAATGGTGCATGAACAACCTGGTCCGACCAGGGGCGCCGCCACGGAATTTTTTCAGGGTAGGACGGACCCGGACTGGTGCTGACCGGTGGAGGCGAATTTGGAGCATATTCGGTATCTGACAGCATTGATGACGATGGACCCACACATTTTGGAGGGACGTGCCCCCAGTGGCGGATCCAAGGGGGGCAAAAAGGCATTTCCCTCCAAACGGAAAAGCTCGGGGCAAAACTATGTTTTGCCCCCCCAAAATGATCGACCTCCTTTTTTTCCTCGGCTCCTTTTTGGTTTATAAGCAAGATTCAGGTGCTTTTAAATCTCACCTTCAAACTGAACCAATTAAGTTCAGTGGGAATATTGGAGCCTCGGACCGGAAAAAGTATCTCTAGCCCATATTTTTCAACCCGTGACGTTTTTTTTTGCTTTTCGCCTCAAATACCCAAAATTCTAAAATTGTACCGGGCAAGTGATATTGTAGTGCAGCTTTCACGGCATGACGTTTTTTTTGCTTTTTGACTTTTGACTTTGGTTTGCCCCTCCCAAACCGACCGGCTAGATCCGCCACTGCGTGCCCTGGTTGGCCAACAGGGGGGACGCGTCCCTCCCGTCCCCCCCGCTTTCGGCGCCCATGGGTCCGACATTGTTCTTACACTCAACGACGGCATCTCTGTTATATTGTAACATCGGTGTGACGTATCGCCCCTAGGCTTGGACATTCTCAGTACAGGTATTCGCTTGCCTATTCCTTCGCCATCAACGGCTGGCGACTTCTGACTGCTTCAGTAGAACGTATCCAACGCGGCCAGTACAGCGACGGCTTCGCAGCTTCATGCAGCAGTGATCAGCTTCACGCAGTAGTGGGCTGACCCCACCGCCCCACCGCCAGTGGGGCGAGGCGGGGCCGCCCACACAGGGTGATGTTCGTGTTCACTTGTTAACACTGAGCGGCGATCTGGCAGTCACAGTGGAAGCCTACCAGGCCGGTCGACTTTACTTTCCACCATACTGCTGCCACAGGGTCACTAATAATGTAATTATTCTAGCATAGGGGTGAGCGAGATCTCTACGCAAGCATCTCTCAGGCGGTAAGATTAGGCAATGAACTGGAACGCTCCATGTCCCGGTGATGCGCGGGACAGTAAATCGGTTTGGAAACTGGCTAGAGTACAGCGTGGCCTTGGAGTAGAGTTATGACCTCCGTGATCCGTCAGTGCCAGAGGGTGCTCCGTCGACGTCGACGCCGGCGGAGCGCACGTGCGCTGACTACGGAGTGTCAGCCGGCGGCGGCGCTGGCGTCCGAGCGTGACCCGCGACCTCACGGTAGCACACAGCCGGCCCTTCTGGGAGCGTGTCAGTTTAACGGGCCCTTGGGCCCTGACATGTACAGCAGCAGGCGCTTCATCTTGCAGTAGGCTGGGACGTGGGAGCCGTGGCACGTCTTCTCTTGAGTGACGTCAACTGATCGCACCAGTCACCACAAAGTTATTGTTTAATGAGAGGCTTCCTGCAATGGTTCACAACTGACCCAACATTGTAGAAAATTGGTTTAATGTGACATTAGCTAAAATACACTGATGTGGGCCAAGCTTCCGCCAACTTGGCGTTCTCACTTTGTGAAAAATGGAAGTGCTTAAAAATCACAGTTATGCGGTGGATGAGAACACGGATGAGGCCGATTTTAAAATAACATGTAACGAAACCAATTTGTGAAGAACGCTAGTAGATACAACTCAGTTTTGATAGATTCCGCAGGGCTGCACCGAGGAACAATATTACACGTCTGATCAGGTGGTAGTTGGTCAAGTGAATTGTTCTGACACTCATAATAACCGAAAATTAAAAACTCCGAAATGGATTATTCATATTCAAACTTCTTGGATTCTTAAGAATAAGATTTGAATGGGAAATCTTTATTGAGCATGATTTTCGAGCTCAGTTTGAAATTTCGCGAACGGCATTGCACACGTCACCGTGTTACAACTCATCTCGCACATATGGAACACTCGCATTAACATAGTACATCAATAAGCATCTCATTGCGCAATCTGTAGGCCGGAAATTGACGATTATGATGAGGCACGCCACTCAAACATTATTCTATTCGCGGATGGGACTGGATTTGGGTTTGATTTGTCGAAATAACTTGAAAAGTTTTGGATCAGAACTCTGAAGATGGATTAGTGATAGCTTCTATTTGGATTGACAGTTGCTGTTTGCCAGTGGGTTGACCTAGATTTGGTGGGGAATTTTGGCTGTGGCCTGGGTTGGTTTGAATGGTTGATGCCACCACGATGCATTCCAGTTAACATATCTAAAGTTACCGTGTGTGTACCCCACCCCCCATCGCCAGGGTCTTTGGGACATTGAAAGTGGTACCACGGTTAATTGTTTATTCGGGCTTTGCACAGGCTTTGCATTGAACGAAATAAGCAATATTGTGTTGTCGTTTGCACAAGTGCAAAGGATAATACGGAGCCGCAAAACCAGCCACCATATTAACATCGCCTCACTAGTAAGAGGTAAGAAGTGCGTGCTCTCCGATGATTTAGGTTGATGGATTGTAGAGTCGGACTTCAGCTTTATACACAATCTTCCCATGTGCCCATTGGTACATTTAGAACATGTAATGATACTGATACTAACCAGTCAAATTCAAAAGCAAGCAAAAACAGAGTATGAACAGTTATCTAAGGCGTACTCCTCTTGCCAGAAAGATCGGGAACTGTTGTTTGATTTCCGACAGTGGATCCGGTGCGCGGACCAGCAGGTAGCGCCGTATACCGCAGGTGTTTTGTGTAAGGCGACAGGCCTCCCGCTCCGGGCCTGCGGCATTGTTTTACTGGTAGCGCTCCTCCATCGCTGGCTGCGGACTATCGGAATTGGGCAGGCCCACCCGTGCCAGCTGTGCCCTCGAAAGTTTGAATCGCCTGGTCTGGAGTTCGGTGGCGTTTAGCTTTGACTTCAGCTTGGTCCTGATTGTGTTCTGTCAACAGTTTGTGATCCATGTGGTTATTGATTGATTGTGTTCCATTTGAACCATGTGAAATTTCACTAAATGTCAGAGGTCAAGACAAAATCCTTTTATAGCAATGTGGTGAATATCAGCCAATCTGCTCAATTGGTTGATGGCGGACTTTATGGTGAACATAATAATTAATATAATGGTAAGATAGAACCTAATGTTCATGCTAGTAAAAAATTAGTTGATTTGTTAGTGTTATATTTGGAGCTCGGCTCTTTATCAAACACGAATGTAGAATGGGGTTAAAGCACAAACGCATTTCATAAATTGTAGATTGGAAATAATCAGATGCTCGTGACATGAAACACTGGGGGACATTATGATGGTGAACAGCTTAACAATTATGCATTTATTTCCAACTCATGCTTATTGATAGGTCACTCACAAGTTGCAATAACAATTACTACAGAAAATACAAATTACGAGTGTACAGGTTATACACCTTCTATTGACGCAAAACTTAACTAGCTGAAGGTTACTATGTGTCGTATGAAATTGGTGCAATGAGTTTCCATGGTGTTTGTGTATTGAGTGGAGGTCCATGTTTCCTATTCTCCATGGACTTAGTGTTTTTAGGCGTAGTGATATCCTTGCAAGTACAAACAACAACCTCGGCCTGCGGCCTCGGCGAGGTGCCGCTCCGGCACAGGAGAAGCCGGTGACAGTGTACGTTAGCTAGACATTTCGATTGACAGGCGAGTCTTTCCAGCAGTAAGATACTTATAACAACCAATGTTGGGAGTATAGTTCTTGTGGTCTCATAATGACTGCATTCACCCAATATACATAATCCAAAATTTAGAGCAAAATTTTGAAAATTTCGAAAATTCACAACCGTGAAACTTCCTTGTATCCTTGTTTCCTTGTATCCAAAAATGTTTCAAGTCTTTAAAACCACTGCTCAGAACCGACAACTGAATTAAACACCGGCTTCTGATGGGGATAAATGAAACTCCCAGGTCTTCCCCAGGTGCCTGAATGGGCCTCTGCGCCGCACTCACGTTCACTACATGCTTGAATCTGACTCTGCGCCCCTTTCCATAGCTAGCCTCTAAATACACTACTTCCTATAAACACGCTTCTGCGCCACTTTCCCTAGCATAGGCGGATCCAGGATGGACAGTGTAGGGCAGGAGTTCTCATAAGTAAGGGACAGTACCCTATCCCCAAGGATAATGTTTTCCTCGTCGATTGGGCATCCTGGGTCCGCTTAGTCCAGTTAGCTAATTTCCCATCTTGCCCCCTCCCCCAGACAGTTCAAAAATTGGAACAAGACATCACATCATGACAGACCGCATCGGATTAACCAGGCTCTACCATTGCTCTCAATGTGATTGCATGCAAATCGCTTAACACTAGATGCTAATAAAACCTGCTATCAAATGTGCTCCACATATAACACTAAGCCTGATTTAAACAAATTATAGATGGCAAACAAATCAAAAGAGCAGAGACATTAAGATATTTAGGAGTAGGTACTAATTGGCCAAAATCACAAATTTAAAATTAATATAAACGGAACCTATAACAGAATCTGCTGAAACATTGGTTATTTCTTGAGCTAAATATATTTTAAACAAAAAATGTCTCCTTCTTGACCATCCTCTCATCTACCCCTACTTAGGGTCCTGTGGATTTATATGGGCCTCAAATGATAAGAATAATCTGGAAACGATGTGTATCATTCCAAAAAGGATAATAAGATTTGTTGCTTATTTTCGCCACTTAGGAGACAACACCCGTGTAAAGAAATGCAGTAATATATTCAAAACAT
This sequence comes from Lepas anatifera, assembly GCA_034440635.1. NCBI lineage: Eukaryota > Metazoa > Arthropoda > Thecostraca > Lepadidae > Lepas > Lepas anatifera. Next base: position 37,555 of record JAOTON010001858.1, on the reverse strand, counting down.
TACCGCACACACAAAATTGCACCTATTTCGTTTTTCCTTGTTCTTCGATTTCTTACGTCTCGTACATCAAATTTCTCGTCCCAGTCACGTGACACAAAATCAAATATCTTCCTCACTAGGTACAAAATTCTCAACATCCTCCCCGCTTTGGTGTGCCCTAGATTATGAAGGAAACATACACCAAACAATCAACACACCTCGCAAGCGTATCACACACATATTGTAGTCGCATCACATGATCGAAACGAAGCACGTCAGCGCTGTGTCACTTGTGCATAGGGTTGACTCGTTCAGCATCAGTGTATCTTTTTACGAGCATCGCGCGTTGGGCATCTATCTAAGGGAGTACACCAATATCTGTCCCTGCACCCTCAGGCATATGAGTACTGAGGGGGATCCAGCACTTCGAGGTCGTGAATCCGTTGCACTGCTCTTGTTTTTCCGCCCCCCTCGGGTTTTTACCTCGCCTGACCGAACGCGGCCATCTCTACCTGGGAAGAGCCTTTGAACAACACCCAGATCCCACTTCATGCGGGGTAAATTTGGGTCCTCAAGCAATACAACGGAGCCCTCCCACAACTCACCCTGTGGTTTGAACTTACGCACCGCAACAGGCAGATTCTTTAAGTACTCATGGCTCCAAACGTCCCAGAATCTTTTCAATCTTCTCTCTCTCTCTCACCTTAGCTCTGGCTCCCAGCTCTCCAGCTGATACTGTGGACGGATTGTCTGACTCCCTGGCTTGGAAGCCAACACTATGTCCGGTCAGGAAGTGATTGGGCGGTAGGGGGTCGGGCAGTCCAAGGTGTCACCAACAAATGTCAGAGGTCGCGAGTTCACACAAGCCTCTACTTCGGTCAACACCGTCATTAGTTCTGTTTTTGTCTGACTCCGTTGACCAAGATATTTTCAGAGCTAATTTCACAGACCTTACTATTCGCTCGTACATGCCACCCCACCATGGCGACAGAAACCTATCATTCTTCACGGTTTTTTTAATAATGATCTACCAGGTCTACCTAAGGAACTAAATTATACTTTCAAGCGATTGACCAGCTCGGATACGGGATTCCGTCTCTAGGTGAAGAATCGGTCCCCCTGGGGAGTGAAAGCTTGAAATGCATTTTTTCTATTTATTTGTTGCCGGCGAAACAATCCGTGAAATTGAACATTTCTGCATCCCCTAAATTACGCCGAATAGCTGTTGGCGGACCGCGAATCGGCCCCCCCTTTCAATGGAAAAATCACATACAACTACCGCCCCCTCTCCGCCTTCAAAATTGGAACCGCCATCACACAAACACAACGTTCACACACAAACCACCAAACAGTTAATCGGGCTACATTTTTAGAGTAGGCGCCTGTCAGGCGAGGGGGAACAGGGGGTTTGGTGTTTCGGACATTTTCGAGGTAGGGGAGGGGGAGGATGCCGTCAATGAAGGGTGGCCGGTACTCACATTGCTGAGTCTCGTCGGTCGGCTCCTTTCTTTTTTCTTCCCACCCTCAGCCTCCTTCTTTAGTGCGGTCCTCTTCTCTTCCTTGGTTTGGCTCCTCCACTCTTTCCGGCCCGTGCACGACTGACTGCTCTTCCTCGTCCTTCCACCTCGTGCGGTTCTGGGCCCCTCCTTCATCCGATCACGTGCCAATTTTTCTCTTCTTCTCCCAATGGTTCTTGTCGTTAATTTTTCCTGGTCCGTTCATTCGTATTCGTAGTATTTGACCCCGCCCTTATGTTACGTGGAATTTTGCTCATTCAATGTTTCGTCTCGTTATTTTCTCTCTGGCTTGCTTATTCGTTTTTTTCGTTCCGAAGCAGACTTGCTCCGCCTCCTGCTTCCGCCGGTGGAGCGCCCCGGGGCAGGTCTTCTCACCCAGAGCGCTTCCCCGTGGGAAGACCGGGAGCAGGTGAGAGATAGCCGCTTGGAAATTTATTTGTTTGAGCCGAATGGGTGATTTAACATCGCCGGAATGGGAGCTGTGTTTTCGGGTCTGTTGGTAATGGAGTATTTGGTCCTTGCTGATGGGGTTCCAAGGCGTCGTTTCCCTCTCCCCGGGAGGAGACTGAGACACAGCTTGTTGTTCCCCTTCTCCATGTCGGGCGACGCCGTAGCAGCTGTGCCGGACGACGAACAAACAGAGCCGTCCGGCCCGGCGGGCGTGCGCTTCGGCGCTACCGCGCTACAGCAGCGCTGTGGACGCGGTGCCGCCGTGCAGGATTTTTGATTTGAAAAGGATCGGGATGCTTAACATAGGATTCGGATCGCCCCTCTCGATCAGCCAGACAACCATTTTAAAAATGTAACCCGTTACACTGACTCGGCGAGCTTTCAATGTCTGGTAGTAGTTGTTACAGTAGAGTCGTGATGACACTGTCTCCGATCATAATCAGCAATGAAGAACCTAAAATGAAGTTCTGTGAAATATTTCTCAAATGCATGTTGAAAATCCAAATCTGTAATTCGTTGAAACGAAGAAAGCTTCTTGCCATCGCCTTCCATACTTTCATCAAAAATCAATCAATGATATGAATAGTGTGAATACATCAGCAGCGAACCCGTCGTCACTGAAAAGCCACCTCTAATAATTCCTTGCAATTTCTGACAAATTGATTCCGATAATACTCTTGCAATACATGTCCTTGCAAAACAAACTATTTGAACACACTGCACACACCGAGTTTGCTCGAGTTTGCTCAACAACACTATTTTACTTATGTTATTGCTAGCGCGAGCGTCTGCAGTTTCACGACTTTCGTTTTGATATTTTCTGTGTTTTAGAAAAACTTCGGAGAAATTACTTTAATGTCATGATCAATATTATGACTTCATTTCAATCAACTATTTTATCCGGCGGACGCAGACTGTGTTTAGCGTCCTCATGAAAATTCTACCTAGATGCATTTTTTTAACTAGGTAGTTTTTTGTTGGTGAAAAAAGCTACCTAGGTAAATGCTCAACTTAGGTATTTTTTATTTTACCCAGGTAGTTTTTTTGGTGCAATAGGCCACTGGAGATAGGGACGCGACCTGAGCGAGACAGCCATCTGACTGCAAGTCAGCTGTTTCCACGCCGTTGAACTGTTTAAAATCACCTACGCCGGATTGACATGCGCGCGACGTCCTTGCCTGCGATGACCGCAGTGGGGAGAGACGGCGCGGCGACGGGTCTCGGCGCGCGGCGACGGCCTGGCGTTCGTCCAACAGATCAGGCTTACGTGCGATCACGGCTCATTTTTCTGACCCAAAAAAAGCCGGATTTAAGCTTCAAGGTCACAAGGTTTGCATAGACAGTTCCTCTCTAATAGTAATAGTTGATTTCTATGTTGACGACGATGAAATGAAGAATAATCAAATTTATAGCCAGTCGCGTGACTCATTTTCGAACATATTCTGCTACGCTTACAAAATTTTCAAAATTATTCGTGTCCCTGAACTGACCATGAACCCATCTGAACTATTCGACTAACTATGAACCTGACTTTTCAAAGAGTGTGTAGCGACATCAAAAATAAATAACGAGTGGTCGGTCGAATATCCTGGCAAAATATGTATGTGTTAACAACACTTGATGAAAGACAGCTTGATATGAGGAAAAATCCAACTGAGCCGTTTTAGTATTGAGCCTATGGCGTCTTCATGTATACCCTTTTACATCAGAGTAGCTTATTGTAGATTATTGATTACACCAGTTATTATTCAATTTTTATTAGGAGCTTTCAAAGGCCGTGCGGCTGTCTTCGTGAGCTTAGCAGACATTTTTTTAAACAACAGTATAAAAACATTTATTCCTATCGTGCTAGAATTTACAAAGTACTTTTTATATGAAAATATTAGATTAGCTGGCTACCCGATACATGAATCACATAAAAATCATAATCATCCTAAATATTTCTATAAAACAATGAAAAGCCACCGGCATGCCTTCCAAAATTCTTGCAATGATCTAAGATATACCTACACACGATTACTTAAATGTATACAGCAGCATCATGAAACACGAAGTCAATTCAATAAGTACAAGCAATTCAATAAGCACAAGAAATACAAGTCAATTCAAATAATTCAAATACATACAAGCCTAATGTGTACACGCGCAAATTTGTTTTCAAACAGTACATCGTTTTACAGCGTTCATACATCGTACATCGTTCGTTTTTTATGATAAAACTTTGTATATTTAGGGCATGGGAAGACCTGGTTTGGTGTTAAGCCGTGAGTTTGGTGGAGTTTTGGCCATAAATATTCCTTCCATGGTCTTTCGTTTTTTTCCAGTCCTTTTCGTACGTTAGGATTTCGACCCCGTCCCAGTCTAAAGTATGCCCTGTTTCAATTATGTGTTTTGAGATGCCCGAATGGTTGTCATCTCCGATTGTGATAGCCCTCTTGTTTTTCTCTCCCTAGTCTGGATGGTCCTCCCGGTTTCCCCGATATAGACTTTGTTGCAATGGCATGTGTACTTGTATACTAGGTTTGATTTTTGTTTTCTACTTTTCTTTTCTTTCGGTTTTACTAGGAGGTTTCGGAGGTTATTTCCGGGCTTGGTTCCTACTTTTGCATATGGTTTTATGAGGCGAACTATTTGTTCTGCTGTACCTTTTACATAGGGCAGTACCACAAAGGGTTTGACCCTCTGATCTGTTTTTTCTTGGATGGGTTGTTTGTTTTTCTTTTTTTTTTGGTGGTCTGTTTAATGAAATGTTTGGGGTAGTTGTTCCTTTTTAGGTCGTTTTCGATGTGTCGTATTTCGTGTCCTCGTTCCTTTTTTCTGACGTTATCGTTTGAGCTCGTTCAACCAAAGTTTTTTAACTGCTTCCTTATGATGAGAACTGTGGTGGGAGTGGAAGTCTAGGTATTTTCACGTGTGTGTGGGTTTGCGGTATACTGTCGTGGTGATGTTCCCGGTTTCTGATCTGTGTACAGTGACATCTAAGAAGTCTAATTGGTTGTTGTTTTCTTTTTCTGTCGTCAACTTGATATTGTCAGAGAGTGAGTTAAGTTGTTCATGCGCTGTGTCAACTTTGTCAGACTTGACGATAGCGTGGGTATCATCAACGCATCTTTTCCATAGTTTGATGTAGTCACCACATGACTCAAAGATGCTGTCTTCCATGACCAGGTTGGCCACTACGGAACTAACAGGGCTGCCCATAGCAGTACCTTGTTTTTGTTCGTAATACTTCCCATTGACAGAACACGAAATACGACACATCGAAAACGACCTAAAAAGGAACAACTACCCCAAACATTTCATCAAACAGACCACCAACAAAAATGAAAAAGAAACAACCCATCCAAGAACAAACAGATCAGAGGGTCAAACCCTTTGTGGTACTGCCCTATGTAAAAGGTACAACAGAACAAATAGTTTGCCCCATAAAACCATGTGCAAAAGTAGGAACCAAGCCCGGAAATAAGCTCCGAAACCTAGTAAAACCGAAAGAAAAGAAAAGTAGAAAACGAAAATCAAACCTAGTATACCGGTACACATGCCATTGCAACAAAGTTTATATCGGGGAAACCGGGAGGACGATCCAGACTAGGGAGAGAAAACACAAGAGGGCTATCACAATCGGAGATGACAGCCATTCGGGAATCTCAAAACACATAATTGAAACAGGGCATACCTTAGACTGGGACGGGGTCGAAATCCTAACGTACGAAAAGGACTGGAAAAAAACGAAAGATCAAGGAAGGAATATTTATAGCCAAAACTCCACCAAACTCACTGCTTAACACCAAACCAGGTCTTCCCATGCCCTAAATATACAAAGTTTTATAATAAAAAACGAACGATGTACGATATATGAACGATGTAAACGATGCACTGTTTAAAAACAATTTTGCGCGTGTACACATTAGGCTTGTATGTATTTGAATTATTTGAATTGACTTGTATTTCTTGTGCTTATTGAATTTCTTTTACTTATTGAATTGACTTCGTGTTTCACGATGCTGCTGTATACATTTAAGTAATCGTGTGTATGTATATCTTGGATCATTACAAGAATTGTGGTAGGTATGCCGGTGGCTTTTCATTGCTTTATAGAAAGATTTAGGATGATTATGATTTTTATGTGATTCCTGTATCGGGTGCTAATCTAATATTTTCATATAAAAAGTACTTTCTAAATTCTAGCACGATAAGAATAAGTGTTTTTATACTGTTTTTTTTTAAATGTCTGCCAAGCTGACGAAGATAGCCGCACGGCCTTTGAAAGCTCCTAATAAAAATTGAATAATAACTGGTGTAATCAATAATCTACAATAATTTATCATGTCCCATTTTATAAACTCCATATATAAGACATCAGAGATGCGCTTCTTGTCGTTGTCTTCGAGATCGTGTAGCTCTATTACATTACTGGGTGCCGCTCTAGCATGCATATTATTTTCTCTTAAAAAGTTATAAGTGTCCGCTGTTTGATCCAATACGAGGTTGAAATCATCCGTAATAATCATGAGTAGCTGGCTCCCGTTGTTTTCGGACAGTATATTATTGAGTGCCTCGTAAATCTCTGGTCTATTCTCATTCGGTCCATATGCACAGCTAAAATGAATTCTTTTTGGGCTATCAGTGCTCTAAAAAGGATGTCATTTCCATTTGGATCTAAACCTGGATAGGACAATTCAACAGTTTGATTTTCCCTTCATTATAACAACTCCATTGGAATTATAGGAGAGCGTAGCAACAATAATAAAACGCCCCCACGCATTTGTGAAGGAATTTGCTTGGCCTCTTCCAACATGAACATCCTGAAGGTAAATTATATCCGTCCTGTACTTTGTTAAACACACGAGAAGACATTTTCGTTTCCTAATCCTTCCTTTTTCCCTAAAATTCATAAACATTAGTTTTATTCCTGTCGTACCCAAATTTTAGAGAAGATAACAGTAACTCGTACCATCGGATCGTTTAAGTGTCCAAAGCGGGCACACATATAGATAGACCAACGCCAAGTTTATTAATGGTGCTCAGCACCAGATTTATGAACAAACAATAAGCACCCAAGATAGATACAACAAATATGAGACATTATTCTGGCACACACATGAGGAATTCAGAAAATACAAAAAATGACATCATTGATCACTCTGTTCCATTTGAACGGAGGAGAAGATAAACACTGATGAAATGGGGCAACGCAAAATATGCACTTTATTTATTTATTTATTTATTTGACATACACAGCATCTCCACTATCCATGTGGCTATTCTGACGCTGGTCATAATGAAGATGAGGGACATAAATGACAAACTTAAGCAAAAACACACTGTAAGATAAGGATAGGATGGTCGATGGGGAAGGACAAGGATTATCCACGGAGAGGGTCGCCACATGCGCCGCGCTCAACCCATGGAGTGAGGTAGTGGGACTTGATGAAGGGATCCGGTGAAAAAAAACATGGAAAACAACAAACAAACAAGGCGTGACGATGACGGTGTTGATGAATTATTCTCGTTCTTTGTCGGCTGGTCTCTCTTTTTCATTCTTCGCTTTTGTCTTCGTGATTCCTCGTTGTCGTTTCTCAGATCTTATTTCTTAAAAGTGTATTCGTAATTTCTTTTCTTTTCAGTCCTCTTCATGTCCGCACTTATTAGGCCGGTTGATTACACGTGATCACAAATGGATCAATTACCGGGAAGAAAACAAGTGTTTAAAACTGTTTACATTATCCAGGGAAAACCTCACATTTCATGCACCAGCAATTCATGAGTCTAATATAGAAATGGGTTTAAAATTTGGATGCACACAGGTTTTACAGAACACTTTTGGTAAATCTGGAGACCTATGTCATCCGCGAATTGCACCAAACGCACTGAAGTATTCTTCCTGCCTTTTTTCCTTTCTTAACCGAGATTATTTCGCTGAGTTTGTCACTTTTTCACAGAAGTGTTCTCCAGGAGGTTCACTCTTATAATAAGGCCTCGCGCGGTACCACAGGAAATTAAACAATACTACCGAAAATTCCACGCTGCTAAAATGTCTGGATTCTCAATTTTTTCCAAATCTTTAAACTTTTTTCATCTTAATCTTTGTCATATGCTGATTAAATCCGCATAAATTTGTGATCGTTTGAAATAAACTTAAATTACCTCACTGTAGTGCCCACTTATGACCAGTAAAACTCCGTTATACATGGAAAATTTGCCTCTTTTCAGGAGTCTGCAAAAATACATCTTACCCCTACAAAGCATTGGCATAGAACTGACGAATCATAGTGGCGCAGTCCCCTTTTAACAGCAAGCGCAGATCACCGGATGTGACTTCATACCTCGTAGCATATAGCATGGAAAAATTAAATGATTAAATATCAATTTTTTTTGCTAAAAGAGCCTCAGAATCAAAGATGAAATGATTATTTATTGCATTTGGGATAAACTTGATTACCGTGTATTCTCAAAAATTCATAAGCGGGCAGTGCCATTCGCAGCAGTTTGCTACACGGCCCAATGGTAAAGGAACTCCTCCACGCCCGTGTGACGTCACTCTGGCGTGGAGGAATCCCTCTTGAACGTACATTTAAGTAAAAGTATCTTGATAGTGACGAGCATGTGCAAAGGATTCGAACGATGTACTACATAACCCTGAAAGGCCATTATTTGACTTTGACCTGAGGTCAAGGTTACGATGTGACATTTCATGGTCATGTTACAGAACATTCGAATCCGTAGGTTTAACCAACATGTTGTTTTCTGTTGACGGTTTGATTCGCCACACGGACAATAGAGCTCGTTATCAAACAGTTACTTTATTAACTTTTGAACACTAGACGTTTCAGAATCAGAGTTCCTTCGTCAGTAGATTAAACACACATCAAAAACACTGTAGAGACACATACATGTCGGAAGGCCTCGTCCAGTTTCTCCGATAGGGTTACGCCGCCCCCGTGAAGCTCAGAAGGGTTTTTTGATAATCGATAAGCTATAAAAAATAAATCCAGGTGCCCATAGGAAAGATCAATCATTTTTCTAAATATTTATCGTCGCTTTTGACCACTAGGATAAGTAGTTAGGTGATAAATTAAGTTCTTCCAAAGGTCCGAAAATGGCGTCTTACTATTAGGGTCGGTAAGACGCCCTCCCCATTTCAGCAATATACTTTCTATCTGCATTTTACATGTTCTTGAGAATTTGGTGGACGTGTAGGAACACAGAACAAGCCAGATGTCACGTGAGGTCACGTGAGAATCTATGGGTGGGCCTGGGGATATTTGATGTATTTTATGGCTATATGGTCGGCCAGGAGGCCCGTCAGTTTGTGTTGAACTAAACTTCTTTAATCACTGAATGAATGAGACTGACTCTGACTCAGTCAGTCTCATCGTTTGGCGTATGGGTCTCAGATCAGGGTTGGATTCAGGATTTTTTTCTCGTAAGGGGACGGCACCACTGGACGGGCGCCTTTTTTTCCCAGGGCTGGCTTTTTTGGGTCAAAGGGGCGCCTTTCTATTCAGTGAGGCGGTCTCGTGTTTTCCGGGCGCCCATATCCACCCTGGAACGTCTTCCGTGAGAAAGCCTTGCCCTCTGTGCAAGGCTTCCTCAGGAAAGACAGAGGGGAGGGAAAGACAGAGGCAGTGGCTCCCGCGTCTTCTAAAGAAAGACGCGGGAGCCACTGCAAGGCTCAGTGGCTCCCGCGGCCCTCCTGGAGCCGAGTCTGCCTCTGATTTAGTTTTAGATTATTCTACTCTCTCAAGCAATCGGACATGTTAACCAGTGTTTCGTACCCATAGTCTGAAAATGAGAGGTCTGGCCACTGGAACACATTAAGCAGCAATGAAATTGGTTTAGGCCAAGGTTCCATATCAAATGAGAAGAAAAAAGTCCTGAAAGAACAGGTACACACCCAGTACAGTCATTTAGTAATAGTACATGCGTTAGAGGAGGCTTTATTATATGCCTGGCAGATGAACGTAAACGAAACCAGCATCAAAGAAAGTGCTCAAGCCTTGCAACACTGAGTACATTGCTATGCTAGCCGATTAAAAGATTGCAAGTTTACAAAACTTTGCATCCTCTAAAATCACAGAGAAACAAGCGTTTCCTTCCAAAAAGGAATGAACTGAAAGACTAAACTGTCGAAACCTGCGCTTGAGCGGACCCCGCTAACAGCAGTAGTCACAAGTGTAGGACGTCTGGCGACTTCTTGCATCCGTGCATGGCAGGCAAGTCCAGTCTTTACACTCGTTACTGCATATCCACTCCTCGCAGCTCAGCTTGTACTTCATGCCACACATGATGCAGTGCGTGTTGTTGTCTTGTACATTTGGCTTTTCTGACCGAGTCACAGGGGTTATTATTCCTTTAGCTGTCTTTTTGCCTTTGCTCTGCACTGGCCTTCTTGTTGCCTGTTTCTTAGCTTCCATCTGCCTCTTGTATGGCGATGAGGTGAGAACGGTAGCACTCTCAGCCTTCCCACGAGAAGTGATGCTATTGTGCTCACGGCACCAGATGTGGAGGGTTGTGCTTGCGCTGTTGCAGCGCTGTAGGCGATTCGTCTTGTTGCATGGAGCTGGACTCTGTAGAACGAACTAAGAAAGGGTACTAGAAAGAACTAGAAGTACTAGAAAGAACGAGGATTGATCTCACTCTCAGGGGGCACTCCGGCTTGGAAGACCTTCTTACTAGAAAGCACGAGGGTTTATCTTAGTCTCAGGGGGCCCTCGGCTTTGGGGATCTTTTTTTACTAGAAAGAACAAGGATTGATCTCAATCTCAGGCCCCCGCCAGGGAGCCCCTGGCAGCCTTCCCCCCCGACGGCTTTCGGACCCCCTGGCCGAATCCTGGCTACGCCATTGAATCGAAGTAGAACTTTCAGATGCATGCACTAAAAGCATGCATTCCATTGATTGGTAAGACGCCCCAATGGGTATGTAAGGCGCCCAGGGTGGGCGTCTTACATGCTAAGAGGGGTGGGCATCTTGTAAACAATTACTAGGGTGCAGCATATGCTTTTATAAGAATGCGACAAAGCTGGCGCAGAAAACAGAGACTAGCTATTGGCTATAAAAAAAACGAAAAACTGAACACAAGATCATTTTGCCCATACCTTACATTAAACACATTTTATAGATGGTTGAAAATACCAATATTATTTCAGAAAACATCTATAAAAATGAAAACAAGCACAAAATCACTCACGCTTGGACCACGAGGCACACCTTCTGGGAAGCAGCTGATAAAAGGAGCTCGCTTATATCAGGAACATTGGAAATCGTCAGCTACTAGCGGCTGCTTTAAAAATGCACCGGGGCGTCTTGCTTACCCTGGGCGTCTTACAGCACTCTCCCCTATAAGATTTTGACATGGTCTGGAGCAGGGAATTGTGTAAATGACACTGTTTGTATTAATTACTTGATTCTTCTTCTTTAACAGGTCGCCTATTTTCTTTCCCGAGTGGATGCATATTTGGATTCCTTTTCCTTTAAACGTAGGTGAGATGGCTTCGGCATGTGTTGAGTTCGGTATTGTTATGCTTCTCTTTTTTTCTCTTGTGTCGCTTCTTTCGTTGTTTCGCTCTTCATTCTTGTCTTGGTTTCTTTTTCTTCAGATTCTTTCTTTATTTTCTTCGCCTTCTCGCGCAGTTGAATCAGTAATCCGTTTGTGTATTGTAAGTTTAAAAATACTTGAAAATGTGGTTCATCTCTTCCTTCAAAAACTCTTCACTACAAATTCTAAGGGCTCGTAGAAAAAAAAACTAAAACCACTCAAATTTTCACTTTTTTGCTATGGGCTGAAAAATAATGAATTTAGTATTCCTTGGAGGCTGGTTTCCTGAGACTGAATTTTACATGGTCCGATCGTCGCATGATAAGTAAATCTAAAAATGGGAGTGTGTTGCCGTTTTCTTTTTCTATGGTGAATTGTATGTTTGGTCGCTTAGAGTGTTCAGTTTTATTCTAGATTTGTTTCCTTCGGCACAACAACTAATACATCATCTATATACCTTTTCCATGTACATCCAGGTCCTAAAATTTCTTTGAAACAGCTCTCCTCCAGTTTTTTTCCATGAAGTGACATGCTGCGACTGGGCTTAGGAGTGCTCCCATAGCTAATCCACTTTTTTGTCTAAATTCTTCTCCCTCAAAAGCAAATGTGGTGAAGTGCATGCATAATGAAATCAGAGATATGTATTGTTGTTTTGGAAGCGGCAGTGTACTTCATCCAAAGGGTTTACTGTTTCTTTGATCATTTCTAAGGCTCCTGTAATAGGCACGTTCGTGAAAAGAGATTTGACATCGAAGCTGGCTATTTTCTTGATTTTAACATCGATGTTTTTAAGAGTGTCCATCATCTCAGAAAAGTTCTTAACGTGACTACCATTGATGATGCCCAGATATCTGGAAAGGGGCTTTGCACGAACTTTGGCCAGCTTGTGCGGTGCGCTTCCGATGCCTGAAATTATTGGCCTCATGGGAATCCCTTCCTTTTGTACTTTTGGCAGAACACCCAGTTTCGGTGCCCGAGGTGATTCTTCCAGAAGATGCATCAGTCTCTTGCCTTCTCGAGAGAATGGGAAGAAAATAAAGAAAGCGAAGAAAACGAAGCAGGACAAGAATGAAGAACGAAAAAAATAAAGAAACGACACAAGAGAAACAAAAGAAAAGAAGCATAACGATACCGAACTCAATACATGCCAAAACCAGCTCATCTGCGTTTAAAGGAAAAGGGGTCGAAATATGCATCCAAACGGGAAAGAAAAAAGGTGACCAGTTAAAGAAGAAAAATCAAGTAATAAATACAAACAGTGTCATTTACAAAATTCCCTGCTCCGGACCATGTCAAAAATCTTATATCGGAGAAACTGGACGAGGCCTTTCGACAAGACTCAGCGAGCATAAACGAGATGTTAAAAACCATTCTGAAAATAGCAGCTAGTGAGACATATCGATAAGTGTAACTATTTACCAAAATGGGAGAACGCTAAAATACTAATAAGTGGCATGACAAAACCAATTAGAAAAGCGTTAGAGGCAGCATATATTTTAAGCGATCATTCGGCACATAACTCTAAATCACGTTTCGTCAGGTGGGGAACAGCAGTGGCACGCTTACCTGTAGATCACGAGTAATTCAGATGATTTTCTTAAATATTCCAAGGCGGTTCAAAGTGTTTTTCAGTGATGTGTTTCGAACGTTAGCTTTTGTATGTGTCTTTACAGTGTTTTTGATGTGGGTTTAATCTACTGACGAAGGAACTCTGATTCTGAAACGTCTAGTATTCAAAAGTTAACACGCGCATTGACGGGGGTCTGAGCCACCTTCGCATTGACGGGGGGCGGGTACCCGCCCCCCTAAGATCTCGAGAACCACGGTAGGTAGCGAAAAACGGTAAAGGGCGTTGGGCTGCCCATCCACTTCTTCATCGAAAACATTTGAACCATTTTTTTGTCAGGTCACATTTAAGGTCACGAGAGGTCAAAACATGCCCGTCATAGGGATAACATGTAAAATTCAGTTTTTCGGGCATTACATCTGAACAAGTAAAGATAGAGCAAAACGACTTGAACTATATGAATCCTCTTAGCAAGCCGAATCGAATGATATATAATTTGACCTTGCTAGGTCAAATCAAGGATTTGACCTGACCTGAGGTCAGGTCAGGGTCAAATTATATAAAATGCATATCATTAGAACTGCAAAGCCCAGGAAAGTCTAATGCTAATATTCCAAGGCAGTTCAGTGTTTTTCAGTTACGACTTTCGACCTTTAGCTTTTGTATGTGTCTCTACAGTGTTTTTGATGTGTGTTTAATCTACTGACGAAGGAACTCTGATTCTGAAACGTCCAGTATTCAAAAGTTAATAAGGTAACTGTTTGATAAAGAGCTCTATTGGCCGTGTGGCAAATAAGACCAACATATTGATGCTTTGGACTTTGTTCGTGGCCTAGTGGTTCCCAATTCATAAAGGATTTCCTAGATGGGTCAAAATTTGACCCATTTTGGCCCTCTGTGACGTCACGGTTCAACGGATGTGCTTCAAACTCAGTTTGAGAGTAGAAAACGGTAAGGCACTTCCAGCACCGTTTCAATTTTTTCCGTATCACCTCCAGTTCCTAAGATCGTAGGGGATCCGTTGGACACCCCAGGGCGGAGGTAGGTGCGACAAGAACCCAGGGGCGGTGCCGGGCTTAAATCATTTCCGGCACCGGTCCGGAGCTGGTCCGACTTCCAGCGTCCCTTTCCTCTCTGGTACTTGCATCCCCTCAGCTCTCTGACTTCCTCTTTAGCTGCGATGTATAGTTATAGCTCTGCACGATATGCGATATAAGCGGCGCGCGCCCGCCGGATGGTTTAGCTGTTTCTTGGCCGCCTAAACACGCTGTCACCATAGAAAAGACCTATTCCAGTTTCATACCAGCGCCTTTCACGTTCAGCGGTGCGTTTGCTCTGTCACGCTGGCTACCACTCAGGAGCGATTCTCGGGGCGTCAGACACACGCTTAGGCACTCAACACACAATGCCGTGCTTCGTCCGTCTCGGTGGCTGCCGGGGCGGGAGCTGTTAACGCTCCTGATACTAATGTCTCCATCATAGCAGGCTCAACGGGTGCGATGCTTTCATTGATAGTAGCTAATCAAAAGGAGAAAATATTCCGAGCTGATACATGTATACCGTCTCTAACTGTTCACAGCCAGCTTTGTTAATCGACTTGTATTTTGTTTCTCGCCGTGTTACCAGGGATTTTGCTCTGACCCGATTCTGAAAAGGCCAACTACGCCTGAGGATGTCAACAATGAAACAATTTTAAAGACAGTTTTATCTTGAATTTCGAATGTCAAGCCGAGAAGTTGGCGTCATTCACAAAGTCCTGAACGCCACTGTTACTTCTTTTTTGCCCGACTGTTGAAAAGAGCCTAATCCATCGCAGCGGGCACTGTAGCAGCCTCTCTGGCGCAGACAGACGAGCTAGCCAAGTCGGGCAGTTTCAGCCTGCCGTTGTCGATGGAGCCGTCTCCAGGGTTTCGTCCGGTGACAGCTGCCGGACAGGGCTTGTCAATCACCCAGAGAGTGTTCCGCCGAAAACGGGCACACATTCCTTGACACTTGTTCGCCAAACCGGTGACATGCCCGCGTCGCGAGACGAGAACGGAGCCCGTTGCAGCTGGAGAAAATACGGCATCGCCGTCTGCCGTCCGCCGCGGCGGCACCAGCGCTTGCTGCTGACTTTGGATGACCGAAGTTCAGCGCGATGGCGGATGGGTGTTGTTGACGACGCGGAAAACGGACCCGCCACGTTCGAAACGGGAGCAACGCTGAAACTTGCGCCGGTCAAATGTAATCATTACATTATGTATCCGAGTATTTTGGCAGTAGTCCGGTAGATATACAGTTTTTGGTGGTCACTGAGTTACCGGCTTGCTACTAGTTTCTTTAATGTTTTTTTCAATGAACTTGATACGTTTTTACATGTGTCGTTTAAGGTTCCAACAAGATCTCCCAGAACTGTCATGGAAGTTTACATTGCTTTTGCGACGGGTTTCAATGTATTCACAGATCATTCTCAAACAATCAGCACTGTAAACACAACAATATTCACTATTACAACAATAAATGATATCCTATTTAGTACCTATTAACTTAGCTAAGGGTTTGTAAGGTAAAATGCCCTCACTAATCACGATGGGTGCAAAGTGGGAATTGTTGCTCATAGACATTGGCGGACGCGGGGGAGGGGCCATTCCGGCTATGGCCCCCAAAGCGCTGGAAGGGGGCCAAACTATATTTTGCCCCCCCAAACGCCGGATAAATTTTTGAAAAAAAGGTGTTTACACTAGGTCTGTAGAACAAAAAAACCGCTCAAACAAGAGGAGCACGTCAAACACGGATAGTGCCCCTCTTGGACCGAGGTTATAATGTGATAGTGTTGGGGGGAGGACTTTTTATGGGTAACGACGTAAGGCTGGTAATTAATGTTCTGATCTATCGATAATTATGCCGCTCTGGATAATTTTCATTGATAATCTTTGATCTTCTAATAAGCGCCCTCCGTTTTATTTCGTGTGACTTAATTCAAATTTCTAAACCACTGATTCAAAGAAGTCTTAACCAGTTTCAATCCGAGACGATGAGTGTTTTGGACTGTATTTAGCTATTATTATCACTATATGTATCATTTTAGTGTTTATGTATCACTTATGCATGAAGATGTTGTTCGTAACAATGAAACGTCGCATGCAATGGCCTTTAGTTCAGTTCTGCATTAATTTAATTAATTAATTCAATTCTACATTCATTAATGCGTTAATTAACATAACAGTTAACGATTACTGCGAGATAAAATCAGATCGAGCCATTCGGGAAAGGCCATTGCAGTACATTTTTATAATCGCTACACGTCTCTTGAAAAATAGATCACACATCCTTACATGACATGGTTCATAGTACACTTTTCATTGCGCGGAACATACATACTATTATTGCGGAGTTCGCTGTTTTTAGTGCGAGATAGAACACTAACTGCAGCGTGTACCTACGTAACCGAATTTGCGATTGCTGTGCTCCTTAAGGTAAGTGCATTTTGTGAGTGCAGTTGTTTGTTAAGAGTTGGTGTGTGTTCGCGGATGTAAAGGACTTCAGTGATCATGAGTTGTGTGCGGCTGGAGCATGTTTTCAGGACTGTTGTGTTTTGTGTGAGGTGCATTCGTGTAAGTGCAATGTCATGGTGTTCTGTCATGGGTTCCTTGAGTGTGCCTTCCTGTAGGTGCATAGTGAGACGACGTGAAAGTGAGGTTGTGGTTGAACCAATGTAGCCTACGTTGTGAAGTCTACAATCTTCAATGGGGCAACAGAATTTGTAGACTACATTGGTCTTTTTTAAGGTGTCTGTGCTTGCAGTGATGCTATTTTTCATGATGAGGATGCTTGTCTTTTTGTAGTGTAATAAATGGTGAGGTCTAGGGTGTCATTTTTGTTCGTGCAGGTAACATTATCATAGTTGATGCCTCGAATAACCCTCTCATCAACTTTATAGGCCGTGCTCATGAAACTGTGGTAGTATAAACGAATTGTGTTCTCTTTTTGGGTGCTACGTTGCGTACTTTCCCCATATAGGTTTTGATTTCTTCATCTATTTCAGAATTCGAGTAGCCATTATTTACAAGAATTTGTTTAGTCCTAGAAAACTCAAGTGAAGCAGTGCATACGGGGAACAATGCGTATGAGCTCGTCTTACGAAAGCGCGCACTACACTTTTCTTATACCTGTCTGGGCATTCACTTTTGGCGTTCATGACGTTACCTGTATTTCACTGTTTTTTTGTATACACTAGTCGTGAAGAACCGCTACTTTTTGAAACAAGTACATCGAGAAATGGTATTTTGTTATTGACGCTGAGTTCTGACGTAAAGTGGAGGACCGAATTTTCTTCTAGACATGCTATAATCTTATCTAGGTGGCTAGTGTCGCGTACGTCTAAAAATATGTCGTCCACAAAACGGCTGAGGATATTGGGGGCGATGCTTTGGTCGGCAAGGACAGAATTATCCAACTCACACATGTAAAAATTGGCGAATAAGGGGCCAAGCGGGGACCCCATGGCTATGCCACCCTTTTGCTTATAAAGCTTACCATTAGGACCTCGGAAGGGAGATTCGGTGGTGCAAGCACGAAGCAGACCCTCTAAGATGCTAGGGGGCAGTTTGAGTGGTGCGAGTGTTTTGTCCGAGTTATGGTAGACGTTTTGTTTTATTATTTGGATTGTTGTTTCGACAGGGACATTGGTGAATAAATTTTCCACATCTATGGAAGCTAGCTGGCCGGTTGGCTTGTTGGTCCTAAGGATGTCTATGAATTCGTCTACGCATTGTTCCTCTCTACGCATTGTTCCTCTCTACGCATTGTTCCTCTCTCATTGCATTGTTCTCATACGCATTGTTCCTCGTATGCACTGCTTCACTCTGAGTTTTCTAGGACTAAACAAATTCTTGTAAATAATGGCTACTCGAATTCTGAAATAGATGAAGAAATCAAAACCTATATGGAGAAATTACGCAACGTAGCACCCAAAAAAGAGAACACAATTCGTTTATACTACCGCAGTTTCATGAGCACGGCCTATAAAGTTGATGAGAGGATTATTCGAGGCATCATCTCTGATAATGTTACTTGCACGAACAAAAATGACACCCTAGACCTCACCATTTATTACACTACAAAAAAGACAAGCAGCCTCATCATGAAAAATAACATCCCTGCAAGCACAGACACCTTAAAAAGACCATTGTAGTCTACAAATTCTGTTGCCCCTTTGAAGATTGTAGACTTCACAACGTAGGCTACATTGGTTCAACCACAACCTCACTTTCACGTCGTCTCACTGTGCACCTACAAGAAGCCACACTCAAGGAACACATGACAGAACACCATGGCATTGCACTTACACGAAAGCACCTCACACAAAACACAACAGTTCTGAAAACATGCTCCAGCCGCACATAACTCATGATCACTGAAGCCCTTTACATCCGCAACCACACACCAACTCTTAACAAACAACTGCACTCACAAAATACACTTACCCTGTGAAGCACAGCAATCGCAAATTGACTTACGTAGGTACACGCTGCAGTTAGTGTTTTATCTCGCACTAAAAACAGCGAACTCCGTAATAATAGTATTTATGTTCCGCGCAATGAAAAGTGTACTATGAACCATGTCATGTAACGAAGTGTGATCTATTTTTCAAGAGACGTGTGCGATTATAAAAATTAACTGCAATGGCCTATTCCGAACGGCTCGATCTGATTTTATCTCGATGTAATCGTTAACTGTTTGATTTTATGTGAGTCATGTGTGTATGTATGCTTTTGATAATGGATTTATTAGATAGTCCGAAACGTTAAGCAATAACATATCCACCACAAATGCCCCCAGGAAATCTTACATTTGACCTAAACACGAAAACAAAAAGATAATCCGGTCGATCGAAAATACCAACAAGAAGATCGCAAAAGCAAAAGTGCATTATTATTCAACGGTCAGTGCCAAAATGAAAACATCCTGCCAAACTACACAAATGTACATATACATTATTTGTTAAATATAGTTGTTCGTTAAATATAATTGCTTGTTGAGCCGCAGAAAGTTTTTTAGATTTAGGTTCAATGTTTCGAATAAGTTTAATATTATTTTTGGTATGTTTGTGCAAAGTCGTAGCAAAGGGCATAAAATAGGTTTAAATTTCTCATGGTAATATTTTACCAAGCTTATGGCATGATCACACACAAAATCGACGCTCTTTAAAAGTATTAATCAGTTTGAATTTTTGAATCCTAATATGAAAGCGCACAGCATATTGAGAACTGATCCTTCAACACAAAAATACCAAGCAAACACCTCAATCACGTTTAACATATCACATATCACAAATAACAGGAATACAACACACTTACAATGCTGCCTAAATATTCACCGAATATTCCTATCATATAGGGGAAGATGTGTGAGTTGTTTGGTATGGATGTTGAAGATGGCTGACGTGTCTCGGATGTACAGTGCTTCTAGTGTCGTGAGTCTGCGATGATCCGTGCACTTTGCTAGGACTGTTGTGTTTTATGTCGGTATGTTTCGTGTAATATCTGTGCTGTGGTACTCCTGCATATGCCGTTTAGGTGATCCTTCCTCTAGGTGCATGGTGGAGTCGTCTGCTGAGAGATGTGGTAGTCATACCAATGTAACATACCTTGCGGGTTGCGCAGTCCCCGGCCTTACATTGGAACTGGTATATTACATTGGTCTGCTTGAGTGTCGGACTCTTCTTTGAGATGTTGTTTTGCATACTGAGATTGGATGTCTTAGGGCTGCTGTAGTAGATTTTGAGTCTGAGTTTGCTGCTTGGATCTGTTGTTGTGTTTTGCGAAATGATGTTTGTGATGGCCTTTTCATCTTGTTTCAGGATGGTGTTAGAAGGTTTTTGTAGTAGAGGTTGATACATGTTCCTGTTGGGGTGGATGGATGCTCAGCATGTTTTTGAAGCACTTTCTTGGCTACAGAGTCAAACATAGTGTTGCTATAGCCATTGCTAACTAAGAACTGGCGAACCCTGCTCAGCTCTCGATCGAGCAGTTTCCAAGTGGAACAATTTTTCCGAGCCCGGTGAATATAAGCCCGCACAACACCTCTTTTGTAGCTTTCAGTGCAATCGCCGTTAGCATTCATACATCGTCCACCGTCTGTCTCATTTCTGTACACGTCAGTTTTAAAGGTCTCGTCACTTCCATC
Organism: Lepas anatifera; assembly: GCA_034440635.1. NCBI lineage: Eukaryota > Metazoa > Arthropoda > Thecostraca > Lepadidae > Lepas > Lepas anatifera. The sequence continues at coordinate 17,336 of JAOTON010001858.1, read as the reverse complement.
TATCATTAGTATTCAACTCCACTGTGAAGCTAAGACAATAGTGTTCAGTTAGTGTTGCTCTCAATGCTTCTAAGCGCCTCACTATTTTCAATATCAAGAATGATGTCAACATAGCGATAGTAAAGGTTAGGTGTAACTTTTACCGCAGTTAGCGCTAAACTCTCAACATGGCACATATAGGCTTGGGCGAAGAGTACACCTAGGGACGAGCCCATCGCCACCCCATCTGTACATAGAGCTTCCCCTCAGGACACCTGAATGGAGACTCCATCGTGCATAATTGAAGCATCTCTCCCATAACTGCTTCTGGAAGACGTGGTGGTGGGAGCTCAGGGTTATGGTATACATATTGAAGTATAATCTGAATGGTCTCCTGGGCTGGAACGTTAGTAAATAAGCTAGAAACATCAAGAGATGCCAAAATTCCTTTAGGTCTGTTTACCTTGAGTATATCAACCAGCTCTTCCGAGGATTTCAACGTGTGTGTATCGGGGAAGAAAAAAGTGATTATCTGATTCAACTTTTTGGCAACTGGATTGGTAGGAGTAGGGATCTGGGATATAATTGGTCGAAGTGGATATCCATGCTTATGAGTCTTGACATTTCCGTATAGATATCCAGGTCGCAAAACACAACAACAACATATCCAAACACCAAACTCAGACTCAACATCTACTACAGCAGTCCTAAGACATCCAATCTCATTATGCAAAACAACATCTCAAAGAAGAGCACGACACTCAAGCAGACCAATGTAATAAACCAGTTCCAATGTAAGGCCGGGGACTGCACAACCCGTAAGGTATGTTGCATTGGTATGACTACCACATCTCTCAGCAGACGACTCACCATGCACCTACAGGAAGGATCACTTAAACGGCATATGCAGGAGTACCACAACGCAGATATTACACGAAACATACTCACACAAAACACCACAGTCATAGCACAGTGCACTGATCATCGCGGACTCACGACACTAGAAACACTATACATCCGAGACACGTCACCCATCTTCAACATCCATACAAAATAACTCATACATCTTCCCTATATGATAGGAATATTCGGTGAATATTTAGGCAGCATTGTAAATGTGTTGTATTCCTGTTATTTGTGATATGTGATATGTTAGACGTAATTGAGGTATTTGATTGATATTTTTGCGATGAAGGATCATTTGTCAATATGCTGTGCGCAATATGCTGTGCGCTTTCATATTAGGATTCAAAAATTCAAACTGATTAATACGTTTAAAGAGAGTAGATTTTGTGTGTGATCATGCCATAAGCTTGGTGAAATATTACTATGTGAAACTTAAACCTATTTTTTCATTTGCTACGACTTTGCACAAACATACCGAAAATAACATTAAACTTATTCGAAACATTGAATCTAAATCTAAAAAACTTTCTGCGGCTCAACAAGCAATTATATTTAACGAACAATGCATTAAAGAGAATCTGCCCCCAACTTTACGAATATATATATATATATATATATATATATATATATATATATATGCATATATATATGCTGACCTTCACATATAATCCCAAATATATATCGTTATTACGTCACCACTCAGTATAAAGTGCTGGCAAACTGGTGCGACCGCGCGATTTACAAACTGACAAGGCGAAGCTTCCAAACGCTTCTAACCAATAACAAAAGTGTTATTGGGTAGTAGGAAGCAGGGGTGTAATTTTCTATCTCTTTGGGGGTGCCCGAGCACCCCCAATCCTAATTTGAGCACCCCCAATCATGTGCTGAGCACCCCCAATAAATGTGCCGCCCCTGGCTTATCACCACTGCCCTGAACAGTGTCACCCTATCTTATCACTGCCGCCCTGATTTGTGTTGCCCCTGGCAAGTTTTTCCCGTCCCGGGTTCATTACATTCACCCTGATTGGTTCCACCTCTAGCTCATCCATGCCGCCTGGCTTATCACTTTCCCCCTGATTTATGATGCCACAACACTGCCGCCCCCGCCTGATCGCTGCCGCCCCCGGCTGATCACTGCCGCCCCTGGTTCACCACTGCCACCCCCGACTAATCACTTCCGCCCGTGGTTCGTCACAGCCGCCCTGATTCTTGCCGCCCCCTGGCTGACCACTATCGCCCCTGGTTCATTAAATTCCGCTCCATGGGTGATCACTGCCACCACCTTACGGATAACTGCCGCCCCTGACTTATAACTGCCGCCCCCTGACCGATAACTGCCGCCCTTTTGCTGCTAAGTGCCGCCCCTGGCCGATCACTGCGCGCCCTGGCAGATCAATGCCACCCCCGAATGATAAATGCCACCCCCCTGACCCTGGCTGATCACTGCCGCCCCTGACTGATAGCTGCCGCACCATAACTGATAAGTGCCGCCCCTGGCTGATCATTACCACCCCCTTACTGATCACTGCCGCTCCCTGACTGATAACTGCCGCTCCTTGGCTGATAACTGCCGCCCCTGGCTGATCACTCCCACCCCTGGCTGATCACTGCCGCCCCTGACTAGTCACTGCCGCCCCTTGCTGATCACTGCCTCCCCCTGGCTGATCACTGCCGCCACTGGTTCATCACTGACGTCTCCCGGGGCAGTGAGCATCCTGTGGATATCTGGGCAATGAGCGTTCTGGGGAGCATCCTTCTGTGGACATCACTAGCATCATGTCATATCTGAGTTAGTTTTAATGTCATTTATTCATTGTAGTAGTCCTTCAGCTTTTTACATAACGTGGATTTTCATGTTACCTAGTCGCTGACCTTAGTATGTCGTGTGAAATTGTCAATGCCATTTTTTAGAATTTGTATTTCACTTCTTTATTTATTCATTTTACATGTGTTTTATTTAATCTTCGGATACAATTTTCACAACCTGACCTGTTTTACCACCTGATTTGTTGAAACTCATGCGGAAATTCCCTATTTACGTATTTTTGTAGTGTTATGGGCGCCGTATGACCTTAGATGTCGGCGCGCCCTAAAACCCCAAATATGATGATGGACCGTCTCCCGGCTGGTCACTGCCGCCCTAATTCATCCCGCCTCTGCCTCATCGATGCTGTCCCCGGCATGTTTCGACCCGAATGTGCACCTCCCCGACTCATCCCCCAGCTCAGGGACGGCGGGTTCCATTTTCGGACGAGTGTGCAAGATTTTCGGAAGGGGATGCCTCCATCCTCAGGGGGGGCGGACATAATTTCCCTGCGTTGAGTGGATAAATTGGGTCCATTTGCTCTCCATGGGACGGCTTTGATGACATGGGTCATCATTCCTATGTGAAACTATTTTTATTTCGCACAGAGGGTCCTACCTCTTCAGGTAAGCGGTGTTTAGGTCTGAGTTTTTCTTGGCCGGCCAGGGGTGCCGCTCAAACCCGAGGGCGCTTTCCCGGACCAAGCCAAAACTGGGTGCGCAAAAGATACTTTTGATCACACCCCTTTTTCAAGGTGTGCAACTGCGCACCCTGCGCCTCGGAATCCGCCGTCCCTGCCCCAGCCTGTCTCTTCAGCCCTGATTCATGCCACCCGTATTTTATAACTACTACCTACGGCTCTTCTTCCTCGTCCTTGGCTTATCCCCTTTGTCATGATTCGTGCCACCCTCGGCTAATCAATGCCGCCCCATCCCCTACTTATCACTGCCGCCCTGTGTGGTGCCACCCTTAGTCCATAACTGCCGCCCCGAGTCCTCACTGCCGCCCTCGTCTTATCACTTCCACTGATTCGCCCCACTCCTAGTTGAAAGCTATTGCCCCTGGCTCATCACTGCCGCCCTCGACTTATGGCTTTGCCCTGTTTCTTGCCGCCTCGGCCAGTCACCATCGCCCCCAGCTTATCACTTCCATCCTAATTTGTTCCGTTCTTAGCCCATAACTGCCACCCAGGGTATTGGCGGACGCAGGGGGGTGGGGCATTCCGGCGATGGTCCCCCAAAGTGCTGAAAAGGGGTTCAAACTTTCTTTTGCCCCCAAAGGCGAAAGAAATTAAAACGTGTTTACACTAGGTCTGTCGAGCAATTCAATCTTTGTCCCCCCACCCCAGGAGGGTGAGTGATCTCTGATCATGTACTTGGAGAGGTACCTTATACTAGGTCTGTCGCGCACCAAAATCGCACGTCCCTCCTCCCCCCACAGGAGGAGAGGCAGACATGGGTGCCCCCCAAAACTCGGGTCTGCATCCGCCCCTGGCCCTGGGCTCATCACTGCAGCACTGATTCTTAACGCACCTGTGTGTTAGGGCAAAAATAAAGGGCGATATGGCAAAAATAAAAGGCATGCCACGGGTACATTGGAGCGGCAATATTTATTAATATTTACAGAAAAATACACGCATTGTTTGGAGTGTTATCGGTGTTTTTTCTTTCTTTTTACGTAGTGATCAAGTCCTTTACTTCTTTCATCCACTCTGCCATTCCGAAAGTAAAATTTAACCCCGCAAAACTGATATACTTCAATCTTGGATAGATTTAAACTCAGATTGGATTATTTTAAGACGTGTATGTAGCTTCGGGAAGTTGCCTGAAAATCAAACATGTTTCGTAAAAGCTGTAGAAGACCTGCCCAATTATTAGGTAGAACGCTCCCTGTGCTATAAAAGGCGCAAAACATATTTGAATAACAGATTTGGCGCAATGAAGGGGTGCCGCCCCCGCAACGCCGCCGCCCCTATGGGTGGCCGCCCCCACCGGCTGAGCACCCCCAAAGATTTTTGGAAAATTACACCCCTGGTAGGAAGCAGTCATAAGATTCTAGAAACTTATCCCGTTGCTTCCTCTTCAGCACGGAAAGACTATTAGCACCACTTCTTATTGGTCGGCAAACTTTTAACACGTGCTTATGAGTATTGGATTGTTCGGCATCCGATAACTATTCTTATTGGTGGACTAACTTCTAGCTCGTGATCTAGGAGTATGGTTTTTTCGGCATCCGGTAAGGCTGTTTACACGCGTTGGCAGATGCAGGGGACCCTCCGACCATGACCTCGGAAAGCGAAAAAGGGCCGGCCCCTCCCAAAGTGATCTAAAAACGCAAGGAGGCACAGATCTCACGAGTGTGTCCAAAGTTCAACGATATTCTCATATCAGTTGACAAGTTGTATCTGGCCTGCCTTCTCGAGTCCTGGATGTAAAACACACTTAGATTATATATTCGGGCACATCCCTTCATCAGAATCAGGTAGGTTAAATCGCAAGTTATCAGTCATACTGTAGCCAGGCCTCTCCAGGTCTAACATAATCTTAATAGGTCAACTTATAATCATGTTCCTTGCCTCATCACTCCGAAACCTATCAACATCTTCTCATATCCATTCACGATCCAAGCATTACTTTACAAAAAAGCCTCTGAAACAATTGTTCAGCCGCACGTCCTCCCTCGTATCTTATATATTATCTGTGTGGAGTGCCCTATGGGTCAGTACACAGAATTCAAAAAAGTTCTAAACTGCACTGTCTCATGAGTTATCTCTGGCTCAAAAAAGCGTGACCAAGTCTCTTAAACTCTTTTTTAATTCATTCAGGCTGAATTATAAAAAGGCCTACCGTGCTATAACGCAGCTAGACAGATCCTCAACTGCGGTAAAGGAGGTTGAACGGGAGGGAAGAAGCTCCTCACCTTCACCTTTTCCTAACTTTAGAGTAATTATATACGTTTTCAGTTCCAGTGCATCTATCAGGCCAGCAGCTCCAACTGCGATGCATCCCGCCATTCAGAGACTGACGTCGCTCGTCTAGAGTGCTTCATTTTTGAAGTCATCTGGTTCGCCGCCTGGCAACGGAGATAAGTAGGGCGGCAGCTAGTTTCATGTGAATACGAATGAACGTTTTGATGGTGAGTCATACGACTTTACGTCCTGTGGAACCACTGGCGGATCCAGGTGGGGGGTAGGGGGGTGGAACAACAAGAATTTCGCCCCACCCCTATGTGACTGCCCGATTATCGTAGAAAAGACTCTGTATTACCACTATTTCTCACCCCGTCACTCCCACCCCCCCGCACCCTAACAAACAAGCGGCATAAGTCCCTCACTGTTTGGAACAATGCTTGTTTCAACATCCCGCTCCGGCGCGAGAGGCCCGGGTAACTTCTCAGCTCCAGGAAGAGAGCTAAGCAACCTCTAAGCCATTTACGATCAAGTCAAGGACATAGCGGAGCCCGCTGACTGTTGTTGAGGCTGGTCCCTTGTGGCTGCCTCTCCTGTAAGAAGTGTAGTCTGGACAAATTTGCTGTCTGAAAAGGCAAACAGCCAGCGGCGAACCCGACGCAGCCAGTCAAACACTAGATGATGACAAATGGATGCATTTGTTTGATTTCGTTGGCGTGGGGCGCTGTGATTGCTCTTTTTGCTCACAAAACACGGCGATAACAGCTCACTTAACCTGTCGCCTATATGAAATATCTGCAATCACTTAAACTAGGGCTAAACAACTGACCATGAAAAAGCAAGATAGAATGAATCTTCCTGGAATTGCTGTTGCCTTTCTTTTGGGCACGGGAAATGTATAGTTTATTGGTGTTTGAATTACAAATGAGCTCGCTCAGTCAGGCTGCACATTTTAACAGAGTACCAGGTGCAGTCCATAACAGAACGTACCAAACTGGCCGGTACTCTTGTAAAACTAGTCACAGAAGGAGTTGTACTTGAAATACTTCCTACAAACCAAGGTAAATGGGGAGCTGAAATAGACCAGCAGGCATATTCCTTGGGAAGCGCACGGCTCTGAAACACCGACAGCCTGCGCGGTCTGCCCTCACTTTCCATCTTCATGCTCGGCGTCCGCCGGAGGATCCCCGGTGGCAGGGATGTGGTTAAGTCAGCGGCTCTTGTGCACCCTGCTGCGAAGTGCGAGCCGGCTTCGCTCGGGGCTCTCTGTGTGCTTCTGCGGCTTGGCTCAGGTAAAAGATGCGCTGTCTGGATTTGAGATTCGGTATAAGTATTCGACGGAGGTGCATACTTCCGAGGTTTTTACTTCTCACGCCAATATCATAAAACGTATGGGGTTCGTGTTGTAAAATATTTGAACAATACATCCAACTGACATAAACCAAGTTAACGTCACAATAGAACCGATGGCTTCACTCGTTCGGGCTTCCATGCTATTTCATGCAATGTCGGACAGCACGATAAAACAAGGTTAACTTCGCTTGATACTAAACTGCATGAGCTCCCAGAACTAGTTAACATCATCTGCTTGGGTATTGTGTAGAAACGTGGGTCAAGCGGGACCAAACCTCAGGAATTTAAAACTTGATATCGTGGTTGTTAACCCTACGCCGGCCAGCCTTGGTTCGGATTTACGGTAGCGTTAAAGAGAACGTGACGCCTTCATAATGGGATTTTAACTGAGATTGCCCTGTGATAGAACATGCCGAGAAACCGCTTGATCGATATTTATTCGCCCCAGAACTGGTCGTTCGCGGAGAAAAGGGCTAAAAATTCGCGCCCTATCGACCCCCTCTTCACTGGGTGGTCACGTGGTAAAATGTTACGGTATGGAAGTTACGCCTAGCATGGATACTGTATCTGTTGGTCATGTCGGTGTTGGGATTTAACGGCGCAATAAGTGCCAACTCACTCGGTCGGTGTGTGTTTTGCGGATCGAATTACGCTTGTTCAGAGAACTCGCCGGGACTTGAACTCGGGACCTATTACCAGCTTTTTTTGTTTTTTTTCTGAAGATCTTACCGTATTCTTACTGTCATTGTCAAGTTCTGATATAATGTTCCCCAATGAAGTCATACAGTTTGGCTACCATGTTGTCGGCGGGGAAAATCTTGAATCTTTTTCTTGAAACGCGCTGATGTGTTTATTGTTTATTGTTTATTGAGCATAATCAGCAACAGGTATGCACCCAATTATAGCTGAAGTCGAAGTCAACATCGGATAAATGAACATGAGACACGTTGAGATAATAAGACTGTAAAATAGTACAGGTCAAAAATTTAAAATGAACTGGAAAAAGACTGCACTTCACCTCCCGGAAACAAATAAATCTACCGCTCTTTAAACATTTAAAGTGGTTGGCTTCGTATATGTTTCTTGACACTGGATTTAAAAGCTGCTAATGTTGAGTTGAAAGGGTCGGCTTCCCGATATCGCGTAACATGACTGTTAAAACACAACACCGCCCGCGAAAACAAACCACGCCTTATTGTTTCCACGCGTGCCACCGGAACATGGAGCAATTGTTCTCTCATAGACCTGGTTTGCCGCTGAGTTACATGTATGTAAGGGAAACGCCTCGAGCAGGGGGGTGGAGTCAATTTTCCTGGAAATGTCAGTTTGGTGCCCGGAAGATATCGAGTCCCGCGCCGTTTTTAGTAATGTTGCCAAATTTGTGTCACAGGACCGGCGTGGAACGAAGCCGTGTTGATTCCGAGATAAGACTGATTGTAAATGAGCTATCAATGTTGCATGCCCACATTTTTCTAGAATTTTTCCAAATATCGGATGAAGTGATACACTCCGATAATTTTGTGGTAGTTTCCGTGATCCTTTTTTGAAGATAGGTACAACATTAACCTCCGCCCACCTGCTCGGATATATCCCCTCGTTCACGGACTTTTTGAAGAGGATACAAAGAGGTCGGGATATTTCATTCCTACACTCTTTGATGACCCTAGCACTCACATTGTCTGGACCTCACGCCTTATGTTCTTTTAGATCATCTAAAATGGCCTGCTCCTTCCGATATCTCAAATCTATTCAGAGGAGATAGTCCGTACTCGGTAGCGGTAGGAAAGAGCAAAACTTCCGGAGGGGGTGAACTTTGCTCCAAATGCATAATTCAACAGGTTTGCCTTTTCAGTGTCTTCAGTGACTTCTCGATGTCCATCTAACGAATCTGGAATATTACTTTTGCTTCCCTTCACGCACTTGAGAAATGACCAAAAGCGTTTCGGATTCGTCTTAAAGTTCCCAATCATACCTTGTAGATGCTCAAAATACTTGTGGGAATACAACCTTTTAAAAGCTCTGCGTTTTTCTTCAAAATTTTGGACTGTCACTTTACTCCTGTCGCGTTTCATTCGATTGAAGGCTGATTCATTTTCCCGCAGTGAGCGCCTAACCTCAGCGTCGAACCAGGGGGGATAACAGCGACGTAACATGATGGTTGGCACGTGGTCATTAATGGCGGCTTGCAGTATATCATAGAACATTTCCACGGCGGCTTCAATGTTCAAATCGAGCAAAGCCTCCCGTGGGACAAGCTGCAGGCTCCGTCTCAAGCCTTCAAAATCTGCCCTCTTGTAATTGAAGGCAGTCGACCTATCTACCAAAGGAGCTTGCGTTGCTTCTAGCATTAACTCACTGATGACTTCTAAATGGTCTGGGAAACACACCACACCGCACACAAGATTGAACATTAGCTGATTTTAAAACACTAAATCTAGAAAGTTTTCAGTCTTGTAGGTTCTTCTAAGCTTTGGCGTACTCCAGACATGTCGCATTTTTCAATCAACAGAGCCGCACGCTCTGACATTCGTTCGTACGAGTAGACGAAGAAATTTGATGAAATCTTGGCTCATGCACTGAAATCACTTAAAGCTTACAAAGAACATATTTTCGTAGTAATCAAGTGCCGAAAAATACTTGTATGAAGCTTTATAATGGAGCTATTAAAATCAACGTCTTTTTAATCATAGCGCACGTGACATATGGAGCTTTAAATGATGTATGTATGTATGTATGTAAATATGTGATCTTTAAATGATGTATTTTGATGCAAGCGGTTTCTAGGAACAGAAACAAAGATGAGTCAAACCTAAACAAAATGGCACAACACTGGTAAGAAAGATCTCATAACAAAACAGAAACAAACAATTGACCCATTATACAAGAGACAAAACAGCAATTAGAAGGCACGATACAGGACTCAAAACTCACCAAGGATAGAGGGCTCACTTCCACGGTCACGAATAAATATTTTTGCGTAGATGCTGAGAAAGAAAAAGTATGAGTAAAACAAAGCCTGACATACAGTAACTAAAAATCAAGAATGTTACACGGGACCTTGCACATGAGGATTCAACGTGCTCTTTGCCGAGAGAGCCTACAAGTGCAAGGTTCTGTGGAACGAACTAAAATCATCGCTGCAATTTCTAACGAAACGAACAAAACGAAGATGAAAATGCTTGGAAGGCTCAAGTAGCTACAGCACTAACATACCGGTCTCGTCTATTCATGAGGCATTATCAATTCCTACATGTTGTACTGGAAAATTAAGTTGTAGCGATTCGTTTTATCTACATACGTTCGATAAGTATCTAACATTTGTGCAAAGTGTCTACATTTCTTTTAACAAATTGATTATAAATATGCATGCTAAAATTCCAAGTTCTCTTTCCTTTTTGATGTATGTATATACATACATATATATATATATATATATACTCATAAAAGTCAGGTCAATAGATCTGTGGCAAGTGCCCGCGCCTTGATCTTCCTATTTTCCATTAGTGGCCCCGTTTCCTTGCAAGGGATGCTCAGGTTGTTTTCACTATTTGCCCTAGCAAGTTCATATTATATATCACTCGATTTGCAATGATGAGAGGAATCTAATGAGCCCAACACATTTTCCCTAAGTCTTCTTTGAGAGAACCTATAGGGGAAAACTAAACTGCTCCACTATTAGTCTATGGAAAAGTATTTGACTTTGGAAAAGTATATCATCTCAATATTGACCTGACCTAAAAATGTTCCTACAGCCTCTTTGTCCTGTTAGGATTAAGAGGATTTATAACCAGCATTTTATATCAGGCCAATATTGAGTCACCAGAGGTCAAAAACTTTCCCTAATAGTGGAGCAGTTTAGTTTTCCCCTATAGATTCTCTCAGAGAACGTAGGCAAAATATTTTGGGCTCATTAGATTCCTCTCATCATTGCAAATCGAGTGATGTATAATATGTCTTTGCTAGGTCAAATAGTGAAAATAACCTGACCTTCCTTGCAAGGCAATGGGGGCAACTAATGGAAAATGGGAAGATCAAGGCGCGGGCACTTGCCATAGATCTATTGACCTGACATTTTATGGATCTATTGCTGACTAGGCACGGAATAAAAACAGTCATGAGGAGCAACGTTTTTTGTGAACGGCCATATATATGTATATATATATATATATATATATATATATATATATATATATATATATTAGTATAAGACGGAAGCAAGTTATTATTAATACAGTGCTGGTTGAACGTCACCGCAGCTTTGGCTTTTTGAAGTTTTCTTTCTAGGGTTTTAATGTTCCTGATAAGTTTTCGGTTTTCTATGCTATGTTCGTGTAAAATTGTTCCGATATTCATGTCATATTAAAGAAAATTTAAGTAAAAAACGCACCTAAAGTCGACCGGTTTCATTGATCTCACATAAACATTTTCAAGACTGAGGTACGTTGAATAGTAGTTACAAAATTTAAGGTTTTAATTTTTATGTCTCGCACAAGATCCCATGCATATGAGCACAAATCACTTCACATTGCGGCAAACAAACATGCAACACGATTAACACCACAGAGATTGATTAGATTGTCAAGATGAATAAATTGTCTAAAAGGAAAGCTATACATTACGAGACAAGGACAAAATTCATAATACACTCTAAGCGTTACAATGAAAGTACACGTGAGGGGGGCTACTCTATGATAGCCGAGGCCCCTCAAAAAGTAGGAGAGTTCCCTGGCGTTCTGTTGTTTATTTATTAGTGGGTCGCGCTCCCTGATGCATACGGCTTCTAGTGCCGCCAGGCGTCGGACGTCCGAGCTCGTCCAATGATGGTGGTGTTTTCTACCAATTGCTGCCTCGTCAGTCGCCTGTGATGTTCTTCCAGGGTGTGGGAGGATGGTGCTCCACTCTGCAGGTGCATTGTGAGTCTTATTGATAGTGTTGTTGTCGTGTACCCAATATAATCACTGTTTGGGAGGAGTGCACAGTCTCCTATCTGACATTTATATTGGTACACGACGTTTGTTTGTTTCAGTGCCGATTTGTGCAGCTTGATGTTTGCCTCGGAATCGGTTGGCTTGCAGTTCTTTGCGATTATCCTTTTTAGCACCTTTTCTTCGGTCTCGTAGCCTGTTGTCATTTGGCTTCTATAGAAGATGTTGATGGTGTTTGTTTGGTCTTTTGCTGCTGTTGCTGTTAAGTATTTGTTCAGTGTTGTTGATTTGTTGGTCTATAAATGCGATGTCGTAGCTGTTGTCCGCTAGCGTTTGTTTTATTCGTCTTAATTCTTTGTGCACGAGAGGCCATGAAGAACAGTGGGTGAGCGCCCGGTGAACGTATGCTCTCACCACACTGCTTTTGCAGCGTTGAGGGCACTAGCTCTTGTAATTTAGGCACCTTCCGGCGTCTGTCGACTTGCGATGAACGCTGGTGACGAATGGTCCGTCAGCTGCGTCGATAGAAATGTCTAAAAATTAATATTTTCTTCAACACTTTCTTATACCGTGAAGGTAAGCCCTGATACTGTTTCTAGTCTCGACTTGAGGTGTTGCAAGTCATCTTGTGTGTTTTTTTTAATTATAAATTCTGTTCAAGTTGTTCTGGTAAGGCTGCTGGAGTCGGAGTCTCACTAAAGTCATCAAGGGACTTGTCACGGAGACCCTGACCCCACCACCCGAACGAGCAACTCCCTCAATGGAGGGTTAATTTAGAAGCAAAAGTTTAACGTCCCATAAAGCACAGGGACGGTGGCAAAAGGGCATACCCAGTGTTGCAAGTCATCTTGCAAGACATCGAAAACTTATCAGGAACATTGAAACCCTAGAAAGAAAACTACAAAAAGCCAAAGCTGCGGTGACGTTCAACCAGCACTGTATTGATATATATATATATATATATATATATATATATATATATATATATATATATATACACCACGCCCTATCCAATGCAAGTGAACTGGTCCTACCGCGCGATTGTGGCTCTCAAAATGCAGGTCTGACTTTGAAAGCCTATACGTCACAAAATTTGCGGCCGATTTTTTTAGATATCTTCATCAATCGATGCGCCGTTAAATTCTCCTCGAATGTAGCCAAATATCGTTTTTCGGCTCTACGAGTTGTTCTTACGCCGCCTCGGAAACAGGTGAGGGAGCCTCCGAGGTCCCCCCTCTAGTGCGCGTGTTAAGGAAATGAATTGACCTAACCTGACCCCTAATGACCTGGTCAGGGTGTGCTGGCTCCGCATGCAAAAGGGCATACCCAGCCTCCTTCTCAGACTAATCGTCTAATCGGGCTAAAACAAAATACTATATTGTCATTCGGAACCCCTGAGTGAAATGAGTTTGTAGGCTGCTTAGCATTTGCTACTCCCTTCGTTAAAATTGATGTTCCCAGATGTCACAAAGGGTCACGTTGAATTTTCGTACGATAATATGGGTTTCTTTCATTTCATATATTCAGACGGCAGGAAGATCAAGACAGTAGTCATCAGTGTACCCTCTCATCATAGCATGTCCAATCATGTGCAATATGAGCATGGTTTATGCATGGATGACCTTGATCAAGGGTGATTCTGGGTAGGTCAAGAAAACCTATGAGCTTACAATGAAGATAATGTGCATAAAGGCGAGCAATACAACATGAGAAGCACCGCGGGCCGTGGCGAGCCGCTGGAGGCGCCGGGCAGCGGGCGGCCCGGCACAATACTCTGTGGACAATTTTACGCACATTTGCGCACTTAGCCCTCTTCAGGCCATGACGGATAATTGCTTGACCTATGTTTCACAAAAACTAATTGGCAGAAACATAACTTTTGTTTGTCTATTCAAAGTCAGCAACTAGTTTGTAAGGTGGATTTGTGAAAGGGGTAATTAAAACGCAGATTATATACCTTTATTAAAATTCAAATATACACATAACGCTGATCATCTTAAAGCTGACATGGCGAGGAAAATTTTTGATATCAATTATTTCTAGTCTGACTCACTATATATAGGTATTCACAAATACCACACATTCGTACATCAGGTGTCGTAACGCCTTTGACCACAGGTGATAAGCAGCACACATAAAATACACGCTATAGCTAAGCATACCATCCAAGTTATTATTCATCTTCTAGTTTTCTGTGGAAATGCTTCTTTATTGTATTCAGCTTGTGGATCCGAGTGACGTCCCTGGGAAGCGTGTTCCAGTGGGCAATAGCCCTGTATTGGAAAGGCATGCTTCGTACTCTCCAGTCGACATCGAGGCAGTTTGAGCTGGGTGTTCGAGTTTCTAGTCACCCTTGCGGAGAAGCTTTCCCTTGGTGGTAGGTAGCATTGCCTTTAGGGCTGCTGGAGATTGGGTCGACGTGAGCTACCTTACATATGTTAACGCAATCGCGTGCAGCAATACTGGTTTCGATATTATGCTAGCCAAGACTCCTGAGAGCTGGCTGTTGTGATGTGTTGCCTTTTTCGAGTGTCGGTGATAATTCGAGCCCAAAGTTGATGGCCTTTGCACCCTTCCCAGCTGAGTCTTGGTTGCTCACTCCAGTGGCGGATCTAAGCCGGGTGGTTTTGGAGGGGCAAACCAAAGTCGAAAAGCAAAAAAGCGCCGCGCAGTGAAAAATTGGTGCGTTACAATATGCCGTTTCGGTAGGATTTTGGGAACTGGAGATGAAAAAGCAAAAAAAAAAACGGTACGGGGTGGAAAAAAATATGGACTCAAGATACTTTTTCCCTATCCAAGCCCCATTAATATTTACACTGAACTTCACTAATTCTGTTTGAAGTTGAGAGTTGAAGCACCAAAATCTTGCTTACAAGCTAAAAGGAGTCTGGGGAAAAAGGAGGTCGATCGCTTTGGGGGCGAACCATAGTTTTGCTCTCGAGCTTTTCCGTTTGGGGGAATTGTCTTTTGCCCCCCTGGATCCGCTACCTGTGCATCCTCCCCAATCCGGGAGGCAGTGGGAAGGACATTAAGGGCCTGGATGATTAGATGCAGGGCTTCGGGTGTGAAAGTGATGACGAAAATCTGGTAAGAGCCACCAAGGCCAAAAACATTTTTGAACGACCTCTTGAAATGTGATGTTCCCAAGAAAGCGTTCGGTCGATCACAACACCTAGCGGGTTTGATGGTTTTAGATGGAGGGTAGGAGAGACTCAGATATCTGTTATCCGGGAAGTCAGCTGTGTGTTTCAGAGAGAAGGCTTTGGTTCCAATGAGGATGAAATCAGTTTTTGACGCGTTCATTTTCAGTGAATTTCTTCCGATCCAGGGTTTTGGAGGGCATGTAGCGGACATGCCGCCTTTCAAACCTGATACAGACACTCTTAGCGCTCTTTGATACAAGCACTCTAAGCACACTTTATCAAAACGTGAGGTTGATCATTATTTCTTGCAAAGTTAGTCTGAAAAATCGGTTATATGTAGTCCGAAATTACCTCTCTGAGGCCTGGTATGATGTTGTCGAGCGAAATTATCTTTAGAGCAATGTGAAGTATTTATCAGCTGAGTTCAAGCATCGGGTGCATTTTTTTAGCAAAGACAGTCTACATTATTATTGGAAGCCAATATCCTGCTCACAAATGTGGAGTTCTTACTCCAGATTGGAGTCAATTGGAACTTTATCAACTCGGTATACTTGTCACTGATTTTCAATAGAGTGCGGATGATCGTTTTCTCCGACCCCAAGACAGGGGTTGAAGGTTTGACCTCCGATTTTCCTTGTATCTGTTTCCATGGAGCAGGCCCTGCAGCAACACCTTACAACTTTTAGAACCTACCTCGTAATGAGCACGTTAATACCTGCTTTCACTTTACAATTGAAACACATATTAGCGCACATATCTACATGGGCGCCGAAAGTGAGACGGAGGACGTGTCCCCTATTGGCCAACCAGGGGAGGTCCCCCAAATTTTGGGGTCCATCTTACATTAATGTTGTCAGGTACCGAATATGCAAAAATTCGGGGCGCCTCCCCCGGTCAGCACTAGCTTGGGTCCACCCCCCTTCGTAAAAGTCCGGGGCGGCTTGCTACGCGCAGTATTTAGGTAAGCAACCCACAAAGCTCACTAGCTCAAGTTGGCGAGAAAACAATATTCATCCGCGCTCGCACGTCACGCTTTACGCGCGGCGTCGCCTGATCATGCCGGCGCCGAAAGGCCCCATAATGCGTATGCTGCGAAGAAGAGAGGAAGTTTCGATTCTAGCTGACAGGATGGCAGGGTGATCATACCTGAGCGTCCGAGTCCAAACCCAGCTCAGCTTTTCGTAGATAAGAAAAGTATCCAATGCGCGGCTCGTTAATCTACGAGACCGATCTACGCTTTGAAAATGTTATTTAGAAGACAAAGACGATTCTTCCATCGATGTCTTGGATGAATCACTGATTTAATGAATGTTCTGAGATACAAAACAGCTTTATTATTGACAGACATTCAACATTATTTCATACTAGATTGGCACAAAAAGCCTAAGCTTAAGTCTTGGCGCCTCTCTCCCAGACGCCATACACGTTTACGGGCAAGAACTATTCTGATTTTTCTCTGTTACAGTTGTCACACACAAACTAACAAACAGTACACACTCTTCAGCAATTTAAAGTCCCGGGATCGGTCCAGGGTGCGTACTTTTCACATCTTCATAATGGTAATTTAATTACGCACTCAAGTGCAGTTGGCAGCATGCTTGTCAAGCAATCCTGGTGTTTCGTGTTCGAATCCGGCTCGCGCTCATTTTGCTTTCATATTCCTTTTCAGGCTAGCTTTTTCATATTCTAGGTCTAGCTTTCAATATTCTATGGCTAGCTTTCATATTCTATGACAACATTATTTATATTTATATTGGCTAAATAATCCCTCAATAGTAGCTACTTCCTCTCGGTCGAAGCAAAGCATGCCTCAAAGAGCCTGTTTGTTGTTGAATATTTTACTGCCATCTATATTTTAATGTTCGTGGTTGCTTACCCAATGCTTTTAATGAGCTCCATAAAGCCATCCGGGAAATCGACGAGGATTCCGCTCGAATTTCCATGGGATTCAACTGGTGGGTTTTACAAATTAGTCCGTGTTTTAGGAGAATTGCATAGTGCGCTTATACTAATCGTTCGGCTTAATTTTTCCTTTCTCAAATACGCCGTCTGAAGCACCGTCGCCATTTTATGTTCAAATCGTCTAAATGGCTGCCAGCATTACACTTTCCAACTGCTGATTTTTAGGCAATACGCAGTAATTAGCATTCAACAAATCAGAGCGCAGAAATTGAGCTGCTAGTATTAGCTTCTGGTCGTAGAAACGTGCTATCGAGTGGCATCGTTCTGACCGGAACCAATCGACTTTTATCTTGGTTATCTTTACTCTGGCTTGTCTTTGAGGCGAAATATGTGCCCTGCTATCCTTTATTATTCAT
>JAOTON010001857.1:0-193256 GCA_034440635.1 Lepas anatifera | reverse complement strand
ATGGGCTGCAACAAGCGTCCGTCATACACTCATTGCTAGAAAGTTTCCAATCACTAGTGTACCACCACAAAATCTGCATTCTGATGATGTCACTGCACATACGCTGCAGATGTTATGCGGTCCTGTACCGTTATATAACTATTCTAAATAGTGTTTATCAGTACCTTCTGATCCACTGCGAACTTTTGCAAGACAACGTAATTGAAACACGCAGTCATTTAACCTTTCCACTGTGCTTCATACATTTTTAAGCGTGGAGTAGAGAAGCTCAATTTCAGGTTTCAGTTGCTTCACTCGTCAGAAAGTACGATCTAGTTTTGATTAAAAATCCGTCATTTTTAGCCATGGTTGCTTTTACCACATGCCATACCCCGTTTATCGGTTTTCACAGGTTGTTAAAACCAGTTAAAGCTGACATTTAAGAAAAGTGTTCGACTGTTTTAACTCCCCCGGTTTAACACTTGTCTCTGTTAATTTATCAAGTTTCTATATGAAACTGTCAATGCACCGGCTTTTTTTAGAGCATGTGCTTTATTGGGTATTCGATCCCTCTGCGATTAAGCAAAATTTGCCTTTTTCGGCTGGTGTTCACCAAGTTAGTGCGATTACTTCTGCCTTTATAACTAGCCAAATTTCATTCCCTGTAAGTTTTGGTAGACATAGTTTTGTTTTAAACGAGGTTTGTTTTTATCATTCTGCCTCACACAATACATTTTCCTTTATTGCTTGACTTCAATAATTCCAGGGCCGGTATCTTTCGCCTTGTCTGCTTCATTTATTCATGTGTGTCATTTTGTCCATGTAATAAATCCGGAATGCTAACAGTTTGTGTCGGAAAACAGGGTAATTACTGGGAAGGGGAATACTGGCTTATGCAAGCTTTCAGGTAACAGTGTAGTAACATGTCCAGATGATCATTGAGCTTCAAGGACAGGTGCAGATCGGCTACTACTCACCGACAACATTACCTACATAAGATTAATGGATTGGGAGGGAATTAATAATTTAGTAAGCTCATTCAGCATCCCGCATATGCCAAGGCTCACTGTTTTACTTGCCTCGATCAGCTAATTAGAAATGATCAGCAATTACCTGATATTTAACCTGTTACCATGTTACGACCCTGAAAAATAATATCATCTTAGTCGTTCTAGTAAAGTCAGCAAAAACCACATTATCGATAGGTTTAGCAATTATAACACAGGTATAAATTCTCTGAAAACACAGAAACGAAAGAGATTGACTCGGCACTTTGCTTATGCTAAGTTTTGGGTGTGTAATGTTCCAAATTTTCCAGTTTAGGCCACTGCACTGGTGCTGGGTGTACTGCAAACGGTTTGAGCCAAATAATTTCAAAGCTATCCGTCTGATGAAGCATACTAGCCTATTTGCTACTCATTTCCTTCCACAATCTTGGATTTTTCTATACCTACCCAACACAATCTTGGCTCACTTGGATTTTACTAATGGCATTGAGAATATTAAGATATGACTCGTTCCGTGAAATTCCATACCCGCTATGTGTTGGGCAAGTAGGTAGGAGCTGTAAGAGCTTTCCTCAGCTTCACACCAATATCAGAAGGCCTTGACAAATATACTGAATATTTTCTGCCAATTTCCCTGCTTTTGCTAGAATCTGGTAAAATCGGTTTAAACTGGTAAAAATCAGTCATATCAAAGACTCATGGTTCTGTTCTAATGCACTAAAAGTAAATGCTGCAACAACGCAACTGATGGTACCTGGCACCAGACAAAATTGTAAAAATTTCCCCACTATCCACATCACTTTTCGTGGCCAAGAGATCGTACCCGTCCAAACTGCTCGGAATCTCGAACTAACCTTCGACTTATATCTTTCCTGGGATGCGCACGTTGTTGCCCTCACGAAGAAATGTTTCGAACTGCTAATCGGCATTTGCCATGTCAGGTTCAATCTGCCTTCTAAAACTCTACAAAAAACCATCTTTCATGGCCTTGTTCCTTCCCATCTGCGATATTGTATATCTGTATTTTGCCGCTGTTCTGAGAAAAACCGCTGTCAGCTTAAAAAATTACCAGTTTTTGTGCGAGAATAGTTTCCGGGAGACGTATCTTTGACCACATCTCGGATGTTCTGGAAAGACCCGGCTGGCTGAATTCCAAACGACTCGCTGAATATCACTGCCTCACTCTCATTCACAATATTGTCACGTCTGGAGAATCCGCCATATTTGCCCACCATTTTCAGCATAACTTAGACTAGAGGGGAGACTAAAACCTGTTTCAAACTTATACAAGCGGTTTTTGCTGTGGTGATATGTAAGAATGATGACCCGATTTATTACTCCATGTTTTTATCTTTCTTTAACCCTCCACACGATCATTTTTTATATACCTGGAAACCGGCCAAATTCGACCCGTGTGAGCCCAGCATGCATATTCCTTCATACTTTTGTGGACCTTCCGACACTTATGCTCGATATGTGGTGAGTGTTATGTAACCTCCAAATGTATTTTCACCCTTTTTGGTCAGTTGATCATCTTAGGTCATCACCTGCCCGCCTGAACTCAAGTGGTCACCCAAACAACGGACAAACTTGCAGGCCCATGTATTGTGAATATCACAGCCACGGGTTGGTACAAAAATAGTAGTCATTCATTGAGCACTAAAGAGCAGCCGCTATCTGGCGTTCTACTGCTTGCTAATAACACTGAGGGCCTCCTGGAAGTCTTTGAAGTCCATGTCAACGTTGCATGTGATCTTGTCGAGGTTGGTAGCGTACTCAGCTGATGATAGGTTCTTGCCCTTAGGTTCTTGCCCTTACGGAAGATGTCACTCGATTTGGGGAGGAACAGGGCCGAAGCCTTCGCATGCCTTTGATGTACAACCGCTTGTTCTTAAAGGGAGATACGCGAAAAATTATTATTTTGGTTTCTTGCTATTTGAAAAATCCTGATTACGAAACTATCAATTATATTTGTATCTTAGGCAAAATTTTGGGAGGCCATTCACTTATTATCGAAATAGGTTAACAGTTCCAATAAGATGCTGAAACCTTCACCCATCACTTACTTTTCGAAAACTATTTAATGTTGAAAAGCAATGTTTTTTTGTAAGACAAATGTCTGTTCTCCTGTATTTGTATTTAAATTATTTTAAAAAGCTTTTAAAAACTACAAAATGAATAAGTTTGCACTAAAAACGGAAAAAACATAATTACTCAAGTCTTCAGCGGTTTCGTACCTCGGGTCTTGAGTCATTTTCTGCTTCAGCCCCAGGATAACAAAATTTTTGCGTCAAATAGGTCACGTGACCCTGGTATGAGAATTTCTAGGCTTCTGATTGGTTAATTGTGATTTCTTTTAAGCCCTATATTTCTGTTTCGAAAGAGTTTTGGAATGTTGTTTTTCTAAAGTAATTTTTTCTGTAGTAGTCCAAAGTTCTACATCTCTGTTTAGGATAGATATGACCTAATTCTTCGAGAAATTGATAGCCTTAGCCGTGTGTACGTCATATACACCGATATGAGGTGTACCGGTAAAGTCGTCTAGAAATGTTGACTTTGAGAGCAATTTTAAGGCATTTGCAGGCCGAATTCGCAAAAATGAGAGTAGGACTTCTGAAACAACTTTTTGTGACCTTTTAATCTAGCCAATAAAATGTTTTCGCGTATCTCCCTTTAATGACTTCATCTACTTCGGAATTACCTATGAACTTTTGCACCTGCTCTGTTTTGAGCCCTGTTCCAGCTGTCAGCAGAGTTTTGTCAGCACCAATCAGCGGGCCGCATTGCGCCTACGTCACAGGACTGTAGCCTCTCCCCGGGAACTAGTTCTAGAGGTTTTACGGGCTGACGGCCTGCTGTTTGTGCTGATGAAAAACCGTAAGTGCACGAAGTGGCAGCCTAATATTTTTTAATGGTATAAAGGTTTAAGTTCCCTTTACTTAGCACAAACAAGAGGCGATTATGGCACTGATGTTACTTTTCTGGAGGAGAGCTTAGAGGTGCTGCTGACAAAACTGTGCTGACAGGTGGAACAGGGCTTTGGTAAAGGGACCACCCTGCAGGGTGAGAGTGGCCAGGTCAGTGTTCCTTTCCTTATCCTGGGCGACGCTTGCAATCTGCTTGTCCGCCATTTCCTGTTTCTTCAATTCAGCCTGCTTCTTCTCCCAGGCCTCCAGAATCTCAGGAACACCTCCTTCCTTTTTGTCATCTTCTTAAAGTGTCTAGTCACTTTTTTCCCTTCAATCAGCTCCATAGCCTTTGCCTGCACCAGGGAAGAGCTGACAGCCTTCATCTCCTTAGAACCTCTGGCCTTCAAGCCATAGTTGATACAGCCAACAGCCCTCTCAGAGTCCAGGTTGTGCACCGGTGCCATTCTCAGCTTCACCTGATCCAGGTTTTTGATCCTCATGGGGTTCTCCAGGTTGTTGTTTTTGTCCCCGAACTCAAAGATTTCCCCACGCTGCTGCTTCCATCCACTCGCCAGGATAGGAAGGATAAGCTCCAGAGTCCAGCAGACTTCTTTCCTGCACAGCTGTAACACCTGGATGGTGGGCTCAAGAAGATACGGCGAGTAGAGACATTCCTTGAATCTCTCTTCAGAGATGAATGAGAAGGCTCGTGAGTTAAGGTTGAGGAGCCTCTCAGGTTTGGTGGTGGTGAGGTCGATGTACAGGGAGGGGAAGGCCCGAACCAGCTTCTCCCAGGAGGTGGAAGAGGAGGTAGTGAGGCTCAGGTATGGCTCCAACAGGTGGACACCGATCACCACAGCTACAACAGCTAGAATACTCAGGTACTCCAGTGTCTCGAAGCTGCGAATGATGCAGGCCAGGCTGTTAGTGATGTTTGTGAACTGGCTCAGTAAGCTGGAGACGTGCTTGTCGAGCAGGCCGGGACCGTCGGCCGCGAAGCTGGGCAGGCGCAGTCAGCTGATAACGATTGATGCAAATTGCTGTTAGCTCACTTCAAAACCCAACTAGAGATGAAAATTTATCCGGCAGTAAACCGAAGGCCGTAATGAGCTCGGTTTGAAGAATAAGGGGCAGTGAAGGTTCGGTTTTAGTATTTCGAGTGTGGAGACCATGGTGTTATTAACAGGAACTTGTAATGTCAGATCCAGGTTTTCTCTTTGTAGGGGAGGAAGGTGGCATTTAGACCAGAAACTATGAGGGTGCCGTAAGTGTCCAGGGTTTTGCTAGAGCTGCAGTGTATGGGAATTGGGAAGGAACAAAATGCGAATTTAGTTTTGAAGGGAATGTAGTTTTTCGAATCCGGGCAGCGCAGCCACCAAGATGCCAATGCTCGCACCCTTGGAATGGGGCTAGCAATAGACGTTGTCAGGGATCACCTGGTCTTGATCGGGGAGGGGAGGTAACGTTCAGTAACGGTTTTGTATACTTTTGTTTCGGGGAGGGGGCTAGGGTACTCAGCCCTCTGCACACCTCCGAATAACCCCTTTCTATCGGCATCCAAAAATATTGCGGAGTTTCAGCCCCATAGAAATCCTGCATCCGCTGCTGGTAGAGTTCGGCCCAGAGATACCCTGGTTTTGACAATGGGCCAGATGTCACGCACGGATAGTCACCAACATTGTTCCATGAATATTTTGGGTAGGATGGGGGATGGGTGTCTTACAAGACACCAATTCTCGCATGCCAGGGGGGAGGTGAGGAGACATCTCTGTTGCCGTGGTGGCTTCAGGGATTTAAGCGTTCTATCGTTGGAACGCCTTGCCCCCTGAATTCCCTGGGAAATTCTTGCGAAGAAATTTGCCATAAGCCCAATCCACACTTGCTCCTGAAGATAACGTAGGCGGATCCTGGGGGGGCAAAGGGGGCACGTGCCCCCCGATCGACCCTCGGCGCCCCCCTGAAATGTCGCTTCCCACCCCCTCCCCCGGATGCGAAAATCTGCGCCCACCGATAGGACTTGGCGCCCACCTGAAAGGTTTTGCCGGTCAAAAGTGGCGCCCCCCTGGTCCGGATGGCACCCCCGAGGTGCCCCCTCCGATCGACAATCCTAGATCCGCCTATGGAAGATAATGTATGCCCCTCACCTTGGGGAATTACAAGAATGCGCTGGGCGAGCAAACAAATTAGAACTGCATTGGACCCCGCGACATTTCATGGAAATACGAGGGCAGTCGGTAAGGGAAATGTGCTTGATCAAAGGGATCCGAGGTGGCAGCTATTTTTTTTCTGGAGCGGGAATCTGGCCTTCTGTTTTTAATGTTTCAGATTTTTTTTCTCTACAATCGCAAAAATTTAAATAGGAAAGAACGGGCATTTAGGAAATTCTTTCTTAGACATGTTTCAATCCAAAGTTATTGTCTCGAAATTTAGTATTCATCAGTCATATACTGAGAAGGAACTCTTCTAATGGTCTTATTTTCCGAGAAATTTATTACACTGAAGGCCACAGCACAACAGAGCTGGGAGGCACTTCCGTTAAAAAATGCTGACAAGGAATTTTCCAGAACGCGACTTAACTCTTTTTAACGCTTATGGAAATATCGTGGAACAAGATCTTGTTCCACTGGTGCACTGGTGCATAGATCGATCTATGCACCAGGGCAGTGTGTTTATGTTTATGGGGGTAACGACGAGGCTTCGATATCATATAGTGCGCTAATTTCTCAGGAAAAACACCAT
Organism: Lepas anatifera; assembly: GCA_034440635.1. Classification (NCBI taxonomy): domain Eukaryota; kingdom Metazoa; phylum Arthropoda; class Thecostraca; family Lepadidae; genus Lepas; species Lepas anatifera. The sequence goes on along the minus strand of JAOTON010001857.1, from coordinate 186,622 downwards.
TTAAACCAGCACCACCTCAAAAAAACATTTTGAAATACGCAGTCCATGCCCATATATCTATTCATGATGGGTGTGAGTAAAGAATGGAGGGTTTACACAGACTGAAAGAAATCACAACGCCGTAAACACGAATTATGTAGTGCTGCGTTAATTTCCATACGTATTCTTACACGGTTTGCACACCTAACGCGAATGTGAGTCATCGTCACCACGTACTTTCGCGCTATCTTTTCGTTAACACGCGCATTGACGGCGGGGGCGGGTACCCGCCCCCCCTCGGGTTTTTCGGAGATAGCAAAAAAAACGGCGGCGCGTAGCGCCGCCGTACATGGCATACCTTTTCCCTCATCATTTGTACAACTTCTGTTAAAATTCTAAGGTTAGATCATCTCAGGTCAGGTCACCAGTACAGGTCAAGTGACCTGACCTCAAAAAAAGTTTAAGATAGCATAAGTCGGAGCAGGGTGAACTTATCCGATTGCAACTCATATCACATAATGGGCCCACAGAGTTCTCTAAAATATGTTTCGGCATTTTTGATATCGGTAACCTAAGGTCAGGTACGAGGCATGACCTCTCCATTGGAAATACATGGGAAAAATTGTTTTTACTGTATAACTCAGTAACGGATAGTGATAGAACGTTTATTTTAGCTTCATTAGACTCGCCTTGGTTTTGCAGTTCTACTGATATGCATTTTCTATAATTTGACCCTGACCTGACCTCAGGTCAGGTCAAATCCTTGATTTGACCTAGCAAGGTCAAATTATATATCATTCGATTAGGCTTGCTACGGGAATTCATACAATTCAAGTCATTTTGAATTGTATGAATATCTTTACTTGTTAAGATGTAATGGCCGAAAAACTTAATGTACATGTTATCCTATTACAGCATGTTTTGACCTCTCGTGACCTTAAATTTGATCTGACAAAAAATGGTTCAAATATTTTCGATGGAGAAGTGGATGGGCAACCCAAAGCCGTTAACCGTTTTTTGCTACCTACCGTGGTTCTCGAGATCTTAGGGGGGCGGGTACCAGCCCCCCGTCAATGCGAAGGTGGCCCAGACCCCTGTCAATGCGCGTGTTAAGGTCCGGGAATTTAACTAGCATACCAAAAGCAAAACAAAGGATAATTCCTGTTTTTCTACCCATGTTGCTAGGTTCACGGATAACACAAAACAAAACATTTAGCTCCCTTAATTGTCTAAGCCACTTTTCTTTTGGTACTGTGAGAACACTCCGACTAGGACGTGGCAACCACTCCAGATCCTCATTATTATTTACTACAAGCACGACCGATGAGATGTTCGATAGAGCTGTACAGATTTACACTTTACAAAGCAATAAAGCCCGCCATGTAAGCCAGCACCTGCCTAAAATTTGTTCGGTATATGCCCCTTTCTGTCGGAGCAGCTGGTTGCGCAGCGGTGTCCTGGTCATCTTCATCCCGTCAGTCCTGTTCTTTGTACATGTGGAGCGGGGCAAGGCTGCAACCTCTCCACCTCATAACACAGCGGCGACGTCAAACTCTTCAGTACTGACTGTCAGAGGGTCCAGCTGCAGGGTAGCCGCACCCAGGTTAGTTGGTTCTTCTTCATCAAGCAGGACTGGGACTCCAGCGGGCCATGGTCTGGCATGAGAACCAGCGGCCACGGACGGTGAGGTCCCATCAACAAGAGTCTCATACGAGTCTTGGCTTCGACCGTCGTTGGGTGGGTGTTGGCTGCCCCCAACACCCTGACCTGTGAGAAGAAGTTCTCCACCACGTCCTGGTTCACCCGTGACGTCAGAAAGTACTTGACGCCGTATATGTTCTTAATAACGCTGTGGGGACCTCACAGAGCAGTTAAGGATATGATGAACCCGTTCTGGAAGGGCAGCCTGCTCTGGCTTTCATCGCGCCAGGAGTCCCGATTTAGTCGCGCTAACTAGATAGGAGCGGTGGCTGAGCAACGATAGTGTACTCGAAGCCGAACGCCGACCGAAAAGCCCTGCCGTCAAGCATGCACCGAGAGCTACAGATGTCAAACACCTTATCGCAGGTGATGATGAACTAAGCCTGCTTGGCGAAACGCTGACTGACTAGATGGAGCAGACGCTTTCCGACACGCTCGTCGAGCATTTAGGCTGCGGGGCGTACTCGCTGTCGCTCCCGGCCAGTCACCTGACGGGAGAGATTTGTTATTAACTTCACCATCAAAACTATCGACTGATGAGCAAATGTCATACGCGAACAGTTTTATCCCATATATCGCTATATCGAGCAAGTAGCAGACACTTCTGTTAAATATTCACAAGCCGGTGATTTACGGTTCTTCCAACTTAAAACCCGGAGACAAAATATATCCAGTTTTCACACTTTGGTCCTTACTTAAAACTGACAAAATCTATTTTGACCTACCCACTGCAAGGTTCATTATCTCATTTTATTCACTAGGGAACCACGGGCCTTTCTGATTTCCGATTTTTCCACACCAGTCATCCACAGTCCAGCGATCCCAGCAATTAATCCACGGTCCGTCAAGTACCAATGGTAGTCACGCCTACTATTTTTTCCGCACCTTTACCTGAGATAAAAAGCACTCGCTTATAAGCAGCTACTACGTTCCTGATGCCCGAGAATAATAAAATGTGTTTATCTGAATGAGTGACCTGAGCTTACACACGCACTTAACCATGCTTCAGTCAATTACTAAACTTCATAGGCAGATCCGGGGGGGCAAGTCAGCGCCCTCTGAAGGGTCGATGGCACCCCCTGAAATGTCGCTTCCCAAACTCCCCCCAGGATGCGAAAATCAGCGCCCACCTATAGCATTTTGCGCCCATCTCATAAGTTTGCGGTAAGAAGTGGCCCCCCCCCCACGGGAAGATGTCCCCCAATCGGCAATCCTAGATCAGCCTATGCTAATCTTTGAGTTAAGTTTGAACTTTCACTTGATAGTCATACGATCAATTGTCACTACAAGTTGAATGGGACATAACAATCATACAAATGTTTTAAACCAGATGGAAAAGTGTGCTCCCGCGTTCAAAATCAGTCCACATGCTACGGAAACACTAGCAGACACAAGGGGGAGGGTAAGCGGCCATGCTTCTCCAAAAGGACAACACCAAGTCACTTGGTGTTGTCCTTGGCCAAAATTGGCTGGTAGAAGTCCTTGTCCAGTACCGGTACTTCTGGACCTTGAAGCCAATGATCCTGGCCCGAGATGTGGTTCTTCAGCAGCTTCAGCAGGTGAGGGATGTCAATGAAAGTGTAGATCTTTCTGCAAAAGTCAAAATACACCAAAATGTAATATTGCAAAATGTTAAAAGGTAATGCCTGGACAAATAATTTTGTTCTCTGGATTATCAGCTGGTATTATGTTCCAATGCAGTAATTATGTTGTTTAAAACATTTTACCTTGCTAGGCAAGTGCAACTTCATCAATTAATACAAGATTCTACCATCAAGCAGTGTGATTTCTTCTTCTGTGAATTAGGCAAGAGTAGAGCTTCACTTCCTGCATGGAAAGTACTATGCCCATGGTTTCAGCTCAGTAATAAGCATAAATAATTAACAAAATTTATTTAATGATTTAAGAAAAATGATTTAAATTATTTTTTTACATGAAGTAAAATTAAAAAAAAACTTTGACCAGACTTTGAGGCAGGTAATGTTTTTATCAATGAGCCCTAGAGAATACAGCAATATGGAAGTATCACAGCACAGAGGTGCTGCCACATACATTGTCAATTTTGGAGGGAGAATTTTCAATTACGGGTCACAGTGCCCAGAATAGAGAGCATGCTTATTACTGGAAATTTTGGCCACCATTTCCCCAACATGACACAAGTAAAGACAACACTTATATGTGATACATATTTTCATAATTGTACTACTCGTCGTATCATTATATCAATGCATTTTTCATAATATTTGGCTTTAAAAATCCACAGCATAGCAAATAGGCTCCAAAGAAAACTGACTTTGTCAGCCTAATGGAACTAAATAAATGAACATCACCATGGAACCAAGGAAGACATTACATCCAAATAATTACGAACCCACTGTGTTATGACAGCTTCATAAACATATCAACCATGTCACACAGCAGAGCATGGCCAGTACCCGTGCCCAGATTATTGACAGACAAACCAAACTACTGCACACTGCTAACTAGCCACTGACACTAATTTACCACTTGACCTGATCAGAGATAAACTTCACAAATTCAATTTCAGTGTGGAGCACCTAGGCATGGATTTTATGCCTATGTACTCAAGAAGAGCATATCATTGAGCATGGAAAAGGAAACTTGACCATTTACCATGCATAGCTGGAAAGAAACAGATGCATCGTTGCTGGATGTTTAGTGCAACATTTGAACTCTGCATATTGCAGGTGTATTTTAAGTACTGCATAAGCAAGTACTGTTCCCTTGGCCTCCCCTTCATTCCAGAATATTTTTCTTCGGCAGCCCCATCGCTTCTTTCTAGGGACGAGAACCACACCTTTACCTGTGCGACAATTGCCATGAGCACAAACCTGGACAATCAAGTAACTTTGAAAATATTGACAATCACTCCCCAAACTTGCTATAGAAAAGACAACACACACACACTGCAATATACATCGCCCTTGCCAGGGCAGTTGAACATAGATTATAAACTGCGGCAATAAACAACAAAAATCAACAATGGTGGGCACATGTGGCGGCAAATAAATGGCGCGACTGACTTGCGCGCGGTTCCTTGGTCTTGAAAGATGCCAATTAATGAACTTGATTTGGCTTCACTTAATCTCTATATTTTACAAAAACATATTCATTAAATTTACCTTAGATATTCTAGAACTAATAGAAAAATTATTTGAAAACATAAAAATTATAAACTATCTCCAAATTAGGGAGAATAATGAATTTTTTCGTGGTACAGTGTTGGGTTCAAGCACGAGCAAGACATTTTCTTTGCACCGTTTACCCCCTTACCAAGACTACCAAGTCAGCAAAGAAACTGCTTTGTCTTGGATTTTTTGATAAAATATTTGTTTATCAATTAAATTAGAAAAATCCAAAATGTAACGATTTTTCATATTCAATGCTTATATAAAAGAAAACTAGTCTCGGGGTGGTCTCGAGGCCCCGCCTCCAACATCTGTCAAGCTGTACACCCATTGGTCCATTGTTTAAATCCGGCCAAAGTTTTACCTAGTGTCTATATTGCTTTGTTGTCGAGGAAGAAGGTGATTAGGGCCGTGAAGACGAAACTATTGAACATCTCTTTCTGAAGCCTCTTAGCAGGGTTCTTGATGGGAGAGATAAATATATCAAACTCTTTAGCATAGTTCCATGATTTATGGCCATAGTCCTGCGAGACTAGTCAGAAAATTCATCCACTGCTCTATCACTGAGTCTTGTACATTAGGGGTGCCCATTTTTGGGCAAGGAATCCATATTTTAAGTGGGGGTTGTTTTTCCCATTATTTGGTCTGTTCTGACTTCATCAGTGGAAAAATTAACGAAATCGAACAATTTCTAGGGGTCGCGAATTTAAAATGAAAACTTCCGTTTTCGCGGAAATTGACCTAATTTGACATATTTCACCCGTGAATTGCCAGTGTTTTACATCGGTCTTAAAGGAAATGTGGCACCTTGAAGCAATTCTAGACTGTGGTGGTTTTAAGGTCAATAAATTCTGAAAATCATGGATTTGGCCTTATTTCTGCTGAAAAATGACTATATTTCGTTCTATTTCACTTTTCTCTGTTTGCAATAAAAGTCTCCAAATTAGCGTGACGTCACATCGGCGTAATGCTTGCGCAAAATTGAACATGTTTGTGTTGCGCCAAAAACGAATACGAAAACGAATGAAGTGGTCTTAGATAAAAGAGGATTCCATTAGGAATCAAAGTGACAATTATCCATTTTTCTACTTTTCTTGATATATTGAAACATATTTCACGCTTCAACCAAGTCAATAAAGCAAGTTATACGCATTTCTAATCGACGGTACCAATATTATGTTTAGCACGTGCAAGGTCCAAGCAAGAAAAATTGTCCAAGCAGCACGTGCAGAGGGGCTTGGTCATGACGTCACTTTCCTGACGCCTGACGAGCGTTACGTCACAGCCGGGGAGATCGGGGAGCTTAGAGCATCTTTTAGACCTATTGGGGTAGGTTAGACCTAGGCAGCGATGCCCAGTACCCGTTCCGCCACGGAAACATATCTAGTTGGTCAGCCAGCTTCCTCGATTGGAGGCAGTAAACTTCCAACAACTCGCCAGGTCCTCAGTTTCTTCTTCCATGCAGTGAAGGAATCTGCGAACAGGCAGGATGCGTTCGAAGAAACAGTAAGAAACGTACTCACGTTCTGGAACTTAGCTCGCATCAAAACCGTCTCAGAAAGAGGGTGCCAAGAGAAGCTGACGAGGTTATGGGATCAATGGAGAAGTCTGCAGAAGAGCAAGGGTAAAGCCGCAGAAGACAAAGTGGAAAAGTTCAAGACTGAGCTCGACCTGTTGTGGGACATAGGGGCACCGGACGCCATCGAGGTCATCGAGAAGAACCGGCTCCTCACACCGACTGACAAACATCAAGATATTGCCTTCTATCAAGACCAACGCGAAAAAAGACAGGGCTCCATGAGTGGTAACGACAAAATTTTCGCGGCCAAGAAAAGGCAGCAGGAGGTACGAGTCGAGAAACAAACATGCAAGCAGGGAAGGCTCACAGCCTGTGAACCAAGCAGCAGCGATTCGATGTTTCAAAGCTCCGTGGTGGCTGAAACATCAACTGAAGAAGAAACGGAGGAAAATACTGATCCTCAAGAGGACACTGACCTTGACGCATCGATACGACCTGGAAGGTACATGTCAAAGAATCCTTATGTGACGTTACAGCTCCCACGTCGCATTCTTCAGGAGTCGTCAGTCAAGGAACTCGCTGACCGCCTCCGGATATCCAATAACGAGATAACTTCGGTGGTGGCAGCTGTACTGCGCTCTGCCAATCCTCCAGCCGATCTCTCCGAGTTCCGGATCTCGAGAGAGACAGCGAGACGGGTGTGAGCTTCACACCGTCGTCAAGTGGCTGCTGATCAAAAGGAAGCCTTTGTTCCCCCACCACATGCAGTGGTGCACTGGGATGGCAAGATGGTCAAGGTGCGTACTACTCACGCGTTTGGGTTTCACAGTGACGTTTCATATAGAATAGGCCTACAGAATATCACAATATTAGGTATCATTAAGAGTAAAAAGTACGATCACAATTATAAATTCTATGGAAGCTATCACGAACTTTCATCAAAACGAATTATCATCCAAAAGCGTGGAAAGAGAGGCAGCCTCGTCAATTATCCGGTACCTGACTGAATTTGTGTATCTCTCTCATTTCAGAACGTATCGGGAGACCCAGAACACCGGCAGGCCATCCTCATATCAGGCCAGGGCCATGAGGAAGGGAAGCTGCTTGCGGTCCTGCCTGTGGAGGACGGCACTGGCCTGACCCAGGCGCGCGCGACAGCTCGTGCGATCGAGGACTGGGGCTGTGCCTCAAACGTCAAGGCACTGTGCTTTGACACAACATCATCCAATACAGGACGAGTCCAGGGTGCTGTTGTCCGTCTAGAGGCACTCCTGGAAAAGCAGCTGCTGAAGCTGGGGTGCAGACATCATGTCATGGAGCTGATAGTGGGAGCCGCTGCCAGCAGCATCTTCGGCAAGACAACGGCCCCTACGGACCCTCTCTTCCAGACCCTGAAGAAAAGGTGGACTGAACTGGACTACTCGCAGTACCTGCGGCTAGACATCCGAGATCTGCCAGACTCTGACTGGCTCAGCCACCTCCGAGACAGGACCGTTAGCTACCTGCTGACAGTCACAGATTGGGCCCAAGATGATTACCGAGAGGCGGCGGAACTGACGCTCATCGTCCTCGGTGCTGAACCTCCGCGCGGCACACACTTTCTGCGTCCTGGTGCATGCCACCACGCGCGCTGGATGGCTAAGATAATCTACTACATGAAGCTCTACATGTTCAGTCACCAGCTAGAGCTCAGCAGTGATCTGTGTGTCAAGCTGCGGAGGATGGCGACCTTCGTGTCTCTGTTGTACACATCAGCGTGGCTGAAGTCACCCGTAGCCGAAGATGCGCCTGTGAATGACCTGCAGTTGCATCAGGAACTCCTCCGCTACAGGGCTGTTGACTGTGAGGTAGCTGGTGCGGCTCTAGCTGCTGCGACCCGCCACCTGTGGTATCTCAGGCCACAGACGGTCGTGCTGTCGCTGTGCAGCGATAAGCTGAGTGCGGCAGAGAAAGAGGAGATGGCGACCAAGCTGAACTCGATGGAGGAGACGGACGATTACACGAACAGCAACATGGTCATCCAACACGAAACGCATCTGGCTGACCTTATCGACGAGCGTTCCTGGATGCTCTTCAAGGAGCATGTCGTATGCGGCACAGGGTGGCTGACTTCACCGTCGGAGTCGTGGAAAGAGGATGAAGAGTTTATGAAGTTCAAGGAGTTCACAACATGCTTGAAGGTTACGAATGATGTGGCCGAAAGAGGTATAAAGCTGATGCAAGACTTCATTGGCTCGGTTACGAAGGACGAGGAGCAGCTACAGGATGTGATGCAGCTTGTTGAAAGGCATAGGAAGCAAGTCAGCAGCTTCAGCAAGTCTGCTCTGATGAAGCTGTGACAGTTTGGTGCGTGTCCTGACTGAAGCCGCTGTAGCGAATCAGTAATTCGTGGTCCTAGAAAGGATTGGTGCTCAGGAATGGAGATTTGGTGCATAGGTAACTCAGTTTGGTTTTGCGCTGATTTTGGGAAGTGTTTATAGTCTTCGTGAGCTCAGTTTTTCCTAATTAAATATCTGCCTAAGTGCACTAAGTAGGTAAGTGTAGCGATGCATGGTTTGACCTCCGTTTGAACAAATACAGTGAAATCTGACCTGACCTGTTTGACATTTTGTCTTTAGCTACCTCTGCCATGAGCTGAAAGGTGAAAAGTCACATTTATATGACCTGAAAGGTCATGGAAGGTCACAATCACAATCTGTATACTTAAATAACCTGAAAATAGGAAAAGTAACGCCACAACGGCCAGACTGGTGCTACCAACAGCTACCAAATCAAAACTAGCTCTGTCGCATTCTTACCAACATTAAGACGCTGCGCTCCATGTATTTCGTCATGCGGTTCTGATATGGGCTCATTATTGCAGGAAATATACACTGTTAAAGCCTTTGACATGACCTGGGTGGTCAACTAAGCGATGCACGCGATCGAAATGGGTGTAAAAAGAAATCTAGATAGCTACTCTAGCCGGCCATTAGGGTTAAGTAGTGGTCAGTGACGCGAATTCTGATCAGTGGGAGAAAAGGCCCAATTTTAGGCATTTCTGCATAAATGCACCATTTTAAATCTCAATTCGCGACCCCTAAAACTTATTATATTTCATAAATTTTGGCACAGATGGGTTCAGGAGTGACGAAATAATGGGAAAAAACGCCCCCACCCAACATTTTCTAAAATCGGGAAAAATGGGCAACCCTATTGTACATCGGAGAGGGAGACAGCGAAGGCGGAGAAGATCTTGGTGGTGCCGATGGTGACGTCAATCTGCTTGAAGAGTTTCTGAAGGCACCTGGTAAACATGCAGGCAAGATGAACCTGGCAGAGGAGGTGGGACGGGGTGTGCTCGGTCTCCAGGGCTGAGGAGACGAGGTCATCCACCTCGATGTTATGTGCAGTAGAGTCAGTCATGGTGAAGTCGATACGACGCCAGAGATCCTCAGAGGAGACACCGCTAACGGTGCTGAGGATGGAGAGGATGGTAAGCTTCAGCTGTGAGAGGTTCTCCATGGTCTCAGACGATATCGGGGGAGTAGGGAAGGGGAAGAACTTCCTGCCAATGGTAGCACCCTGGACGGAAAATGATCCAACGCCCTGCTTTTGGGATCCATCATCGTGGTAGACAATGGTTGTATTTTCGTCCCTACTCATCATCTTCTCCACAAGGCTACTTAATGCCAGTGCCTCTCTCGCTCTTCCCATCTCCCTGATGTTCCTTTTGTCAGGCACTGTGTCCAAGCCAAGGTGTCTCATCTTCATCAAACCTTTCCATTTCACATTGAACAACTCTCGATGATGATGGTAGAGTCAATAGCTTGCCCATTGACAATGCAGCTCAGAGAACACCTGTCCAGGGCGGTGTAGTATTCTGGCCTGACACACTTCACGCTTGTCCAAATGTGGCGGTAGCCTTCAGGAAGAGTTCCAGTGTTCTCCGCACTGCCCTCTGCGACCAGGCTTCTCTTCTGCTTCTCGGAACTTTCTCTGGTTTCATCTCTTTCTTCATGCTCTCTGTCATTTTCCTTTGTCATGTTCTGATTGTCATCGTACTCTTCAGGAACTTCTACCTGCTCCTCCAAAGTCTTCTTGTATTCCTCTGACCTCTCCAGCCTCTTAAGGAAACTCCCCAAAATCCTTCTTCCTCCTGGTGTCCAGGGCCACCCACTTTCGGTCAACAAAACTATCACAGTGACCAACTCTCTTCCCTGCCATCTGGTCTTTCCAGAAATAATCTTCATCCTTCGTCTCCTTGACTCCATAGTAATCTTCCTGCTTCTTCCTGAAGGCAGTATCCATGGTCCGGATGTCCAGTCCCTCTTCGAGGCTCTTCAGGTAGGGTTCCGCCCTTTCCGTCACCCACTGGTTTGTAATTCTGACCTTAGGAGTGCTCTGCAGCTTCTTAAAGTCTTTGTACAGGAGGTGGATCTTGTTGGCCACGTTTTGGGAGACTTAGGGTAAACATTGCACCACACCCAGTGCTCACATAGTTCCTCTGCCACCGCTCCGACGCCCACTCCCTGGTTGTCTTCATGAATGAACCCTTGGGTATTGGCACCAGGAACCAGATCATCCTTTCCATCACTTCTCTCTTGGATGGCAGCTTAGAGGGGGTGAAGGCCTCTCGGGAGCGGATTGTGGTCGAACCAAGACTCATGCTCCACTTGGAACGGGTTTGGAAAGGATTCATCTCGACACTTTTAAGGCTCTGAAACAAAAACGAAACTGAATTAGTTATTATTTCATCGATGATACATTATTCACCTAAAACGTTTCGTTTCAGAAGAGGCGACGATGTTTTCCAACCATGCGGAAGAGAACGATATAAATTGGTTTGTCCAATCTATTGGACCATTTTATTATAACATGAGTAGTATTTCTCTAACCAGTAAATCACAAGAAGGATCATTTTAACTGCGACAGAGATGTACCGATGTCGTCTATAAGCATTCGAATCCAGGAGCTAAGCACAATAATTGAGTTGGTCTGGCGGGAAACTACCTGACTGGAGAGGCTGGAATTGTGCGATGGAAGTGAAATTTGAATCGCGATGTGGAGGGTTAAGATAATACTTTATATGAATAAAAATCACCTTTTATCAATTTTAGCAACTTAACCACAGCTACATCCACTTGTAGAACACCAAAAATAACATTTATTTGGTGTTGGTCCCCCTCTACTTAGACTACCGGACTCGTGAAACACGACAGGATCGACTCCTCCGCACCACTCAAATACGCACCGAAGCTGGTTGACGAAAGCTGACTTATCGGGGAGCCATGCTCTACATCTCTCTTCCACCCGACATCACCGGTTGTAGAGCACAAACATTTAAGAGGGCATTGCGAGCCCATCTGAAGAGTAGAGAGTGACGTCTCTCTTATGTTGACACGTTCGATCTCACGTTGAGAACTTTTGCTGATGATTTTTCGCTTTATTTGTAATGCGTCAAATTTCTTATGCCTGAGCTTTCTAGTACATTACAGTCCTGGCTGTTTATGCTTGTATCACTGGTTTTGTGTGTTGCATGGGTGTCTGATGCATGCTAGAAATCCTTTTAATTAAACCTGAGAGTGGTCTCTTTTGATGCTGGGCTTAGAATAGTCATGGTATTTGTGGATGGTCCAAAGATGTCCAATAAATAAGTAAATATGTATAGACCAACCGCTGCACACAAGGCAATATTAATATAGACACATTGAGGTGGCATTCAGAGTCGGGAGAAAATAAAAATCCGTTCAAGGTCAGTTTCAAGTATAATGACGCGTAAAATAATGATTGATACAACATTTCCATTGTCAACCTCCAATTACCTGATTTTATATTCAAACATACTAAATATTTGTCAAAAATAAATTCAAGGAAGACATGAATAATTTAATTTGGGTTACTCATAATTATTTTGCACACGATGTCATTAATACCCATCAACTGTCAATGCTCTGGGACGTTCTTGGACAGTATGGCGCAGATGAAGCAAATGCAGCGCAAGTCCTGTGCTGAGATGAGCAACTGCTGCGATGCCAGCGCCTCTAGCGGCCAGTGTGGAACTAATGATGGTTCTGCATCTCCCAGAGCTTGCCTTGAGACTGGAAAGAAGTGAGATTGATCGATAATAATCAAAGTCAATATTAAGTCTTATTTACCAATCAGTGATTGACGGTGAGCATAACAGTTGAAAAAATACTCACTTAAGAGTGTGAATTTCGATTTCTTTTGAACAAAATATTCGGTAAATTTTCCACTTTAACTGAAATGCCCACAGCAATCATACGTTTTCAGTTTTTATTTCATTAGGGCCACTCCCAACAAGCACACTCTCCCAATTACAGGGAGTATTGGCGTGTGTGTTAAGGGATCCTCTCCAGCAGGTCAGATCGGACATGCAAGGCGGATTCCCGCCCTGACGATTGAATCCAAGTCCTCCATGCTGTCCGATCTGAAGAAGGGAAATGACGCCACTAGGCCACCCGGCCCCTCCCTATGTTTATAAATACCCACTTCCCGTTCACTTTTTGCCTTTTCTAGGTATTTTCTCAGTATCCCATTATCATGGGAAACGAAGATGGAAGCGATGAGGGTAGATGAGGTGGAGGTGCATGAGGTGGAGATGATGAGGTGGAAGAGAAGGAGGTGGACGAGAAGGGAAGGTGGAGGTAAGGATGGTGATTGTTGCGACAAACACCGATTTTGAGCCGGGAAGCTAACACAATTGAAAACAAAAATATCGCCAATCGGGCCAATCCCCTCGAGTTTTGCGAGGAAATGTGTCATGGCCTCGTACCTGGTGAGGCTATTGTTCTTTAATCTTGACACTGGCGTTACCGCTTCGATCTAGAATGTCTTGCAAAAGCCTCCTTCATATAACGGTCACTGTGCTGGTAATACAATCTGTTGTAATATGGTTGTTATATTTTTTGTTTACTTATTTGTCTTTGTCCCGTTCCTATACATTTTCCCAAGAACACATAAGTACCCAGAGTTGCACATGCAAGCGTCTCCCTCTTGTAATGATAAGCATATCATGATCCGTTTTAACACCCTTTCCCCGATGTAACACGAGCAGTAAATCCTATTCATGGAACATGAATGTGACTACTTAACATGAGTATCGGGACATCTCTGTTGCAAGGTACGCTGGTGCACGTCGCAACCTTTTTATCATATCACAAATAGTCGCATTCTAGTGAATGCGTCATGCGTCTGGGTATCATCCGTGCTGGAAGGTAACACGTAACACTTGAACAGGAGGTTACACATTGCTAAGAGCCTTCACTTTCATTGTGCTAGTTGTTCAGGACCGTTCGGAGTGTCCTTACTAATGAGATGCTCATGCCAGGGGTGCTCCGTAGGTTTGAGACCCCAGATCACCCGGTGTCACGTCTCCTGGACCACCAGGTCCACCGAGGCGCCCCGGTCCACGCAGTCCGCCGAGCTCACCGACGCGTCCCGGTCTACCCAGTCCGCCGAGTCCGCCGAGGCGTCCTGGTCTACCCAGTCCGCCGAGTCCGCCGAGGCGTCCTGGTCTACCCAGTCCGCCGAGTCCGCCAAAGCCTGCCGGCCTACCGAGGCCCCCGAGGCTGCCTGGGGCCGGGAACTGCGCCTCGCCCTCGTACCTGACCACGGCCTGGAAGCCACTGTCGCCCTCCACAGTGTAGGTGACGATCTGAGTGCGGCCGTCAGGCAGCAGAACGTGGTACTCCCCCTGCGTGACAACACCGTCACTCTCTTCGGCGTGGCCGTAGTCGTTGTCGAACTCCGGCTCGACTACCTCGTAGTCGAAGCTGTAGGGTCGGCTGGGACCGTCTACAAAGCCATCGGGACGCAGGTTAGGAGGGTTGCCCTGGTTGATAAAGCGGTTGCCAGCGAGACGTCCCTGTCCTAGACGGCTGCCGAGGGGTCCTACTGGAGGTCTGTCGTAGAGTCCAGGACGCGAGCCGAGAGGTCCACCCAAGCGACTTCCCAGCCGGCCGTCCCGACCTGAGAACCTGCCGTTATAGCCACCAATGAAGCCTTCCCGACCCCTGATTCCTGTGCCAAATGGTCTGACGGACAGAGGCAGGGGACCCTCATCAGCAGCTTCCAGTTCCTCCAGAGCAGCCTCCTCCTCTTCGGCCGGAGTCAGCGGCGGAGGGGCGCCGTAGCCCTCCGGTGCTGGAGCGGCTGCCGCCACCGTCAACAGAACTGCCACACACACTAGACACCTCATGACTGCAGACGAGACAGCAGTGTTGGGAGCTGGGAGGAGCTGAGGTGAATCTGCCGTCTGTAGCTCGGCAGTCCGGTTATAAAGGCCACCCGCCGATGCGTGATGAAGAGCTCCCACAGATGTGAAGTGATAGCACCTGGTGTCGACCTCGGACTTAGTTTGCTAGTCAATGTGACCGCGGGTGAGCCGATTCACCTGGGTTTAGTGGTCTCACAGGGCATTTCGCGGCCGCCCAAACCCCAGTGTACGCAGACGGGTGGGCTGGGTGACGAAAGATGGTGGGTTGCACTGCTGCAGTCGTTCGTGCTGAGAAAGGGCATGAACCCGTCTCCAATTATGAGTTCAAACAGGGTAATTGGAGGCAGTTTTTGGGGGTCGGATAAGATTGTGAACAACATAGCGCTTGTGGTAGAAAAAGGATATCGAAGAAGGCAATCTGGAATATCGTTTTTGGTACGCTGGATCCACTAGTGGCTTTTTGCCTAGTGACTGGCTAATTATACATTTAACAACTAAATAAAGCCATGAAAATGTGGAAATATGAGGAGATCAGCTTTTGATCTTAATGGTAGCTGTGTATCTATACAAATCCAAGCATCTTTGTATCTATCTACCTATCTACTGTCCAGGCAAAACAATTGGAATGCGTTTTCTCCGGTTTACCACGGCTTTCACCGGGAATATATTGTCATCGTATGGTTATCATACTCAAACTAGTAATCACTATCATATTCAGGACCGGGCGGAGCCAGAGTTTTGCTCCGGGGGAGGGCACCGGAAGGGACCCCCACGATAGCGCCGAAAGGTCCCCTCTGGAACCAAAAACGTCGGCTAGAAAAAAAACAGTTAAGCGGCGATGGCACCAACCGACAAGATCAAAGTAGTTCAGGAAAACAAATTTTCGTAGCATCTAATCTCAAAAAGTCGCTTTAAGCCAGAGCGCACCTGAAATTTCTCAACTGCGTCACGGCAAGACAACGATGTATATAACGACCACATTACTCTAGGACCAATCATAGTCGAAAAGCGCAGATATCCTCAAGTACTTTGTTCTCTTCAGGAGGAATGTCTTTCAAAGGTAGATATTTTTCGGAATATCGCACCGAGGTGTATGATTTTAGGTGAAAATTTTGTTAATTGGCATATCTCTTCGAATTCTGGATGAAAAATACAGTAAAAACACCGTGATGATATATTCAGGCGCAGGCTTTTCTCAGAATCTTCATTAAAGCAATTCATCGGAGAAATTATTGGTCATGGTGGCAGTCTACACATCAAATTCTTGAATTCGAGGTCCGAAATTCGCATTCGGAAATTCGAGGTCTGGGCTCACACCATGACCAAAATTTATCTGACCAGTTGCCCTAATAAAAATGAAAAAATGAGCCGGAATATATATCCACTGTTCTTTTGCTATATTGCATATCCAGGATTTGAAAAGATACGCAAATTAAATTTTTTCTAGAAACCTTTTCACAGGGGCGTTGGAACCGGGGGCAGTGGGGGCAGCTGTACCCCCCCCCCAACTTTACGACCATGGGGACTTTGAAAAAGCACCCCTCGCCGGCCGAATTCATATGTTTCAAAGTACGATGTTAATACATAAATTCATGCGCAGTTTTTATGCCACGTGCTGCTGCTTACTTGCGATATTTTTCAACTAATCGCTCACTCTCCGGTGAGGCTGCGCTTACTGCGGGTTGCTCTTCTAATGCAATCCTGCTTTGCGGCTTTCAGGAGGGCCACTAAAAATGGTGGAAGTAATTTGGTATCCAACTTTCGTATGCATGATTATTTCGGTCATCACGTTATCGGTTGAATTTAGTTCTACTGCAGTATTGAGAATTAACGCAAACTCGTCTGACTTGGAGGCGTTTGACAATATTTTGTGTTCTCTTCTTCTGGCACCAGTTTCCTCTCTCTGAAGTTTAGATGTGGAGAATTAATAGCTGTTTGTGGGTGTCTGGTATGGATATGATCCAAAAATAGGCTATTTGACCAAAAACTATAACTGATCAGGCATTTTTTTCGGAAAGTAAGGAATCTATAGAGTGAACTGATAGATCCGTCACGTACCCTTATCCACGATTTATCAGTGGGCGGTGAAACGCAGGCGTTAACAAGCCATGATAACAGTTCATAGGTAAATCTAAAATGGGTACATAATTCTCTAAGGTTATCCAAATGGGGATAACCTGAATTAACATGGACTGAACTCCTGCACTGGTAGGTGAGTTCTGTACTGATGCAGATACATGTATTGACATATAAATACATTACCGAAATAGCATTAAGATTGACGCAAAAGTCGCATAGGCTTAGGCCTTGGCGCCGCTCTCACAAAAATGTTAATAAATCCATAGATTCATTCATAAACACATAAGCAGCCAAAAGAAAAAAAAAACGTTTAATATAAAATAGTGCCGAACCAGACGATTTCACTGCACTCCTCCGATGGCGACAGTCGGAGGTCAGAAAAAGTAATTTGGTTCCCCAACGCAGACCAGTTGATGTCCCAAGATGAGAGGAACGTTCCCCAGAGGCAATTATCTGGCAATTATAGCTTGTGGAGCAGAAGCCTGAGCACATGACCTTTATTTGTCACATTCAGGTAGTTTAGTATTTATTAGGGGATATTGTTCAAAATTAGTTTAGATGGTCTTCAGGCCATGAATTTTTTTTCAGGTGTGAAATAATCCCAAATTGTTTACCACTTTTAAATTCTTGGGGGTCAAAATATATTTCTCTACATACATATTCTTAAGTAACATGGGACACCGATTGCCAAGATACCTTTACTTAAAGGTACGTTCAAGAGGATTTCTCCACGCCCGAGTGACGTCACATGGGCGTGGAGGAATTCCTTCGCCTATGGGCCGTGTGTCAAACTGCGATAATGGCACTGCCCGCTTACCAATTTGAGAATACACCAAGATGAAGTTTATCCAAAATGCAATAAATAAGCATTTTGTTTTCGATTATGGGCCTCTTCTCGCGAAAATTTGAATATTTAATCATTTAATGTTTCTCATGTTATATGCTACGAGGTGTGACGTCACATCTGGTATCTGCGCTGGCTGTTGGAGGGCTGACCGATTGCAATGAACAAAATAAATTTAGAATATGTAGGCAATTTAAAAGTTATGCGTACATAAATGTTTGACGCACTCGTAAAGGCCTTCATGTATAACCTAATATCTCTCGTAGTTTAAGCTCAATTGCTTTCAAAATTGGTATTTATATGTTTTCTGACATTTTCATTCAAAATCTGTGCATGAAATCTAAAGGTGATCTGAAGTCTAAAATTAACAAAATTGGACCATGTTTTTTTCAAAATTTAATTTTGATCCAAGAATTTCAAAGGCAGTCTAAAAAATTCAAACACCAAAACAAAAATTCAAATCCCCTAATAATTCTAAAAGTTATACCTAGATAAAATGTGTCATCCCGACAAGAGTAAGAGTGAATCATTAACTTCTTTAAAACATATAGTTCAATAGCAAAGTTGAGTTTATTTTTCCAAATCATAGAACTAAACTGGCTGGTTTAAAAGTTTGCAAGTTTCAGCTTGCTGATAAATGGTGAGTGAAAGACCACAGAAAATTTACATATACAGGCACTTCCTACACACGGCATGAGATGCTGACTGTAAGTTACAACTGTGCCCATCGAAACACTTAAGCTATCAAAGCAAACTTGATTCTTACTTGCAGGAAGGTAGTTAGGTACCTAAAGTAATGCATGGTTACCTCGGGATGTTACCAAATTGAAATGTCTATTAGGTAAATCATTTTATCATGCTCCCCCTGTCACCCATTTTGAGCATTGATCAGTAAATACCCAGCTGAAAGTCCACTCTAGGCCCCACTATTTAAAGGTTCTGGAAAAATAACAGGAATTATATGAAACCAGTATGGACCGAGTGCCGCGCGTGGGCGCATCAAGTATGCGCCCCCAACCAGTCCCAGTTTCCTTACTCTATTACTACCAAGGCCATAATAATAATTCTTCACTGCGAGGTTTAAATCCCCAACCAAAGCAATAGAGTCCACGAATCCACATTCCAAGCAACTATGTAGACGAGTTCAATTCACCTTCCCCCCCCTTTTTCTTCCCCCGGGGGGGGAGGTTTTGGTTTTTTTTTAAGGGTCCCCCCATTCCCCCCAGACCCCAAAATTCCCTTTTTTTTTTTTTAAATTGGTTTTTTCTGTGTCGCCAGTGAAAATAATGAAAGAAAACTAAGATATGTGAACACGCGATGTTAAACAGTCAACTGCTCAAATAGTCCACATTTTAATTCGACCTCAGCAACAAAGAGTAAAAGCTAGAACATCCCTATGAATAACTATATAAATGTCCAAAAGTCAAATAGTCCACAAAGTCGGAAATGCTTACACTCCCCGGCAGCTGAAGGTCTTCCTCAACTATGTTGGCACGTTCGGACTTTTTCTGACCTCCGGCGACAGTCATGGGCAGAAACCTCCCGGACCCGCCCACGAACTGGCCGGCGCCGGCGACTGAGCCAGCCCTATCCCGTATAGGAGGGATTAGGGGATTACCGCTCCGAAAGTCTCAAGATATTTGTCTTGTTTTGATAAGAAGGCATGGAAATACTTTAACCACTGCTCGTGTGAGCCGGCGAGATAGGCTTTTTGAATGGGCTGGACTGTTAAGTACACATTTTACTTTAATCCTCGACGTCTCAGTACTAGGATCCGACACTAGTCTCGGCCGGGACCTTGCCGATACAAACTAGATATAGACTGGGACCAATGTGGATATGATAATGTGAGGATGATGGTTTAGGCTTATATCTCATTACAGAGTATCTTTTTTATTCCAAACATATCTGTGCATAAAAATAATGTCAATGAATCAGAACGAAAACACTTCAACTGATTACTTGGAAATCTAGCCATTAAGACAATAATATAAATGATCCAGCGAAGAAACACACCAGGCGTGGACTTCAAAATTGCTCATAAGGCAATCGTATGAATCTAGATACCTATAAAGACCCGCAACTGACGCCATTCAGACGCCTTCTGAATCCAACATACAATCTGTGCTCGCTTTAGTATTTCATTTTTCTTCAGGACCACTGCCAAGACGTAGGTCGATGTTACCGGGGGTCGATCCAACCTGCCAGTGCCAAAGTCAGAATTTTGAGAATAGTAGATCGTTTTCTCCATTTCCCTATTAACACCCGCCCCGTTGGGCCTCCGAGCCACCTTCGCCATAGTGGGGGGGGGTGTTCAAACATCCCCATCGAACTCGCCTCCTATGCGGGATAGGGAAAAAAGCGAACGATGGTGGATAGCTGTCACTTTTTGGCTCAGGTCAATATTGAGGTCATGGCAGGTTAACACGCGCATTGACGGGGGCGGGTACCCGCCCCCCTCGGGTCTTTCGGAGATAGTAGAAAAACGGCGACGCGTAGCGCCGCCGTACTTGGTATACCTTTTCCCTCATCATTTTTACAACTTCTATGAAACTTTTAAGGTTAGGTCATCTCAGGTCAGGTCACCAGTACAGGTCAAGTGACCCGACCTCAAAAAAAGTTTAAGATAGCATAAGTCGGAGCAGGGTGAACTTATCCGATTGAAACTCATATCACATAATGGCCCCACCGAGTTCTCTAAAATGTGTTCCGGTATTTTTGATATCGATGACCTAAGGTCAGGTACGAGGCATGACCTCTCCGTTGGAAATACATGGGAAAAATGGTTTTTACGGAATAACTCAGTAACGGATGGTGATAGAGCATTTATTTTAGCTGCATTAGACTCGCCTGGACTTTGCGGTTCTAATGATATGCATTTTATATAATTTGACCCTGACCTGACCTCAGGTCAGGTCAAATCCTTGATTTGACCTAGCAAGGTCAAATTATATATCATTCGATTCGGCTTGCTAAGATGATTCATATAGCTCAAGTCGTTTTGCTCTATCTTTACTTGTTCAGATGTAATGGCCGAAAAACTGAATTTACATGTTATCCCTATGACGGGCATGTTTTGACCTCTCGTGACCTTAAATGTGACCTGACAAAAAATGGTTCAAATGTTTTCGATGGCGAAGTGGATGGGCAGCCCAACGCCGTTTACCGTTTTTCGTTACCTACCGTGGTTCTCGAGATCTTAGGGGGGCGGGTACCCGCCCCCCCGTCGATGCGAAGGTGGCTCAGACCCCCGTCAATGCGCGTGTTAAAGAAGGTGGTTTGTTGGAGAACAGTTTCGGGGCTCTAGCGTCTGACAGAGTTGAGTTAGAACCATTTCTTAGCACCATTCGCTTCCTCTCGTTACGGGGAATCGAATGATGTATAATATTACTATACTAGGTCAAAAGACAAAAATGACCTGACCTGAGGTCAGGTCAAGGCCACTTTCTACTCTAGCATAGTAAATATGCACATCAATTGATTCGCAATAACAATCCAAGCGTAATGGTATCAAAATAAAATCGGTATCGTCATTTCCTGTAAAGTGATTGACCCAAGTCCGAAAATCTGCTTAAATAGCCCAGATGACCTCTCAGAGGTCACAGGTAAAAAATTGCAACGTGGAATTAGAAAGGGGCCAGGATATTATGATTTGGAGAATATGAAGGTATTTTCAGCTGTATCTACACAAATACATCCCAATTCCCGTTTTCCCCCATGCATTTCCAATGGAGAGGTCATGATCTGCATCTGACCTTAGGTCATCGACATGAAAAACCACGGAGTATGTGCAGTATTCAGTCGGCCCATTATGTGGTATAAGTTTCAATTTAATAGATTCACCCTTTTCTTACTTATGCCACCTTAAACATTTTCGGAGGTGGGGTCACTGGACCTGCACTGGTGACCTGACCTGATATGAACGAACCTTAAAATTTTGAAGAAAGTTGCGGAATTGATCAAAAATAAGGTATGCCAGGTACGGCGGTGCTTCGCGCCACAGTTCTTTCTAGCCGCCGGAAAAACTCGAAGGGGATGTTCAAACACCCACACTGGGGCGAGGGTTAAAGCTCCTGGCAAATGAGGAGCGTACTGTCTGGGAATCACCCAAATAGATACTTGAAAAATAATCCCAATATATGCCAGGTTAGCCATGTTTTTGAAATTTTTTGCCAATTGAACTGTTGGTTGACAATTAGCTCTGACTTTCTGTAAACAAAATTTCATCAATCCTCAAGATGCAGCCATGTTCCTTCATTTAATTATGCTTCGTAAGTGATATTCTTCGGCTTATCTCGACTAGGTCTTAAGCGGCACTTAAGGGTAACGGAAATGGCTTTGAAATTATTCATCAACACATATTTAATCCCGCTTGTATTTTTCCGTTTGAGCTAGTCTAAGTGAAATAATCCAGCCTCCTTTACACACTTAATTTATTTTATGTAGTCGGGATAATAAAGCAAAATAATTATGACATGGTCGGGTGCATTGATTTTAGTTTCCAGGACTTTTACATACAAATGTATAACATATTTTAGGCTTCATCCCTTTTTATGCTCATTCTATCTTGTTTCTAGCATTGTCAAGTTGTATTAACCCGCGCCCCACCGGGGGTCCGGCGCCACCTTCGCCCCACCGGGGGCATCGATGGCCCCCTCTAAGTCCGAAAATATGGGGGTTAGCGCAAATCTGCAAAGTGCATTAGAAAGCTCGGGTGAATTCAGTAAGAAATTACTTAGCATGTTTAAGCGCTCAGGTCAATAGTTTGACCTCCAGAGGTCAAGAAATGTCACGATAGGCTATTTTCACTCAAATATGCAATGCTTAAGAAAACTGGGCATAACTCCTATGCCATTAGAGCTATCTAGATCTGGTTAAGTACATTTGATAGGAAATTGCCAGACCTTTTTCCGCTATGTGGAGTGTAAAGACCTCCCGCCAGTGGTTTGACCTCCAGAGGTCACCTCGTGACCTAATATGACCTGAGGTCACAAAAGGTCAGAAATTGGCCTTGCCGTATATCAAATGAAAGCCAGTGACCAGACAAACACGATGGTGTTTGTTTCAGCGCTCTAGCTTATTTAGGTCAAAAGTTATTGTCAAAATACTGTTTTTGACCCCTGGTGACCTTGGATGACCTTGGAAAAGTCAAACGGCAAATATGACCCCTGGGATCCGTGAAAGGGTGTCCAAAAACGCTGGCTGTTCTGAGCAGTCTTAGTATTTGCAATCATTTTTGTGGCTTTTAGATCATGAGAGAGCTTTCCCCATGCTTTTCCAATGGGAGAGGTCGCCTCGTGACCTGACCTCAGGTTACGAAATCGACAAATCCCGGATATACACGTTGTAGACCCTGGAAGGGTCATGAAGTGTAGCAAGTTTAAAATCGATCGACTAAGAAATGTAGCTCTTATAGAGCTTCAAAGTTGAAGTGAGGTGACCTTGGTTGACCTCACCTAGTGACCTGACCGTGGGTGACCCGGGGTAAAAATGTTCATGGATGGTGGGAAAATGATGAGGTGAGAGATAGAGCCCTCAACCGCGGTGCTGCGTTTCGTCGTTTTTCTGCTATCTCGAAAAATCTTAGGGGGACGAGGGTTAACACCTCCCCCGTGGGCACCCGAGCCACCTTCCTCATTGTAGGGGGGTGTTTAAACATCCCCCTCGATCTCCGCTCAGATGCGGGATAGCGAAAAACGCAAATTCTAGTATAGGATAGCTCGTAAAAATTCGTCACTAAATAACATCAGTCACTTTTTTTGGGATCAGGTCAATATTGAGGTCATGACAGGTCCGTGAATGTGTCAGGTTAGAGCGGAGTTTCTGGGCTCTAGCGTCTGACAGAGCTGAGTTAGAATCAACGTTTATGCACCATTTGCTTTCTCCCATTACAGTGAATCGAATGATTGATAATATGACTATGCTAGATTAAGATATAAAAATGACTTCACTCAATGTCAGTTCAAGGTCACCATCTGGCTTAGCATCGTGAATATAAACATCAATCGACTCACAATAATAATTGAAATGTAATGGTTAAAAATAAAAGCTTTCTCGCCCCTTACTACAAAGTTATTGACCCAAGTCTGAAAACCTGCTTATGTAGTCCCAGATGACCTCTAAGAGGTCACAGGTGCAAACTCGCAATATGAACCTAAATGGGACCTAGGATACTAAAGTTTGGATTTTAGGATGGTATTTTGAGTTGTATCTACATCAATAGAGGAGTTTTTCGCCCAATTCCTGTTTCCCCATACGCTTTCAATGGAGAGGTCATGGTCCGTACCTGACCCTATGACATCGATATGAAAAATCCAGAAATATATTTGTTGGTACTCGGAGAGCCCATAATGTGATATGAGTTACATTAGGATCAGGGTGTGGATTTGCAAACATCATTGGGGTGCCCAAAGTTGAGGAAGGAAAATGTTAATGACCACCATATGAAAGGAGATAGCGGAATAATATCTTTGTTTTAGCCATCACTCAAACCTTTTGAGTTCTGAAAATGATCAACAATAAAACTTAAACTGCATTTTAACACTCACTCGATATTTCATCCCGGGTGCCCAGATAGCCCCAAAGAGATATAAGTTTACAGCCTTGCATGGCACCACTTATTAAAATCCACGCAACAATCCACCACTGCTTTATTTAGGGACCGTTCAGCTACCGTTTCCACTGACATGTGCCGTGCTATAAATATTTCACAATTGGAATTTAAACATTTTGAACATACTAAAAAACAGTCGTTAAAAACCTGTAAGCTTTTGAAAGAATTTCATTAACGTTGCTTGATTTTTCATTATAGTCTTCCCCCATCCTCGTATAAAAATTCTAGTACGCTGTATTGTTTCGGTCAGTACCGAAATTTCGGCCCTGAAAAATCAAGGTCTACCAAAAAAATTATTTCGCTAGGAGTTTTCCTTTCAATGCTCGAAACTAGTTGTAAAGTCGCCCACTGCCTCAATTCCACAAAATTAGCTATAATGCAAATGCTGATAGTTAAACGTCTTGATTAAACAACGGTGCATAACTTAATGATAAATAATGATAAATAATGATAAATAATAAATAATGATAATAATAAAAAATAACTAACAAGGTACGGTGATGTCACCCGGGAGGTTATTATAGCATACAAACCAATTTTCAGAGGCCTAAAGATAGCAGGCCGGACAAACCACGGTTAGACGGCCGTGCACAGTGGCTTCTGGCTGCCTGGAGGCCGAGTGGCGGCGACATTGAAAATATGTGGTAACTGGTAGGGGATGGCGTATGCTAAAGGAATGCAGTGATGTTCATGTCACTAACCCTCGCCCCCTTGTTTGAACACCCCCTCGGGTTTTTTCCGGCGACACGAAAAAAACGGCGGCGCGAAACGCTGCCGTACTTGGCACACCTTATCCTTGATCAATTCCGCAACTTTCCCCAAAATTTTAAGGTTGGGTGGTCGCAGGTCAGGTCACCAGTGCTAGTCAAGTGACCTCACCTCCAAAAACGTTTAAGGTGGCATAAGTAAAGAACGGGCGAATCTTTTGGATTGAAACTTATACCACATAATGGGCCCACTAAGGGCTACACAACATATTCCGGAATTTTTCATATCGATGACCTAAGGTCAAGTACGGATCATGACCTCTCCATTGAAAATACATGGAAAAACAGAAATTGGGTTGTATTTGTGTAGATACAGCTGAAAATACCATCATATTCTCCAAATCGTAGTCTCCTGGGCCCCTTTCCAGGTTCATGTTGAAATTTTTACCTGTGACCTCTGAGAGGTCTTCTGGGGCTACTTGAACAGTTTTCAGAATTAGGTCAATAACTTTTTTTATAAATTTCGTTCAAGTTGTTCCTTGTACGGCTGCTGGAGTCGGAGTCTCACTTAAGTCATCAAGGGACTTGTCACGAAGACCCCGACCCCACCACCCGAACGAGCAACTCCCTCAATGGAGGGTAAATTTAGAAGCCAAAGTTTAACGTCCCACAAAGCAAAGGGACGGCCGCCCCGCTCAGGTCACCCTCTCACCAGTCAGTTGCCAGACGACTTGTACGTCGGGTAAACTATTGAGCGCCGGAGCGTCTCAGGGGAACCGATCCCAAGCCTGGACATGCACTGCCACTGCATGCTTCTGAGCAGCGGGCCGGAGCCCAACGCTCTACTAACTGAGCTACCGGGGCGGCATAACTTTGCATAAAATGATGACACAGCCTTTATTTTAATACCATTGCGTTTATATTGCTATTGCAAGTCGATTGATATGCATATTGGCTATGCCAGGTTAAAAAGTGACCTTGACCTGACCTGAGGTCAGGTCATTTTTATGTTTTGACCTAGTATGATCATATTATACATCATTCGATTACTCGCCGTGACAAGAGGAAGCGATTGGTGTCTACAAAATGATTCTAACTCAAATCTGTCAGATGCTAGAGCACAAAAACTTTACTTAAAATGCCACTTATTTGACCTGTCATGACCTCAATATTGAACTGAACCAAAAAGTGACTTTATAGTTTCGTCATGAATTTGTATGAGCTATCCACTAGCTTTCGCGTTTTTTCGCTATCCAGCATAGGGGCCGAGTTCGAGGGGGTGTTCAAACAACCCCCACCAGGGCGAAGGTGGCTCGGAGGCCCACCGGAGCGTGGGTTAATATATACATACTTGTCATCGATTAATTCCCCCGGGCATCTTGTGCTCTGCCTTGGACCCTCCTTGTTTACACGATCAGAACTGCTTATCTCTCCACCTCAAATTGTCATTTTAGTATTTCAAACTTCCAGTTTTGCATACGCATGAAATGTCAGAGAGGCGTTTATGTTACATACACCGCGTGTGCTGTATAACATAGTGCGTCAATTTTAAAACGTCTTGAAAAGCTGCATCATCTACCCTGATACCGAAAAATAATATGGGCTCGAAATTGGTGCATATACCAAACTCATTTCACGGACTCACACTCATGTTTTTCCACGGTTATCGGCGCCGTACATTGCACAAACGCCTAACCCATACATATATCTACCCACGTTTGCAGAATGTCCCCTACACCGGTCCCCTCCCTCAGTCTGACAGCAGGCACAACGGCCACCATTTCCAACACCAAACATGTAGGCATTACAATCCGCCCGCAACCCCTCCCCACCGAGGCTTGAACTTGGCAGTAGCGGCGCCCAGCGTGACCTCTGTAACCTCTGTGGCCGCATGGCAATCGCAGCTGCCGGCGGATGGCGGCCGCTGATTGGTTGAGGCGCGTTCACTTGTATCGCGAGAAATTCAGCGGAAATGTCTCCATAAAAATGATAGAGCTTTAAACCATGAGCCAGGAGATGAAATAAGATTATGTTTTTCAAACATTTCTAGCCATACATTGCTCTCTATTGGCTTATTTGCCTGACCGTCCGAGGCTGTTCTTCGGTACAGGCGAGACGGCGGCAGTCAGCACAGGCTAGCTGGCGGCCGAGTTCACAGAAGTCGGGAGTGTCGCGATGGGTTTCTGCTGAGTAGAGAGGATTGGGGCCCAGTCCCAAGGTAGTCGAGAGAAAGAGGAGAGGGATGTTGATAAAAAAAACCGTCGGACGAGTTATAGCGAGTGAGGACTAATAGGGAGCGCTGCCGAAATGCTACCAAATAATAGTTACCAGCAGAGGGAAACACGTGCTGCTTTACTCCGTGTTGGATGGTGAAAAGGCACAAAATCTAATTCGGGACTCGAAACATCATCGATGCTTATTTTCCATTATGTCTAAGGCTTTCCGTTGTTTGATGAAATATTAAGCTGTAGGTCAGATGCAGAATGTCACTATAGAGCTGTGGGACAGGTATTTGTTGATAATTTCCACTATTTACGCACTTTATAAGGATTTTGATTCACCTTTTGGTGGGGTGCTGAAATCACCATTGAGGGTACCCAGCACAGCATTGGGGGTGCCGAGGCACCCTTAAAGAGATAGAAATCCACACCCCTGATTTGGATAGATTAACCCTGTTTTTACTCATGCTATATTAAAGTTTTCCAAAGTGAAGTCACCTGACCTGGACTGGTCAGCTGACATGGGATGACCCTACTTTAATATTTTGAGAAAAACTGTATAATTTATCAAGAATAAGGTGCGTCAAGCACGGCGGTATTTTGCGCCGCCGTTTTTTATACCGCTGGCAAAACGAGAGGGGGTGTTCAATCTGTCACGGCCATAGCCGCCTATTCCATTCATAGACCATGTGCGAGTGGGTGGGGTTAGTACTAGGAGGGTGAACCACAGTCTTTGTACTTGGCACAATTTATTCTGGATTCATTTCGCAGCTTTACTCAGCTATACAGCTAGGTCCAGGTAGCTACTGGTACAGGTAGCTTTACAGCTAGGTTTAGGTCGTCTTCGATCAGGTCACTAGACAACGTCAAGTGACCTGACCTAAAATATGTTCAGTCAATCTGCAGTCAGAAAAGAGTACAGTGGTTGACCTGCTATTTATATCAAATAGGGAGGTGATCAAATAAGGCAGTTTGTGGCAACAGGTTTTATATCGATGAACTAGTGCCAGGTCGGCGCCATGAACTCTCCATGACGATTATAGGGATAATTTTGGGGAAATTTTAAAATCGGGTAGAATACGGCATCCAGACGTGCACCGACTCTCTCTCGCTCTCGCTCTCTCTCTCTCTCCTCTCTCTCGCTCTCCCTCTCTCTCTTAAGTTACATCCGGTGCCAGTGATAACAGCGATTTTAAGTTGGCCTTGAAATGAGCGGAGCCAGGCACCAACTGCAGGCTGTTGAGGGCGTTCACGCCGCGGTAAGAGGACAGCGCCGGCCTGCCTCTGTGCGGATCCGAGCGAGTGTGTGCTGCCCGGCGTTGCGAGTGTCGTGGTTGTGTGCACGATGGGCCGGCTCTCCTATTGTTGTCGCAACGCAGGCGGGTCGCCCCGGACTCATAATTCTCTCAACAGCACTAAATGTGTGATATGTGATCAGCTGGCGGGCAAAAGGCCATTGCAAGAGCTCCATAACGTCTGATATGTGGTCAGATCGATGTCGTGCATTTGCACATACATTTTTACATGCATTATGCTTGCATGCATTTTTAATGCATGTTCCGTGCATTAAAATTGCATGTAAACATTGAAAATGTTTGGATCAATTTAGACCATAATTTGGACACCAAGTGCATAGGTATTCTAGAGCTGAAGCCCGGCGAAATGTTTCTTTTGTGTGTTATTGATATAATAATGTCACCAGGATTCCGTAATCTCAACAGCCAGATAACCTGCGACATCAATGTGTTGTACTGGCACCTTTTATGTATTCCGGTGCAGCACAAAAAATAGTGGATATTTGGCGCCCTCTGCGTACACACTGACAGTACGGTTGGCTGATGGAAAGCAAATGAAGCGCAAGGGACATGATCAGCGGAGGCGGGGAGGGACAGTAATAACGGAACCAATGGCGGACTTCCCGTCTTATGCCACTGCTATAACAGTTACAGCCTGCAATAGCAAGTGCATCATCACCGTTAAAGCGGCTGCGCCTGGTACTGATAGAACGCTATTCCTGTGGTGCAGCGATGGGAACTGTCTGGACTTGTACCCAGAGGCGTCGCCTCGGAGTTCTTTCCATGGGGCCAGGATCGATCCGAGGGGCCTCCTGTGCATGGTCCTGAGGGGGCCTCCTAGCTCTTGGGGCATCCGTTTTGTAAATCATTTAGGGGTTTTCCTTATAAGAAAACGACTTCCTATGTTGGCTGTTTCGGGGCCTCCTTTACAAGTAAAGGCACCTTTGTGTAGGTCATTTAGCAGGCCTTCTTATAAGTAAGGGAGCCTTCTGGATAGGCCGTTTAGGGGACTTGCTTGATAAGTGGACCCTTAAGGGGTTTCCTTTTTAAGAAAAGGGGTCTCCTAGGTAGGCCGTTATGTGTCCTCTTTTATAGCTAATGGGACTTCCTGCATAGACCAATAAGGAGACCTCCTTTATAAGCAGAAAGGCTAGGCTCTTGCAAGGCTCTTGCATGCAAAAATGCATAGGGCAATGGGCCCCATGGCCCCCATGATGACGACACCCCTGCTTGTACCCTTCCCCCTCCCAGAAAATACGTTCACAGGAATGAAAAGGCCTTGGTTACTTACGTAATATTTGGGGTTAGTAGATTTTTAAAATTTTTTAACCCACTACCCATTTAAAAGGTAGGCAGGAGTGCCCTTCCGTACCCATGCGACCAAACTACAAATTTTCCAGTTGTAAATTTGGGACATGTAAGTTAATATCATAATTGAATAGATGTATGTATTGTTTCTAGTATATCGTAAAGAATCAATAGGTTAGAATTCTTTCATTTCCATGCAGCTTGTGCGATATGTTATTTTAATGTTTTTTTTCTAATATGGTGCCAGCGCTATGCAGTAAGCTACCTCTCCTATGTAAATGCCTCTAAACTTTTTCGTTCTGAGAAACTTCTTCTGCTTTGCACAAATTTTGTCATCAAAAGTGGCGTTCCCTGGTCCGAAGGCCCCCTGCCCTCCCGATAGAATTTGTTTTTTTGGCGCTGCCAATGGGCCGTGGCGGATCCATGCAGCGTAGTTAGGGGCGGGGGCATGAGATACTTCTAGATTATGGGGGTTTGAAGGTCACTTGGTCTAACAGTTTTTGGCAGCAAAATTTAAATGTAATTCAATGGGACTGTTTGCAGGGGTTTGGGGCACGGGCCAGTGGGAAATGTAAGTGGTGATTAAGGGTATATTTTTATTTTGGTATGTAAAATTGATCAGGCTATCTTCTGGGTGCAGCTTTAGTCTCTAAAGCGCTTTTATAATAAGGAAAATCTGATGAACACATGCTAATTCCTTCAGAATTCGTTTCAAACGTTTCATGCCAAATCAAAACGCGCATTCCACCTTATCTAGCAAAATTAAAGTTATTGAACAAAACCCTTCAAAATAGCCATATCCCAAGGTCCAAACAGGCAGTCACTGGCGTCATGTCGAACCGTATCTAAGGAACCGTGGTTAGGGGAAGAATGAAATGGTTGAAAATGGGAACAATTTTAACCAGAAGCTTGAGAAATGTGACCATGAACATACTGCTGGGTTGTTGCAATTCTCATCAAGGCTTGAAGCTGAAGATTGACCTGGCTCATGGGAGGCTTTGCTCTTTTCTCCGATTAACGAGATTCTGAGTACGTCGACGTTTTCTGCCACTCTTGATAGATTCTGTACTCAATGTCTGTCGCGATCCCTCGTTGGCGAGCTGGCGGCTTTTTCCACCCCTGAGAAAGTTAAAACGGACATAATTCAACTCCTTACGTTCAGTAAGTACCGGAATGCGCTGGGCTCCGAATCAATTTTGGGTAGCTAATTTTAAGAGCTTTGGATACGCTGATTTTCTTCCAACATGGTTTTACACATTGCTGTTTTGAAAAGTTGAGCAATAACGTGCAAATACTGTAATAATAAGGTGCAGAAAAACATTGTGCTTAAATCACTTTCAAAATTACGTAATTTGGTCTTCACATATGATATGTTCAATATTTCACACTTTGGAACCTTAACAAAGCTCGTTGCAAGACAGTACCCCACGAGTAGCAGCCCTCAAACTTTACCGCTACTGTGCATTGGGTGCAATAATTGCAAGAAAAAGGCTACATGATAAATACAGCGAACGGTTTTTCCACCGAAAATCTTGCTTTCCCAGAACTGGCAAAGTTAAGGGATTGCCCAAAACTGCTGGATTCTCCGAAACATTTCAATCAGTGCCAAACAACGCTTTCGAACAGCCGTCGATGACTTAGCACCACGACGAGATTGCGTGTTCAGTGTCCTGAAGCCGTGCAACAACTTACGTCCGTGGCCTACCACTCACGTTCAAGGCGTCGATCCGTAGCGTCGGTTTCGACGCGGCAGCACGGGCGCCGCAGTCAGCGGTAGTCGCGCCTCCGAGTCGGACATGACTGCATCGTTACTCCCTCTGCTTCTGACCTGTCTGGCGACGCTGGGCGGACAGGTGTCCGGGTCCGGACAGCTGGCGCGCGTGCTGTCCGCTCTAGCCAAGGACCAGGACATTGCGCTGGTGCATGACAGAGAGCGTGACACCAGCTTCCATGAGGTGTGGAAGACGGTGCACGTCGGCGCTCGGTCTGTTCAGATCATGCGACTTATAGGCGATTGGGCGGCTCGACAGAGGCCGCGAAACCGTCAGCAGATGGTGACGAAGCTGTGTATGTTTTGGCTGGAGGACGAAGCCTGGCGGTTGTTGGAGCCACTGGACCCGGAGGCCTTTCTGGACGCCTGGGGTAATCGCTGTGGACGACTGGTTGTGGTGGAGAACCGTCGCAACATCTCCGATTCGGCCACCATGCTCCTCGTTAACTACGACCACGCTCAGACCATTTCGGCCGTGATGACGTCACCGGGTCAACACAGCGACGTGCCTGGAGATGACGTGACTGTGTACGGGCACCGGATTGACTGTGTTAGGCAGGAGCTGCAGCCGAAGGCATTGTACAATAGCTCCCTGCGGATCAACGACTCTCTGTCTTCCCATCGGTTGTTTTGGCCTAATGAGGTAGTACTGCGCGGCCAGCATTTTCGGGTGACGTCAACGGCAGCGTCCGATACGCCATATGCAGCCTTTCCACCGGATGGTGACACAACGCGCATTGTCGGCGTTGAAGCTGAAATGCTCCAGGCTATGGCGGACAGTTTCGGCTTCAGCTTTTCTATAGTCCTGCCGCCGAGTAACGACGGTTTGTTTGGGGCTAGGCTGGTCAATGGTTCATGGTCAGGGGTAATCGGTATGATTGTCAGGGGAGAGGCAGACTTAGCCGTCGGAGACATCTCCGTGACGCTCGAGAGAAGTGCAGTGGTAGATTATACCTACCCATTCCACATGGAGCCAGTGTCTTTCTTCATGCTTCGACCAGATCCCCTGCCACGCTACTTGGTCCTGGTTACACCCTTCGACAACACGACGTGGCCACTTCTGCTGGGCAGTCTTGTTCTGGGCTCTATCGTTATGGCCTTCCTTCCTGGGATGTTTCAGCCGGAGTCAATCATCCGCAGGCTTATTCACGCCAGCCAGTTCGTCTGGGGAGCAATCGTGGAGCAGGCTGTCACCCTGGAGCCGTACAAACATCCCGGAAGAAACCGGATCCTGGTTTCGTGCTGGTGGTGTTTTAGTCTGACGCTGACGATCTGCTACCAGACGCTGTTGACCTCCAGGCTGTCAGTGACCCAGTACCCCGCCCCTGTCGACAGCCTCAACCAGCTAGCGGCATCGCCTCTGCGGGTCCAGTCCGCCGACAAGATCGCCGTCTCGCAGTACCTGGAGACATTCCGCGGCACCGACACCATACTGTCTCGAATCCCGGAGAAGCTCAGCTTCTTCCCGATTGAAGGACGAGTGAGGAAGCTGCAGCTGCAGCCAGACACTGCCTATGTGGAGGAGCTGGCCCTTCTTAGGCAGACGGTGGCCGAGAGGAACGACAGTGACCGCTACTACATATCGAAGGCGCGTTTCTACAGGACAGGTTTGGCGTGGCCGGTAAGAGCGGGCGCGTGTTACCGGCCAGCTCCTGGACCGCGCCATCCTGAGGCTGCTGCAGGCGGGGCTGGTGCACCTCTGGATGGACGTCGACATCGGTGACACCAGGCGCGGCACTGCCGCCGCTAGGGCGCTGACGCTCAATGATATGAGTGTGGCGTTTATGGCGCTCGGTGTGGGTCTGGGCGTGTCTGCAGCCTGTTTTGTACTTGAACAGGTCCTGGGAGCACGACAAGGTCGTTAGGATTTGAGGTCTATATGACGCCCATTAACAGCACCGAAGCGGCAGACCTGTGATTCTATGACTATTTTAACCGTTTCCTATCTCTCTCAGTTTTTTCTGTAGATTAATATTGATGGTATCTACCACGGGCAAATATAAGGGGGTTAGGGGTTCAAGCCCCCCTCCCGAAAAGCCGAAATGGCTAAAGTAAATGCATAACTGGAGGTTGATCCGCGGTAATGACAGGGGAGGCTCGAGTCCCCTAGCCCCTCCCTTGCGAAATCAGGTCCTGGATCCGCCATTGGTATCTACGTAAAACATTTACCATCGATGGATCCAGGGACGGCAAAGGGGAAACTCGCCTCATCGATCGACCCTCGGCCCTCCCTGAAAGGGTCACGGCGCCCCCTGAAAGGTCGATGGCACCCCCTGGAATTCCGCTTTCCCTCCCCCGGCGCCACCCCGATAGGAGATCCTGGATCCGCCTATGGCACATACGGCAAATTCAATAGTCAGAGAAAAGATATCTAGTTGTACCTAATCTTTCTGAAACCAAAAGCTACAGTATTTCTTATTTTTGTTAATGTTTATTCGTGCATTATGAGCAACAGAGCAACGCTAGACGCAGACCCCAAACACCTGGCAGTGTCAAGTATGATTGTGGTCTTTGTGATAAACTATTAAAAAAATGTGTCGACGTTGTGCCTTTTACGGCAAAGACCAATTTTCAGATTCATCTTCGAGGCTACTGTTTGAAACCGGAATCCCAAATGCTGGCTGTGTAAAGTGTGATTGTGGTCTTCGTGATCAACAATTTAAAAAAATGTGCAAATATTATGCCGTTTAGAAAAAATACCAAGGTCCTGACTCATTTTCCAGATTATTGTTTTATCGGTAAACACGAATATAACATATTTTCTCCTGCCCAACGTGACTTTCATTTGAAGGATTTTTACATGGCATTGCAATGACTTGTACTGTAACGTTAATGACTTCTAGACGAAATATTACAGCAATAACTCCTATCATCATATGGGCACTATAGAACCTCACGGTTAGGATGCTCTTATATCGTCTCACCTAAGCAAAAAAAAGACCCAGATAAGTAGTTCTGTCATCCTACTTCTGCGCTGTGATTCTTTTGCTCTTTACCTACAGACAAAATTTCACTAAGTATCTTTAAAGTTTATAAAAAACGTTTTTGGTCATTGCCCTTACGCAATATACCTTGTGGAGATTCAAATCGCACCTAAAAAAACTGAAGCTGGCTCTACCTTGGGCGTCACTCCCACTGGTCAGGGGACCAAGCCCTGGGCAAAACCGAGAGCTTGCCTTCTGGCCATCGCCATTTACCTGCTAAACATATGAATACGTTCTTTGATAGATTTATTTCCTGTCGCAACTGAACAATTGCCGGTTACACCTAACCAGGGGCGGACGCAGACCCGAGTTTGGGGGAGGGCAAACCCATGTCTGCCTCTCCTCCTGGGGGGAGCGAATATTTTTTTGCTCTACAGACCTTGTGTAAACACCTTTTTTAATTCTCCGGCGTTTGGAGGGCCCAAAAGATAGTTTGGCCCCCTCCAGCGCTTTGAGGGGGGCCATGACCGGAATGCCCCCCCTGCGTCCGCCAATGCACCTAACTCAATCTTCAACCAGTGAAATATTTATAATTATGATAATATGAGATTTAAACATAGCTAAAGGTTTGGAACCCAAACTTTGGGTTACCATCAGCAACTTCTGAGTCACTGATTTCCCTGAAATATCAGCAATAGTATATATGCTGGCAAACGGGCCGGCCCATTTGTAAACGAGCCAGACCTTTTGCAAACGGGCCAAGGCTGGCTAAGAGGCGTATGAAAGGCGTCATCTCGTTGACAGTGTGGCGGTTGTCTTAAGATTAGGCGAAACAATTGCCTGTTGCGGGCTGCAGGTGAGAGAATTGTCATTTAAAAATTCGAGATGATTTAAGAGAAACTTCAGATTATTTCAGTTTGAATACGTATCAATATAACAGATGCTAGCCTTGCCCATAATCCATATAAGTGTTTAAAAAGCTCACGCCCAGCATTGAGCATCACGTCTCTTCAGGCGACAGAGCTATCGAAGCTATCGATCGATAGAGCTATCGATAGAGAAGCTCTTCTGTTATGGCACTACCCCATGTGTTTATCGATAGCCGTCGTCATGACACCGTTCAGGTTTTATTAATCTAGTTACACGTGCTTTTGATAATCACCCAAGTGGTAGTGATTATGAATGCTAGTACTTGGGACACTTTATCCTTGATCAGTTCCACAACTTCCCTCAAAATTTAAGGCTGGGTCATCTCAGGTCAGGTCACCAGTGCAGGTCAAATGACCTCAGCTCCAAAAATTTTTAAGGTGACATAAGAAAGAAATAAGTGAAGCTATGGATTGAAACTTATACCACATAATGGGCCCACCAAGTTCTACAAAACATATTCCGGGATCTTTCATATCGATGACCTAAGTTCAATTACGGACCATGACCTCTCCATTGGAAATACATGGGAAAAACAGAAATTAGGCTGTATTTGTTTAGCTACTGCTGATAATACCTTCATATTCTCCAAATCGTAGTATCCTGGGCCCCTTTCCAGGTTTATGGTACAATTTTTAACCTGTGACCTCTGAGACGTCATCTGGGGCTATTTAAGCAGTTTTTAGACTTAGGTCAATAAGTTTGCAGGAAATGATGACACCGATTTTATTTTGATACCATTACGCTTAAATTGTTATTGCGAGTCAATTGATGTGCATGTTTTTATCGCTACAACGCAGCCGGAGGACACCTTTGCTGCAATCGCTACAACGCAGCCGGAGGAGGACACCTTTGGTCTAATCGCTACAACGCAGCCAGAGAAGGAGATCTGGGTCTAATCGGTACAATTAGACACTACGCGAACTAGCATTATCACGGTGATGTTTTCACTGCGTTGTATTGTAGTTTGCTTGGCGGTAACTGGTATGACACTCTCCGAGGTGTCAAAATCGTGGCGACCAATCAAAATGTATCCGGATCATTCCGACGAGTGCTTCCTAGAGAAGACACAGAGCTACCTGCAACTGGACGAGTCCCGCTACCTACATAGCTGCGGAGAAGAAACATGTCGAAAGAGACACAAATAACTAGCTCTACGTAGTAACAACGCACTGCGGAGTGGCAGGTCCTGCTACACCCGACTGCAGGAAGACTGTCCCGGCTCGTCTCTCAACTTACCCCACATGCTGCTCCCGTATCGAGTGTGGCCCAGGTGGAAGCTTTTTCGCCGTGGGGAAGAAGTGAGGGGTGGCGTATCTGTGCATTAATGGCTACGTCCAATGGTCTTACGCGAGAATGTCGCAACCTGCAAACAGTTTGGAGGGGAGGGGGCGTTAGTGAAGACTTAACTCCTTGCTGAGAAAACATGTCCCCTGTAGATCCGAAAACTCTTCGGATTTGGGTACATCTAATCTTTCCGCTCATTCATCTTTGCAAACAGTTGTAATTTCAGGGGAAACTCAGCCGAGATTGGAAAATTTGTGGACGAAACGTTAGACGTGGCCGGCATTCCTGGCTCCCTGGCGACGACGCCCTGATTTACATGAATAATTGCCTGCTGTGTTAAAATTAGTGTTATCAAGTTTCGAGGAGATACAAAATTGGGACTAATTAGGCCTTTTATCTGACGCACCGTTCCGTATTCTCCACGTGCATTGAGCCTATTTGTATATTACATTCATCAGTAGACAGCGTACTGTTGTGTTGTGTATGGTACCTAAGTGCCAAATGTGGACTATGCCAGTTGCATGGTGATTGTGTGTGTGTGTGTGTGTGTGTGTGTGTGTGTGTGTGTGTGTGTGTGTGTGTGTGTGTGTGTGTGTGTGTGTGTGTGTGTGTGTGTGTGTGTGTGTGTGTGTGTGTGTGTGTGTGTGTGTGTGTGTGTGTGTGTGTTCGAGCAGAGCCTTAGCAACATGGTCCCACCATGCAATAAAACAATGAAATGCATTATCCGCATTCAATCGTTTTGTTTTAGAGCAGTCTTGTTAGACCTGTCCACTGGCCTCGTAATTACACCCCGCTTCGTTTGTTCAGTTGATAGTGCGCTTAGTTCCTAGTCCTAGTTCCTAGTTGCTTGGCAAAGCGAGCAGTGACGGTGCATTGTTGAAGGCCTGGGATCAGCTTCACTCGGACGGTCCTGCATTTTTACCTGACGCAGATGACAACAGACTGGAGACAAGGTAGCCTGGATGGGGCGGCTGCGCGTGTTCTTTATGCGACGTTTAACCTTAGCTTTCAAATTAGTGCGTAATTGCAGAATCTGCTACTTTGGATGGTGGGTTTAAGGCCTCGGAGACAAGTGTCCTGATTATTTATGTCAGACATTAATCCAAAACGCAAAACGTGCAGTAACTTATATAAAACTGATTACAAGACCTGTGACTCTTCCACTTCCCGACCATGATGTGAAACTGCACTCAGCCTGGATGTAGGTTTTCGCCGCCACGCGAAAAGAAAGAAAACAAAGCTTGACTGCTCACGTTTAAAGGGAATGTGGCACCTTGCTCGAATCCCGGAATTTTAAATGGAATGTGGCACCTTGATCCGCTCCAGGAACTTAGTGTAATTTGGGGTATTTTTTATCATGAAAACAATTTATCATGAAAACGTTTATGATTTCTCTGACAAATTTACCATAAGCTCAATATTCTGATTTTAAAAACGCTCCTCTAGGGTAAGAAATAAACCTCTGTCTGTGGATGACGTCATGATCTGGCAACTTCTACCATATTCAGAGGCGCAGCCAAAGCTTTGGTACGGGGGGCACACCAACTTTGAGGGGCACCCCGGGAGAAAAATTACACTTTTTAACGTAACCTAAAAAACGTACTATATATTTATTTTTGTCATTTTTCGGGCACCTTTGGTTCAAGAAAAATGCAAATCAAGCACTGGCAGAGACGAAAAACTATCAAAACCGAAAAAAAGAAGAAGAAAAGTATCACCAAAACGTTATGGAATTAGCCAAAACACGACTGTTTCGGATAGATTTAAGGCCAAATCAGCCAACTCATGCAAGTTCTTAACACCAGAGAACCCAGCGGAGCCTGTGGTATCTGTCACCATGTGCAAGCTAAGACATATTGGAGTCGAAAATTCATGTGTTATGCCCACTGGTTTTGTCGTGACGAGTGAGCCCTGTTTGAACGCGGATTAAGTTCCTCGCCTCCCACAAGGGCCGTGGGAGGAGGAGTGGCATAGTGTCTTTGGGAGACTAAACTTTTTGCTGCCGGAATAATTTCGGAGATACCTTATGAACGCGTTTATAAAGTTCCATATTTTCAAGGATCGGTCCTAGCACTAAGAGTAAAGAAAAGGTGAACAGGCCCGTGGTTTGGATGGGGATGGTGTGACAGGGCAGCCAATTGTGAAAACTAGTTCTTCATTTAAATTAATTAGTAGAAATTCTGGTTTAGGGGACTGTGCCCTGAGCTCAGGAGCACATTGCTTTTGTTTTATCCCTCCCCAGAATCCACCACTATAATAAGCAATTTATATAACCAGGGGTGCCCAGGCATCACAAGCCGTTTTAGCGATGCCTCATTCCTCGTTAGCTCCATTTTACAAGGAGAGTTTTCATTGTGCTCTTATTCCCCATCCATTCAAGAACACCTCTGGGCCCTCCTTGTGTGGATCAGAGCCCTTCAGAGCAGCTTCCCCCCGTCTCCCAGTTGTGCCTCCAGGGACTAGACTAGCTCAGTGACCCCAGAGATGGGGTTATCAGACTAGCTCAATGGGCCCAGATAGGTTCATAGGGCCTTGAACCAGCTCAAGGAGCCCCAGAACAGTTTAGGGCGCCTGATCACCTCAAGGGGCCTCAGGCAAACTTAAGGGCTCTCACAAGCTCAGCGCCCAGTTCAGCTCAGGATGCCCCCAGAACCGATTTTAGGCCCCAGATCAGCTCTTGGGGTCCCAGATCAGTTCAGGGGCCTCAAGTCAGGTCAGGGGCAAGATCAAGTCAGGGGCACCAAATTAGCTCAGGGATTACTCACCAGCTCGGGGCCCAATCAGTTCAGGCGCCCCAGAGCTGCTCAGGGGACACCAGATCGGCCCATAGGGCACCAGATCAGCTTCGGGGACACAAAATCAGATCAGTGGTCTCCGACCAAATCGGGGCCCAGATCAGCTTGGGGATACCAGATAAAGTCAGGAGGCACTTAATCAGCTCAGGAGCCCCATACCAGCTCAGGGACCCTCATCAGCCTCTGTGGGCCCAGCTCAGCTCAGGGCTCTAGAGCTGCTCAGGAAATCACGTAATCAACCCAGGAGGCCCATGCTAGCTTAAAGGCCACCATATTAGCTCAGGGGGTACCAGACTAGCTCATAGGGCATCAGCTGGGCTCAGGAGGCACAATGATGACTCAGGAGGCACCAGATCAACTAAGGGGGCATTAGTTCAGCTCAGGGGGCAATATATCTGCTCAGGGGGCACCAGATCGATCAGCTCGGGGGGAGGGGCACTCAAGTTCCTAGTCCCCAGACCAGAGCAGGGGTCTGGATCAGCTCAGGGAGCACCATATCAGTTCCGGGGCCCTCATCAGCCTCAGTGGGCCCAGCTCACCTCAGGGCCCCAGAGCTGCTAAGGAAATTTCTTAATCAACTCAAGAGGCCCAGGTGAGCTTAAAGGGTAATAAATAGGCTCAGGGTGCACCAAACTAGCTCAGGGGGCACCAGACTAGCTCAGATGGCATGGGATGGGCTCAGGAGGCACAATGACGGCTCAGGAGGCACCAGATCGACTCAGGGAGCATTAGTTTATCGACTCCTGGGGGCACCAGATCAAGCAGTCCGGGGGTCAGATCAGTTCCTAGCCCCCAGACCAGAGCAGGGGCATAGATCAGCTCAGGGTGCACCAAAACAGCTCAGGGTGCACCAAAACAGCTCAGGGGACACCAGATCATCTAAGGAGACATCAATAACCAGCGCAGGGGGCACATGATCAGCTCAAGAGGCACCATATTGGCTCAGGGGACAGAAAATCAACTCCGGGGGGCATGATATCACGTCAGGGGGGCCAGATCACCTCAAGGGGCACTAAAACAGCTAATAGGGCACCGGGTCGGAGGCATCACACTAACTCATAGACCATAAGATTGATCCAAGAGGCACAATAATTTGCTCAGGGGGCACCAGATTGACTCAGGGGCACCTGATTAGCTTAGAGGGCACGTGATCAGCTCAAGGGGCCAAGGCCAGCTCAGTGGGCACCAAATGAGCTCAAGGGGCACGAGATTAGCTCCGCCCGTACGATTATTGGAGACGATGAGGCATTAGCTAGAAACGGATTACGTGCCCATACTCTTACCGGGTGCTTGAAAAGGCGACAGAATGCCTTAGCTGACCAAAAAGGCACTAAATTGTCAAACAATAGCTTTAATCACTAAATACAATCTAGTTGCATATATGTTCAACGGCGGACTAAATTTCGAGCAGCACGGCCCAAACGGGGTACACTGCCTAGCGATCAAAGGGAACTCCGGCACCGATGGGGGAGGGGGCCGTGCCCCTCCCTGGCTGCGCCCCTGACCATATTCAATGGGCTTGAGCTTCAATTGGCTGAACACTCATCGTGACGTCAGCATGCCGTCACGCCAACAGCTGACAAATGTGGCCGGCTGCTTGGGTATATTTTGTACTTAAGCAGGTAGGTGGGGTACAATTTCAGGCAGGCTTTTAGCTTTTCTCAACGGAAATTTTGAGTTTCAAGACAAATGGTATATTGAGTACCAGGTTTTCCGGCATGCTTTACAACCTAGGTATCTCAGTTAAAATCACATTATAAAGGTGCCACATTCCCTTTAATGACCGGCGGCAAGAGTGGCAGATCCAGGGGGGGCAAAAAGGCATTTTCCCCCTCAAACGGAAAAGCTCGGGGCAAAACTATGTTTCCCCCCTAAAGCGGTCGACCGCCTTTATGCCCAGGGGCGCAGCCAGAGCTTTGGTATGGGGGGGCACACCAACTTTGAGGGGCACCCCGGGGGAAAAAGGGCACTTTTTAACGTAACCTAAAAAACTTGCTATATCTTTGTTTATATCCTTTTTTGGGCATCTTTGGTTCATTGAAAATGCACATAAATCATTGACGGAGAAGGAAAACGCCATGAAAACCGAAAAAAAGAAAAATATCATCAAAATGTCATGGAAGTAGCCAAAACACGACTGTTTTGGATAGATTTAAGGACAAATCAGCCAACTCATGCAAGTACTTAACATCAGAGAAATCAGCGGAGCATGTTATATATGTTACAATGTGCAGGCTAAGGCATATTGGAGTCGAAAATTCCTTTGTTATGCCCACTGGTTTTGTCATGACGAGTGAGCACTGGCTGAACGCGGAATAAGTTACTTGCCTCCCACAATCGCCGTGGGACGAGGAGTAGCATAGTGTCTTTGGAAGAACACATTTTTACTGCCGGAAAAATTTGTGAGATACCTTTTGAACGCGTTTATTAAGTTCCATATTCTCAAGGATCGGTCCCAGTTAAGAGTAAATAAAAGGTGAACAGACCGGTGGTTTGGATGGGGAAGGTGTGACAGGACTGAAAATTGTGAAAACTAGTTCTTCATTTAAATTAATAAGTAGAATCCTGGTTTAGGGGACTGTGCTCTGAGCTCAGGGGTACATGCCCTTTTATCATTTCTTCCCAGAATCCACCAGTATAATAAGCAATTTATATAACCAGGGGTGCCTAGGTATCATAAGCCGTTTTAGACATTCCTCATTCCTGGTTAGCTCCGTTTTACAAGGGGAATTTCCATTGTATTCTTATTCCCCATCTATTCAAGACCAGCTCTGGCACCCCAAGTGTGGATCAGAGGCCTCCAGAGCAGCTTCCCCCATCCCCCCCAGTTGTGCCTCCAGGGACTAGACTAGCTCAGTGACCCCGCACCGAGATGACGGGAGTTGGCCTTGTGTTCTTATTATCTGTCTATTCAAGACCACCTCAGGGGCCCCTGATTTAGATCAGGGCCACAGAGCTGATCATGCTTCACCCAGGGACCAGACTAGCTCATTGATCCCAGAGATGAGGTCATCAGACTAGCTCAATGGGCCACAGATGGGCTCATAGGGCCTTAAACCAGTTCAAGAAGCCCCAGAACAGTTTAAGGCGCCAGATCACCTCAGGGGGCCTCAAGCCAACTTAAGGGGCTCTCACAAGCTCAGCGCCCAGACCAGCTCAGGGTACCCTCAGAACCTAGATCCACTCTTGGGCCCCAGATCGGCTCTTGGGGCCCCAGATCAGTTCA
Source organism: Lepas anatifera (assembly GCA_034440635.1). NCBI lineage: Eukaryota > Metazoa > Arthropoda > Thecostraca > Lepadidae > Lepas > Lepas anatifera. The sequence goes on along the minus strand of JAOTON010001857.1, from coordinate 144,061 downwards.
GGGGCCTCAAGTCAGGTCAGGGGGCAAGATCAAGTCAGGGCCACTAAATTAGCTCAGAAATCCCTCACCAGCTCGGGGCCCAATCAGTTCAAAAGTCCCAGAGCTGCTCAGGGGACACCAGATCGGCCCATAGGGCACCAGATCAGCCTCGGGGACAAACAATCAGATCAGTGGTCCCCGACCAGCTCGGGGTCCAGATCAGCTCGGGAATACCAGATCAAGTCAGGAGGCACTTAATCAGCTCAGGAGCCCCATGCCATCTCAGGGGACCTCACCAGCCCATGTGGGCCCAGCTCAGCTCAGGGCCTGTGAGCTGCTCAGGAAATCACGTAATCAACCCAGGAGGCCCGAGTCAGCTTAAAGGGCACCATATTAGCCATGGGGCACCAGACTAGCTCAGAGGGAATAAGATGGGCTCAGGAGACACACTGATGACTCAGCAGGCACCAGATCGACACAGTGGGCATTAGTTAAGTTCAGGAAGCAGTATATCTGCTCAGGGTGCAACAGATCGATCACCGCAGGGGGCAAGTTCAAGTCAGGGGCACTAAATCAGCTCAGGGATCCCTCACCAGCTCGGGGCCCAATCAGTTCAAAAGCCCCAGAGCTGCTCAGGGGACACCAGATGCCCATAGGGCACCAGATCAGCTTCGGGGGCAAACAATCAGATCAGTGGTCCCCGACCAGCTCGGGAATACCAGATCAAGTCAGGAGGCACTTAATCAGCTCAGGAGCCCCATACCATCCCAGGGGCCCTCATCAGCCTCTGTGGGCCCAGCTCAGCTCAGGGCTTTAGAGCTGCTCATGAAAACACGTAAGGAGGCCCAGTTCAGCTTAAAGGGCACCAGATTAGCTCAGGGGGCACCAGACTAGCTCAGAGGGCATCAGATGAGCTCAGGAGGCACCAGATCGACTCAGGGGCATTAGTGCAGCTCAGGTGGCACCAGATCGATCCGCTCGGGGGCCAGGTCAGCTCCCAGCCCCCCAGACTATGGCAGGAGCCTAAATCAGCTCAGGAAGCAACATAACAGCTCAAGGACACATGGTGGGCTCAGGGCCCACCAAACCAGCTCAGGGGCACCAGGACATCTAAGGAGACATCAATAATCAGCTGAGGGGACACCTAATCAGCTGAAGAAGAGAAATAATCAACTAGGGAGGCATGAGATCAGATCGAGGACCCGAATCAGCTCAAGGGGCACTAAATCGGCTATCAGGGCACTAAGAGCTCAAAGGCATTAGACTAACTCAGAGGGCATTATATAAGTTCAGGAGGCACAATTATTTGCTCAGTGGGGCACTCGATTGACTCAGGGGCACCAGATCAGCTTAGAGGGCAAGTAATCATCTCAAGGGGCCAAGACCAGCTGAGAGACCACGAGATGAGCTCAAGGAGCACCAGATTAGCTTCACCCGTACGATTATTGGCGACAATGAGGCATTAGGTGGACACATACTAGGTGCCCATACTCTTCCCGGGTGCTTGGAAAGGCGACAGAATGCCCTAACTGACCGAAAAAGGTATTAAGTTGTCCAACAATAGTTTCAATCGGTACATACGGTCCAGTTACATCTAGGTTCAACGGCGTAGGGCACTAAATTTATTTCGAGCGGCACGGCCCAAATTGGGTACTCCACCTGGCTATCACCCCAGCAGTGATGGGAAGCACGTCCCCATGTGCCCCCCCTGGACAGTAGATCAACTCCGGGAGGCATTAAATAAGCCCAGGGGGCCCGGATCAGCTCAAGGGGCACTAAAACAGCTAAAAGGACACCAGGCAAGCTCAGAGGCATCAAACTAACTCAGAGAGTATTATATAGGTTCAGAAGGCACACTTATTTTCTCAGGGGGCACCAGATTGACTACGAGGGCACCAGATCAGCTCAGAGGGCACATGATCAGCTTCAGGAGGCACCAGATGAGCTCCGCCCGTACGATTATTGGCGATGATGAGGCATTATCTGGAAACGGATTATGTGCCTATACTCTTCCCGGATGCTTGGAAAGGCGACAGAATGCCCTAGCTGACCAAACAGGCACTTAATTGTCAAACAGCAGTTGAAACCGCTAAATGCAGTCTAGTTCCATCTAGGTTCAACGACGTAGGAAACTAAATTTCGAGCGGCACGGCCCAAAGGGGGTACACTACCTGGCAATCAAAAGGGCACCCGGCACCGATGGGGGCACGTGCCCCTGTGCCCCCTGGACAGTAGATAAACTCCGGGAGGCATTAAATAAATTCAGGGGCCCGGATCAGCTCAAGGGGCACTAAAACAGCTAATAGGGCACCAGGCAAGCTCGGGGGCATCAAACTAACTCAGAGAGCATTATATAGGTTCGGAAGGCACAATTATTTTCTCAGGGGGGCACCAGATTGACTACGAGGGCATCAGATCGGCTCAGAGGGCACATGATCAGCTCAAGGGGCCAAGACCAGCGCTCAGGGGGCACCAGATTAGCTCCGCCCGTACGATTATTGGCGATGATGAGGCATTATCTGGAAACGGATTACGTGCCTATACTCTTCCCGGGTGCTTGGAAAGGCGACAGAATGCCCTAGCTGATCAAAAAGGCACTTTAATTGTCAAACAATAACCTAAATCGCTAAATGCGGTCTAGTTCCATCTAGATTCAACGGCGTAGGGCACTAAATTTCGAACGGCACGGCCCAAAGAGGGTACACCACCTGGCAATCAAAAGGGCACCCCGGCACCGATGGGGGGCACGTGCCCCCTGTGCCCCCCTGGCTGCGCCCCTGTTTATGCCCCGAAACCTTTTTAGTTTATAAGCAAGATTTTGGCGCTTCAATTATGAACTTCAAACAGAACCAGTTAAGTTCAGTTTAAGTATTGGGTCTTGGACAGGAAAAAAATTATCTTGGGCCCAAATCTTTCACCCCGTAACGGTGTTTTCCTTTTCGCCTCAAATATCCCAAATTTTATCGTCAAGTCATATTATTGTAGCATAGTTTGTGACCACGTGACCTTTTTGTTTTTTGTTTTTACTTTGGTTTGCCCCTCCCAAACGGACCGGCTAGATCCGCCATTGGGCGGCAGTCGTCGGGCTCAACATATGGTGTGAATCGTGGTCTCCATTTAGGTCTGCAGCGGCTCAGGACCGGTTATCAGCTGCACGGCCAAGATGGCTACCCTCAGCTCCGAACTGCTCTCACTCCACGGCGCAGCGCTGCGTCCAAGATGGCTACCCTCAGCTCCGAACTACCTCACTCCACGGCGCAGCGCTGCGGCCAAGATGGCTACCCTCAGCTCCGAACTACCTCACTCCACGGCGCAGCGCTGCGGCCAAGATGGCAACCCTCGGCTCCGAACTGCTCTCACTCCACGGCTCAGCGCTGCGGCCAAGATGGCTACCCTCAGCTCCGAACTGCTCTCACTCCACGGCGCAGCGCTGCGGCCAAGATGGCTACCCTCAGCTCCGAACTACCTCACTCCACGGCGCAGCGCTGCGGCCAAGATGACTACCCTCAGCTCCGAACTGCTCTCACTCCACGGCGCAGCGCTGCGCAAGTCGCCCCGTCTCGGCCACCTAGCGCGAGGCGTACGTCTTGCCCGCACAAGATCAGGCTCCAAAAAGACCCGCTGCCGGGGCCAGCAATACGACGTGAGAGAGAGAGAGAGGAGATTCTTTATTGACAGAACCGGGGTCCAGTTACTAATGCCACAAAAACAGCATCTCCATTTGTACACACACATTACAATTCTTCAATAGAGGGCCCCTATACGAGGCCTTTCTGACTTCCGAAGGGAAAGCCAAATCACTATGGAACAAGCAATTCAGGATGCGATTATCAGAGACACCTATCCTATAAACAAAACCCCACATCGCTTTCCTGTAAAAAGCATCAGCATGATCGATTCTTGTACTCACAAACGCACCAGACACGCTGCAAAACTTTCATAACCAAAGAACATTCTGGCAGCATTATTAAAGTATACCTTGAACTTTTTCAGCACCAGGGAGCCAAATGAGTGTCATAGATGCATGCAGCTTATAGTCGAGCAGTATGCATCATAGAGGAACCTTTTGACAACATCTGAACACTTTGAGAATTTTCGAATAAGTGAATTGGTACGGCAACATACCTTCCGATACTGATATTGTACCTCGCTGTCATCAGATTAGACCTGTGCGTTCATGAGATAAAACTCTAGATACTTATATGAATCTACATTCGCTGGAATATTATTCAATAGAGTGAAATTGGGCAGTACCATCTTTTTTTCTTTTTTATAAATCGGCTGAGCACGGTGCCATGACCCCATCACTAGAGTAAGTGGGAGGTAGAGGTGGATAGTCATCAACCAGAAGAAGCCGGCGTCTGAGACCCCGACCGCATGGTGCATCTCTTCTGCTCTCCATTCGAAGGTCTAGGAGCGGTTAGCCATCGATCTCAGAGCGCCACCGGTCCAAGGACCCATCCGATGATGCCGCCCACAGATCAGTCAGCCCCAGCACACGTGGCCCGCCGGTTCCATGCAGAGCTGCAAGGGGGTGGGAGTAAGAGCCACTGCGCACCAGAGCGCTCACGCCTCTGCCAGTCACCACCACTGATCATTCTCATGCTGTTCAGCTCTCGTACCACTCAGGTGGGGTGATGGAGAACCAGATGGAAAAGAGATATACTTTAATTTTTTACTGATGTTTTGGATTGGGCAGGGAACGATTAAGGGATCACCTTGTCTTAGTGCCCTGCCACCAATGCATGTAGGACAGAAGAAACGTGCGTATAAAAGACGAAAGAACAACACCACCGAACGCACATGGACAAAACAACTGCACATTTATCCAACACATGTCGAACACATGAGGCATTGACACAGATCGAATACGTGCGATCCAACCACCATTCAACACAGAGGCAACTCATACACACATACGCTAGCTCAGCGTCCAGGGCCCCCTATATAGCCCCTTCCCTATCCAGCACCCAGCCCCCCCGACCCCAACCCAGACCATCCACCTACCAAAGAAGATAGATTCAGGAGACACAGAGAGAAGCGAGAGATGGATGTTTCTTTACGCTCATTGCCATTTTGAATCATTGAAATATTACACAGCTTTATCATGATAAATTTTAATCATAATATTTAGCTTACCGAGACCCTAATCCTTCCGAAGTGCACGTGCTTTATAGCATTCACGACTAGGTAATAATTTTCAACAAAGAGCTTTAGTATGACTGTTTTGAACATGGCTTTAAATTTTGGGATGTCAGCAATATTTGGGATTTTTGGTGATATAATTTGGTTTCATACTTTAGGACACGAATGGGAGAAGACAAATATCTGGTATGCAGTGTAAACAGTCGGTACATCAAAGTGGATAATTCTTTGGGTAGGCCTAGTTTGCTGATTTTGCTTAAAGAATTCGGAGTATATTGGCGGGAGTTGGTTATTAAAAAATCTATGCATGATCAAGAGCTTCTGGTGATTGACTAGATCAGTAAAATTTAGCAGCTGAGTCTTTTAAAGATAGGTAAAGATGGGTCCCTGTGATGGTCCTTCCCAATAATTCTGACAATCCTTTTTGGAATGTTTGTTCACTGTTTTGTGTTATTGTCATAATTTGTGCCGAAAATGAACCCACAGTATCCCAAATATGGTGTTATTAGAACGTTATAGAGCATTAACATACTTTTCTCGTCTAACATGAATTTTGCTCTAGCGATGATGCCAGTATTTCTGCAGATAATTTTGTAAGTATTAGATATGTTTCTTGAATTTTAATGTTCGTCTATGGTAATACCCAAGTATCGAAATTCTTCGGATCTTTTAATTTCTTGATGGTTTGAGCAGATTTTATTATCAGGTTTTTGTCACCAATTGAATAATTTTGGTAAAATGCTTCGTCTAAGTTTAAGCTTAATCTGTTGGCACAAAGCCACGTGGATATTCCAGGGTTTGCAAGGTTAATGTTGTCTACAATTTCGTCGGCTGTGCCATTGAAAAATAATTCTGAATCATCAGCAAAAAGAAAGAAGTTTGGAATGTCAAAGATTTTGTGAAAGTCATTAAAAAACATATGGTAAGAAAGAGAATTGGCCCAAAAATCGACCCTTGTGGGACGCCCATAGTAACCAATTTAGGTTCTGATTTGATAGAATCAATTTTGGTCGTTTGGAAGCGTTCTGATAAATAAGATTTTAGCAATATGAGAGCTTGGCCTGTAACGCTGTATTTTTGCAATTTTTTAGAAGTATCTGATGATCTACTGTGTCAAAAGCCTTTTTTAAGTCCAAAAAGATGCCGATCGATGTTTGCTTTTTTGCCAATGACGCAGTTATCAGTTCGTGAATCATGGAGACTGGCATATAAGTGGAGTCGCCCTTTCTGAATCCAAATCGCTTATTGTAAAGGATGTTGTTATCATTTAGAAATTGGAGCCGTTGGTCGTAAATGATACGTTCTAGTACTTTGGAAAGAACGGGCAGAATCGAAATTGGACGATAATTGTTAAATTGTTTTTGGGAGCCTGCTTTATGTGTAGGCTTGATTTGAACTATTTTGAGCAGCGTTCCACTGAGCTTTTACTGCGATCCCAAGACGGCGGCAATTATATCCCAAGATTGGTGCCTCATATCCCCAATATTTTTCCACACAAAATGGAAATCAGATATTTCAGCACTGGGTGGTTTATTTTTCTCTTGACTGTGTCGTCCCGTAAATTTATCGATTTTTACTAACGTGATTGGCCTAAACTCCGGTACACGGGAGGAGAAACAGTCTCATTTGCAGTAAAAACAAATACAGAGCTTAAAGTTGTAGGTACTGCAAATGGACCACTCCACTATCGCGCCCCTATGGCTCGAACTTTGAGCTGCTCGCGATGCCTCCACTCTTGACCGCCAGGCTAGCCAGGCGGCCCCTCGTTGTCTCCACCTTCAGACGGTTGGTTTGTGATGTCTTCACCCGGTTGACGTAATGCAGATCCATGAGCTCGCGTAAAACTCAGAGAATAGGTAATTACCCAGTCTTGATAAGTTCCATACAGAAAGATTCGGCATCGCGTTTGTTATTGTTCTTTCATCAGCAAGGAGGTTGACGATTGTTGCCGAGTTAGGAATACATAGTTTCATAGGCGGATCCAGGATTGCCAATCAAGGAGGCACCTTCCGGGGGAGAGCCATCCAAATCAGGGGGGTGCCACTTTTGACCGGAAAAACCTATAAGGTGGGCGAAAAATCCTATGGCGGTGGGCGCCGATTTTCGCATCCTGGAGAAGGGGAGGGGTGAGAAATGGCATTTCAGGGGGCACCATCGACATTCAGGGGTGCGCCGTGACCATTTCAGGGGGCGCCGAGAGGCGATCGAGGGGACACGTGCCTCTCTTTGCCCCCCTGGATCCGCGTATGAATAGTCTGAATATGGGTGTAGAGGATAGCACGCCTGATTTCTACGCGCCCAACCTTGGTTCAAGTCCAGGCGGTTTTGCTGAACAAGGAACAAGCTGACTCTCGGCAAGCCCTTCCAAAAGAAACATATTTTGAGACGTCATATCTGACAATATAAGTCTATATAGGACAATATAGTTCAATGTAGGTCTATTAAATTACAGCTTGTTAAACGTAGGGGAGACCGGGGCTAGTTGCAGCCAGGGGCATGTTGAGCCACTCGCGATAACTCCGCTGTTTCTGAAGAGATTGCGCTGTAATCATAAGAGTGCATGCGCGCAACATCTTTCCGTCTTTCAGCAGGAAACCGTCGTGGTATCTGGTCGGTAGCGGCAAGACCTAAAAGATAAGGTTGGTCAAAGTCTCCTACCAAGGACCTACTAGCACTTCACTGTAAATTATTCAAATCCTGCTAACAACAAGATATTTACAACATTTTCTTCAAGATATTCACCTAAAATAAGATATTGGGGATAAATTAGGTATTTATTTTGCATTATATAGGTTTTACTAAAAACAGTATGTTTTTTTTGCAGATCCAGTATGTGTAAAGCTGGTCTGATACTAGATGTGCCAGATTTTCTATTTCTGCGCAACTGAGGCATACATTTACGTATCTGATCTGTGGTGTACTGTTATACTGGAATTGCAATGGGTGATCGTCTGTGTGTTTGTGTGTGTGTGACGGCGGTGAAGTGGATAATAAAGACTGGTTGTGGTTAGAAAATTCACTTCTTATGAGGGGCTTCATTTGACATTGAAATTTATGAGCATAGGGCGGGCGTTAGTTACTCTGTTGCTGTGTGTCGTTCTAGGATGCAGAAAGGTCAATGACTAAGGCTAAAACACATCGCTCAACGAGAGCATGTGTGTTCAGATATTTGTGGAAGATGAATATCTCTGAAGATGGGTCCAAATGGTAGATAGCAATGTTTTTATATCCAATTTCTAGGTATATGTTCATTAATGGGCACTGATTTCAAGGGGCAATTGCAGTTTGAAGTTAAGAATCTAGCGTGTGATGTTATGTGGAAACTGATAGGTTAAGCAGTGTAATTACAGAAGTTTGCTCATAGGAGAGAGAGCGGAGGTCAAGTTTTGTAAATGATTTGAGATACCTACTGATGACTTTTACAGTGCTGCTCTATATTACATGTATTAAGCTGCTCTATATATATATATATATATATATATATATATATATTATAAGCATTATAAGCTGCTACTTGGTCACCCCCTAGAACCCTGGATGCAAATATAGGAAATTCAATGTGATTATACATTTAGGTATAGCCATCCACTAGAACCTTCAGATCAGCAAAAGCTGATAAAAGTATTTCCTCCATAATGTGCTCTGAAATTTTTCGGCTCTCAAATGGTCATGAAAATTATTTGTCAGAGTGAACTTTTGCTTGTCATTGCTCACACTATGGCAAATAATTTTCCAGTTATCTAATGCCAACATGAATATTCTGATTTAATGCTGTGTCAGAATGCATGAACACATTGAATATTTGAGATTTTCAATTTCATGAGCAAGAGCCAATCAACAATTTACCAACTTATTGTGAGTTAAATTTTATAAACTCAAGCACATCCAAATAGATTCAAATTCAGCAATATAAATTCATATAGATAGTTTCTATTCATTATAGTCACCTTTCTATCTTACCATGTTAAAGTACTGAGTATATAACTTGGTTCCAATTATATGACAAATGGAATAAAACCATGCCTTTTATCATTTCGCAAATAAACATATAAATGCTCAGCAGTTGCGACAAAAATGACCAGAGCATTGCCGCCTAGTTTAAGAACAGGGGCTTGCTGATGAAGCTGCATTGTCATGTGCTATGGATAAGCTTCTGAGGTGAAGGAACTATCAACCTTGTTGGTTTGTGTCTCATAATGCTTCTTTGAGGTTTGTTGATGCTGCATCAATCTCAAATTATCTACAAATTTCAGAATATACCCACACATGACAGAAGGCTTTTCATATTCCATCATTTAATCAATTAATTTAGGTCTAAAATAAAAAATAACTTAGCAGATAATGGTCATTTTTAACACCACTTTAAAACTCATAATAATAATGCTGCTGCCAACACTGCTCCGCCTACTTACTATCACTGATAACACTGAACACAAGACAGCACTGAATTGTAACACATAGTGTTGCACTGTAGGCATATACTCATTGACAGCATTTAACATGACATGGTTTCAATTTGACATGACATGGTTTAAATTTTGCTTGTTTTTGTTCTAGAATGGTGAGACATAAACTTTCAGTTTGTCATGTGCTTGAGGCCATGTCCTGATGGTCACATTTCTGCTCTCAGTCAGAGAGGAGGTACAAGATGATAGGAGGAGGTTGTGCATCCTTTGGCCTTCATTCAGCATGCACCTGGAAACAACTCAGCTGCAAAGGCATGGCATAGTACATGCATGCAGCTATAATTATTTGCTGATCTTTTTATCAAGAGCCAATGAAAGGGAAATTATTGGTTTCAGTTGGATTTGCAACTTATATAATGCTTCAATAACATAATTTACACCTTTGTAATTTTTAGTTGAATGTCACTGCTAACAATCCTTTCTATGGTATTGCAGCACTTTGATTGAGATATGATGCAAAATAATGGGATGAAAAATGATAAAGGGAATTTTAATGGCACATGCTTAAATTCAGGCAATGTTCTAGCTCTATTGATAATGAAGTCTCTGCATGGGTTCTTAACACTTTTATCATGGCTCCACCTCTGCCCTCTCTTCAGCAATGTTCTTTGCATGCAACCCATGCATCTGCCTCTGTCCCTTCATCTGACTGCCACTGCATCTGGCTCCACCACTGCATCTGCCTCTGCCACTGCTTCTGCTCCTGCATCTGCTTCTGTATCCTGTATCCGCCTCTGTCTGCTAAATCGGCCTCCATCTCCTCTACCCACCTCTGATGTGTGTACCCTCACGTGCTCCTTCATTCGTCTCTGCCCCTGTCTCCACTTCTGTCCATGCATCTTCCTCTGCTCCTTCATCCACCTGTTTCTTCATACGCCTCTACCCATGTGTAACGGGGGTTTCTCGGGAAACGGGGTTTTTTTCGCTTCTTGAGGGGCCTGGCACCGGTGTTGTTCTGTGCGGCCATTTCCTCCACCACCCGTTACGGAATATTTAGGGAGACATGGCGATGCGGTCAGGAGCTGGGCGCGCCTCCAGGACCGTTAGCGAGACACATAAGACACGCAGGTACAACAAACAATGAGCCATTTCATGCACATAGCCAAATAAGCTCCCAATGTATGAGCCAACATGCGTATACCCCCCCCTTTTTGGTGATTTTAGAATATTCGCGTTAGACCAAATAAATATCTGCGTAAATTAACATCTTAGTGCCGCCGGCCCCGGAGCGCTCCTTCCCAACTAACCCGCATAGGAGCGGTGTCGGGGACCGACTATGTCTCCTGAATTTATGAATAATACGTAGCTTCCTCCCTGTCCGAAACAATAATAAACGCCAGTTTCCACCGCTAAGCTTACGGGGCACGCCTCATCAATCGCACATAGGGAGCTCCTCACCTCCGTAGGCTCTCCCCAATCGCAAAGGCCCGGATTGGTGGCAATCGGGGGTCCCCGATATCAAAATATCCCCTCCGCTACTATGTACCCCATGGTAAATTGCATAGCCACAGATGTCTAATCATCGTTAAAACGTATATCGATACAGTGTGCATAGCGATGGGATCCAGGGCCGCCCCAACCTCGACGTGGTATCCAAAGGGAAACATGATTTTTGCGGTCGAGCCCTACCGCTGCACGGCCGATCTCCGTCGACGCGACCGACCGTGTTTCCCCCCTTATAAAATATAAAATGCGTAACAATCGAGTGTAATCGTCATTACGACTCGTCTTTCTTGAGGGAACAATCTCGGTCGATTGCGCCAATATGGGTCGCCACCCATACCGGTCCGGGAGTAGTCGTCACTCCCCCGGCCTCCACCTCATTCATCTTCACCGGAATAGCCTGACGGCTACGCCAATACGAGCTGCCACCCGTACCGGTCCGGTGGGGAACACCATCCCACCGGCCTCCGGACTTATCTTCATCTTCACCGGAATAGCCTGACGGCTACGCCAGTACGGGCCGGAGCCCATACCGGTCCGGTGGGAATCACCATCCCACCGGCCTCCGGACTTATCATCATCTTCACCGGAATAGCCTGACGGCTACGCCAGTACGGGCCGGAGCCCATACCGGTCCGGTGGGAATCACCATCCCACCGGCCTCCGGACTTATCATCATCTTCACCGGAATAGCCTAACGGCTACGCCAGTATGGGCCGGAGCCCATACCGGTCCGGTGGGAATCACCATCCCACCGGCCTCCGGACTTATCATCATCTTCACCGGAATAGCCTGACGGCTACGCCAGTACGGGCCGGAGCCCATACCGGTCCGGTGGGGAACACCATCCCACCGGCCTCCGGACTTATCTTCTTCGTCTTCTTTGTGGCAGTCGTCACATCGAGAGGCTCCCCGGCTCGGCAGCGCCGTAGGGGCCTCCCCGTCCGATGTGCTTGACGCCGACTGAAGGTGCCGTCGCCCGTCTTCAGCCCATCAGCGAGAGTCGTCACTGCTCCTGGAATCTTCTAAGCTCTTCTTCATCGCGCACGGTGCGCTTTTCGCCCGGTCCGGTCGTCACCTCCTGGACCTTAATTGATGTCTGAACAGAGTGGGACGGCCAGTCTGTTCAGGGGCTCTAACTAGTTTTTGTTCGACTCTCCACCCACCTCTAATATGGCATGGCCCCTTCGATGACGTTTCGGGGTCGTATTTCATGGGTTCACTGGGTTTATCCCCCTTTTTGAAATGAGTTACCACAGAGCACCACGCACCTCTGGCCAAGGTGCCCACCGGCCTTAAACTAGCACATCCGTGTCTCCATTCGAACAAACACGCACACTCCTTTAATCACCATTCATCCATTCCCCATCCTAATGGCCAGCCCCACAACAATGTTGCTAGTAAATTTTTCCCTCCCGTACCCTTCGGTGGGGGATGCTCCTCGTGGGACACTCTGAAAAAAACAGCTACCCTTCCGGGAGCTTCGCCCTCCGCAGAATTTCGTAACCTTGTCGAGGCCAGAAAGCGTTGAAGGTTCGGCCTCTCCATTATATGTATTCCCCTTTTTGGCGCTCGGATTTGGATCAGAGGCGGAAGAGCCCCACCTCCCCTTTTTCGAGACGTGGTGAGACCGCCGAAAAGTCACCTTAGACGTGGAGATTTGGGTGCCATGCTCACATCATTAGGTGATTGGATACGCCGTTAATTGTTTTAGAAAAAATCCTTTCCACCCCGGCCCTGGTCCATGCTATGCAACTTCAATGCTGATACCTCTCACCTAGTCCTAGCATCGTTATCTGCTCGCGATAGCCTTCACTAAAATCCTATCTAAGTGGCCTCACGTCTAATGTGCCCAGGCCTAGACATGTCATTAAAATCTTATCCGATCCCTTCAAAAGATGGTGTCAAGTTTACGCGTACATTTTCCACTGCAGTGCGCGCCAGTGATTATGCATCCATCTAACAGTTCGGTAATTTAGTAGCATTCGGGTGGGACACACAGATAATTTCCGTTAAGTTACAATTTCGAATTAACAGCTGACGTTTCGCTCAAACTTACCCTCATCAGTGTATTGAAATAATTGTACCGTACAGAAATCACCGTCTAAAAAACAATCAGGTCTCCGAATCCAGCCCGTCAGATGTGATCACCGAAAGTGACTACAGGCTGTGGAAGATGTCTGGTTGATTTTCTTGTAACGTTACCTTAAATACAGTCACCGAAAATAATGTTTCCCTCAAAACTTATTCAAGCAAAAAAAAAACAGTGGCGGGCAAAGTTTGGACCTAGACAGCCAGACTCCCCGTTCGCATGTTTTTTTTTGTGTTGCAAATTTGAATTCGACGTTCTCTGGATGGTATTCCTATACGCATATACCTATCCCTCCCCATTATCCAGGGAACCAACCTGTGGTTCAGGCATTGTACGATATTGTATGAATGAAAATGCCGGATAAGCGCGAAATTCCTAACCCTGGACACAGCTGTCATCTTTGTTTAATCCTCCCCCCAAGTGGAATGACTGAGCGCTCCGCTAATTGCTGATGACCCACGCGACGGACTGGTGGCGTGACCGCACGGGCACTAATACATACGTTAAGGTCGAAATCATACCCAAAAAATATATGATTCCAAAGTTGATAACTCGCGCTCTCGATTCTAGGCCTAATTACCCCAATCGCGTACCCTGCGGCGGTCTCCATTCCTCCGACAGTGTACTCGATCAAAACAGGCCACCCTGCGAACCCGCTCTGTCCAGCCGCCTGGGCAGATGGCGGGCACGGCGCCCGAGGGCACAAACACCCCTCCCGGAACGCCGGGCGACTGTTTCTGGCAGGCGCGAGACGGTCACGCGGCCGGCGCCAGGACGCGGCCAGTCGGTCGGATCTAAAAGCGGGGCTTTATTCCCTTCCCCAAGTTGTAATTCTTATTGCATGTTCCGGGTTCTGAATCAAAAACATAGAATTTGTTTTATTGCCAAAATGGGGTGATTTCGAAGGACTCCTTCAGGATGTGAAGGGTGGTCCGACCTGTGCACTCACTTTCAAACTAATAGTCGTGCGGACATTTAATCCGGGAGGCTCTGAGCGAGACAAATTAGGCTGGAAACGATTTCTCAACAACATCTTCACAATTCCTTTTTTGGCCAAAATTACTCACGGTTATGAAACTCCCCTTTAAACTATGCCGGTAAGTGGCTCATCCTTACTCTGCAGATATAGAAAGAATGCCTACGTTTCATCCCACAATTATTGTCGCCACCTGCGCCGCCGCTCCGTGGACACAAGCGTCACAACAGAAGCGGCCGAGTTCGGCCGCTCCCCTTCTGCGACGACCGTGCCCGCGTGAAAGGGGAGGGGAGACGCACAAATATGCGCAAACAGCCATCTAGAGCGGCGGCGGTCTACAACAGAAACGAGGGTGACCCGCTTTTCTCGCGACTGGACGACTGGCGGACGTGTGGAGCGCAGAGCCGTGCCTGCTTCATACTAGGTTTTCCGGTTTTTGCGGTGCACCGGTATGGAGAAGAAACTAATCAACCTTCCAGAATTTCGGCTAAACTTGAAGTTCATCTCTAAAAATCAATCAAGAGGAGAAACGTAATCGTACGAAAATAGTTGGTTCACATAATTTGTCACTTATAGCCATAGTACAATCTGGAATAAATTACACCCTCGGCCTAAGAAAGTTTAGAAGCGTGTACGAACATGTTTCCTTTAATCGCCTTCTATTTATACTATAACGTCCGAACCTCACAACGTTAAAAACAGAAATTGGTACAATAAGAACGGAAGTACTATACAGCGTTGCCGCATAGAGCTGGTTCTAGTAACAGGCGCCATCTTGTCACCTGCTCAAATCCGTATAACTCATACTGATTCGATGCTAATTTATATTGCCCCCTTTTGCCTGAACTACCGATTTAATTCTAGCATGAAATATCCCGGTACGGTTTGCAAATACTAAATTAAACAATGTGATAATTCCACGAGACCCCGTTCCCAAACAAGAATTACGGGAATACACTGACGTTCGATAAGTACATAATGATGATTACTCTAAAAGTCGCCCGATAAAACTTAAGTTGAGTGGATTTCGACAGACACAAATGTCGCAGCCAATCTCCAGCCGCAAACGTAGTCTGAATTGCATGATTAGCCTGCGTTTTGGCGCCCATGCAAAAAAAAACATTCATAAGGAGAAACAAACGTACCCAATATGTAGTGTGATGTTCAGCTAACCAAAGCATCGGAGGATTCCTCTGTGTACATGTCGGCTAAATTTACTTTACATACGAATATGCCGGCCACGAACAAAAAAAACATGGCGTCGAAAATTCCGTCCCCAGCTAGGAACCTTTTTAAATTCCGACAGATTTACTAGAACAGATGGCAAGTAGTTAACTGCTATTCTGTGGAAGAGCCATAGAACTCTGTCCAGGCATTCTATAAATTTATATACAACAAATTACCATCCGTTAGACCATATTCCGCTCAGCTCGTTATATTTCATTTCGTCCTTTGTCCCAAACTTTCAGCGGTATCTGCGAATCAGTAGACAATCTGGACAGATTTTCCATACCCTATATTTGTACACCTTTCTCGGGCAAGTCACACATGTTAGCGGAATCATTTAGTACACTAGCAAAGGAAAAAAATTGAGTCGAGTTATCGTTATTTTGGCGCCACTGTCCCTCTGTTTTCAAGCAACTCCATAATTTGCCACATTCCTAACTAATCTTGCCGGCTCACAGATGCCTGCCGCGGCATGCACTCACATAATGTCCTCCCCTGCCCCGATTTTCCTGATGTTAACAGTTTAAACAATATATGTCCTTTGGCTCGGTGGGAGAGAGGAAATAAATTTTGAATTTTAAAGAAATGGCTCATCGTTTCTTGTACTCACATGGCTGCTGTGTCAGCGCTGGCGTGTCCTCCCAGCCTTCCCTCCGGCGTATGTCCCCTGGAGTCAAGCCTCCTTCCTCTACGGCCTCCCCAGCACGAGTCCTCGTCTCTCCTCTCTCTACCCCTCTGGGATCCAGACACCTCTCTACTGAGCCCTCATTGGCTCTCCTCCCCGCGTCTGCTGTCCCCGAGCTGGGGTGCGGGTCTCTGCTCTGGTCACCCCTCTCTTGTGACCCATTTACCGCCGCCTTCAGCGGCCAAAACCATGTGAACCATGGCATCCCATAGGCTCCAACCCACGGGTGGAGGCCAAAAAGTCGGTTGTTCCAGGGGCGCTATCTTAGCTGAGGCCTGAGACTCAGTGCTGCATCAGCATCATGTGAGCACCCAAAAAAGGGGGACCGAGTACGGTACCTCAGCTGGAACTGGGAACAAGGGGGAACCAATTTGTCACCTCCAGCGTGCGGCATATCCGCAGCGCTGGGCCTGAAGGGGGGGTGCTGTTTACCTCCCTCACCGAGCCAATGGAACAGATGGCGTCTACGCAGCTAAAATAGAAACTTAGGACTGCATCGGCACAGCACATTAACATCAGCATATATACACAGAAAAGGTGAGCGAGGCAAAAAAATGCACTACATCGAAAAAAATGTCGCTACACATGCACCCGCCTCTGCTGTTCCATCTCACTGCCACTGTATCTGCCTCTGCTGCTGTTTCTGCTCCTGGATAATACTCTGTCTCCTGCATCCGCCTCTGTCTCCTGCTTCTGCCTCTGTCTCCTGCTTTTGCCTGTCTCTTGCATGCGCTTCAGCTGTCTGCATCCTCATGTGCCCTTCCATTTGTCCCTCCCTCCACCTCCACCTCTGTCCATGCATCTGCCTCTGCTCCTCCATCCGCCCCTACATCTGCATCCGCCTCTGCCTTTTTTGCCACTGTCCCCTTCGACCTTTCCGCCCCTGCATCTGCCCTTGTCACTCTATCCGTCTTTTCGCAATCGTTCCGCTCTGCCCTCTGCATCCGCCGTTCTCCCTGCATCCGCCCCTGCCAGTGAGACCTCCCCGTCTTATGAAGTACCTTGGTGGATACATCTGCCTCTGCCTCCTGCATCTGCCTATGCCATCAGCCTCCTGCATCCGCCTATGCCATCAGCCTCCTGCATCCGCCTATGCCATCAGCCTCCTGCATCCGCCTATGCCGTCAGCCTCCTGCATCCGCCTATGCCATCAGCCTCCTGCATCCGCCTATGCATCAGCCTACTGCATCCGCCTATGCCATCAGCCTCCTGCATCCGCCTATGCCATCAGTCTCCTGCAACCGCCTATGCCATCAGCCTCCTGCATCCGCCAATCCCATCAGCCTCCTACATCCGCCTATGCCATCAGCCTCCTGCATCCGCCTATGCCATCAGCCTGTGCCGCCTAAGACATCAGTCTCGACCTTCCTTTCGGCGACAACCCGCAGCCCTTCCAGGTTTTGCAGTGGTCGATCGTATTCCCGGCTCTCTGAAGATAGCACCATTAAGGGCGATTTTGCCCCGGGAATATGTTGGAAGTCGGCCTTAGGAAAAGCCTGACATGCCCTTAGATGGAGGCCCCCAGATCAAAAATTCCGTCTGTCTGGCACTATTTGAGGCCATTTTTTGGGGAGAACAGTGTTGCACCTTTCTGCTGACCGAAAATCACATCTCTAAAGGGCCACAAGTATTTTAAATATTTTTTAGAAAACCACCTTCCTTACACACTTTCAGCGCTAAATGCCCTCGGGCATACTCGCAGTGACGTCACGACGGGATTGCCAGACTAGTTGGAACTAAACTTTGGCCCCCCTGGGTAGCGGTTTGGAGACAGAAAAACCTGTTTTTCCACATCAAAAGTGAATTTTACTTTTGTCAAACATTTTGTAATAACACTGTTGATATAAGAGATAGAGATTAGCCCTATTAAATAAGTTGAATGCAGGTATTTACGCCTTATTTGGGTCGAAAACCATGAGAACTGATCACCTAATTTCTGCGTCAGCTGCCTCCGGAGTTACGGCGGGGTCTCGGGGTAAGTTGAATCACGAGGGTGTTGGGGTATGTTGAGCCATGATCAACGTGCTCCGGAGAAAAAAGGAATATCTAACCCCCCCCGAAACTAATGGGGCACGCTGACGTAGTGGATAGCACGCACACTTTCCATGCGGCTCACTCGTGTTCAAGACCGGGTGGCTTCTCTGATCAAAGAGCAATCTGGCTTCCGAGAAACCTTCCAACAGGGATACAGTTGGCGACGCTATTCGGCCCGGGCAGTTGTCTCCTAAAATGTCTGCTATCGGGTCGACTCATTGGCGAAGGGGGAAAGGCATTTACCACCAGCTTCGGATTTTTCCCGTTTATTTTCAAAACACTTAAGCGATTTAGTGTCCCATTACCTGCCCCTGACCTGCTATTAGGCCGACCAATAATGGATATAATAATTATTGGGGCTTATCGACGCACCAACTGCCAGGGTCATATAGCGTCGCCAACTCTTTCCCTGTTGGAAGGGTTTCTCGGGAGCCAGCTTGCTCCTTGTTCAGGGAAGCCGCCGGGCCTTGAACCCGGGTCGGCTGCGTGGCAGACAGCTACGCCGACCAATAATGGAGAAGATGTTGTTTCGAGATTTGGGTGACCTTATCTCAATAAAGAGAGATTGAATTTCAGAAATTTTAATTGACAAACTCTCAATGACATTGAAGATTATATCATCACTTACGTACATGGCACAGCCCTTTCCTCGAATGTGATTTTGTAAGCAACTATTTAAAAGTTTATATCCTGCCAAAGAATATCCATTCACGAGTTGATCATCCAACCATGATTCTGATAAGCATATTATATCATATTTAGATGCTGAAGAATGTAAAAAAGTACTTAAGTTGTTGAAAGTTTTTCGGCAGTGATCGAATATTTAAGTGAATTACGTTGATTGTATTCTTAGACTGGGTAACCAGTGATCGTGCATCATGATATTTACAGCTTTCTGATATATTTTTGTAGTCATTCAATAGGGCACAGCCTTCATCATCATCCAACCCTGGATCAAGACAAAGACGGGTGTAGGCGCTGCCATCCAAGAGGGGGCCAGCAGGATGGGCATGGTTCATCATGGAAGTGTGCAGGGAAACACACGTCTCTACCTAACAAAGGAAGAAAAAGTCGCTACCAAAAGTTAGAAGCTACCTAATATGTTCAAGAGATCCATAACTGTTCAGAGTCTACGATCATTGACTTATATTCAAAGGAAGTCAAACAAAAAGAGCAGAAAATGCACACCCAAGCAGCACATCCCTCCTTAATCCCCTCACAGCACCAGAACAGTCTGTCACCTCAAGGGCGCACTCATCAAAGCTAACCCTGCAGGAGAACACCTGGCCCAAACATCCCGCTCAGCAATGCCCCCAGCACCACAGCCCCCCCCGTCCCGCCAGAAGCGGATGATTGACATCTCCGGCACCAGCCACACCTAAGGCCACATACTCCCCAAGCCCGAACATTCCCTGACTTCTCGCTCCCCTTAAAAGAAACCCAAGAATCCAAGGCCCCTGAGGTGCACACCCCAGCATATCCAACCCCCACCTGCACGAGCCCCGTCACACAAAAAATGAAAGATTCAATTAGTTATCTTTCCTACATAACAGTAATATAGAAGGGGCAAGAAAACGGAACACAGAGAAGCTGGACTGTCCCCCCCCACAACAAAATATCCACCAATGTTCTCCCAAAGAAGGAAAACCCATACAAGAGCTGATCTAGAAAATAACCATGAAACCCTCGGAAAACTGGTCCCGATCACCAATGCAGAGAAAATCACGCAACCACCCCCAGCAAACAAACCACAACGCCAGCAATACCACCTCACAGCTACAGGGCCAAGCATGCTCCGCACAGGACCCGCCAGATGATGCACCCCCAATCCGTGGCGCTGCTCAATCTAAGTCTCTTTGGTATAGTGTTTACAAAGCTCTGGTTGCAGTGACCGAGGTCTGACTCAATTTCAGTCAAGTTCTGAGCCTGTGTGTCATTCCCACTGATAGATCTGCTGACAGGACTACGTTCAAACTGACTGCTCTGGCTAGCCCTGTCCGGTTCACTCGGACGCAAGGTCTGTGCACTGTTACTCTCAGCACTACTAGCAGCCCCCAGGACTTTGACCCCGTTCCCCTCTTCCCCCCTGAACGAGTGGCCCCCGGATGTACGGACAGGGTCTAAGGATGTTCTAGAACGAGCCAGAGTCAGGGGCGACAGAATTCCATTGTAGGGAGGAGGGGTAGGCCTCCGATGAGGCTTCTTACGTCCCCGGACAACATGCCACCCATCAGTTCCCTTCTCAGCAGCTGGGGTTGGCTCAGTTCTTTTAAGCTTTTCAGGTCTTTCCCCTCTACACATTTTAACTATCTGATCCTCAGTTGTCCCCATTTCAACCTCAATGGGCTTGTCAGTGTCTCGCACCTTCAGGAAAACAACACCCCGAAAAGTGAAGTACGAGTGGAACGGGCAGGTGGAAGCTGCTCTCATACTTTTGAGCATTTTGATGACCTCCATTCGCTCACTGGTTAGGCTCTCGAAAACCAGGAGACCATGCCGTATGGGCTTTGTACGTTTCACATAGATCTTCATTCTATTATCAAGATCTGCCAGTCTGAGGAGGATTTTACCAGACCCCGTTCAAGTTGTTTGGCAGCATTACGTCATCAGGGCTGGACAGGCACAACAGTTACTATGCAGGGCATTGGAGAAATTACACTTTTTCGAAGCCCTAAATAACATACTTTGGAACTGTACCAACAAAATTTATATGGTTGAACAGAAAACTTAAATATTTTTATTTGTGAAACCATCAGATGTTTTGCGAAAACTCC
Source organism: Lepas anatifera (assembly GCA_034440635.1). Lineage (NCBI taxonomy): Eukaryota > Metazoa > Arthropoda > Thecostraca > Lepadidae > Lepas > Lepas anatifera. The sequence continues at coordinate 123,240 of JAOTON010001857.1, read as the reverse complement.
AGCAAAGAATATTATATTTACAAATTTTCTAGAGCTTGTCAAAATAACGACAGCTCCAGCACTAACAGCTGTTTGCAGTAAGACTGATCTCGATTTTGATTGGCTGTTGAGTGCTGACCTTTGATTGGCTGTTGAGTGCTGACCTTTGATTGGCTGTTTATTGCCATGGCACCTGCAGCATAAGACAATAAACACCAGTGATCTCCTGAGGGAAGACAAACTTATTTCTCTCGGCTGTTAATAAAAGCGGATGGATTATAACGAGTTTGCAGGTAGTATTTTGACGTTAATGTTATGGCACTTCTCTTAATCCATGCAGATGGGCATGATTATAAATTTCAGCGAGCTTTCGTACCTAACATCAAGCTTCAGGTATTCGACTCCAATGGTTGCATGTTGCACAGCTTCATCCTTCTCGATGCTTCTGCATTTCTTTAGTAAGCAGTCATATGATCAATGTGTGGGTGCTGATAATCTGAATTTACGTAATGAAAGGTATGCAAATTAGCATTGAGAAGCTAGAAATTGCTGACAGGTATTTGCATGTTGTTGCTTATTTATCTGTGTCTGAATATCTGTCAAAATCACTGTTTACGGCTGCATAAATTCAAGTAGACCTGAGTTGATCAAATAAATGCATGCCCTTTCAATACATTCTTTGAAGTGTTATGATTTTTTCAATAGATTTACGTAAAATACGCCGCTCGCCGTTGAGATCAAGGTTACTGTTAAATGGGTGAAGGAAGTTGCTTTCAATTTCTACTAGACTGCTGCCAAATACGCCCAAACTTGGTATGTTTCAGCTGATCCTTCCAAAAACTTAGTAGAATTTTCTAGAACTTTGTAGGAAAGGGAGGTGACGTCATCAGGGGAGGACTGTATTTAGTAGGAAACTTGGTTTTACCCGTAGTTAAAGTACCCTGGAATGTACCCTTCGAGTGCAGCCTGTGGCAAGCAGTGATGGACCCTCTAGTCAGTGTAATTCCCAGGTACTCATTCAACAGTCTCAAGGTCACTCTACGGATGTCCTCATCTTTCTGGAATGTAGGTACAGCCCTACCTGTGCGAATGAGGGCATACTTCCGGGATTATTGTTTACGAGCATCTCTTGCTTACGAGCAGTTGCCTCCTCCCTCTCTGCCAATTTCTGGTTTTCCTCCAATACTGTCTCAAGCATCCTCTCCACATGGGCATGTCCAGCTACGGTTTCCTGATGCAAGATGTGCAGTGACTGAAGCTCATCTGTCAGATGAGTAACCGTCCGCTGCAGCTCTTCTACCTTCCCCTCCAGGAGAGTTTGTTTGACTTTTAGATCATCTATGCTCTCTTTTTGGTTGAATTTTGGAGGCATCTTTGAACTTCTTTGTAAGAAGGTATCACTAATAATTTTGCAGAAATAGGCACAAGCCGGAAAATCAAGAATCTAGCTAAACAAGTGCGTAGATCAGGTCAGGCGTGCTCCAGCCCAAAACGACTTAAGAATATTCGGGTAACCAAGAAAACTCCCACAGTTCTACCGCTCAGCAGGGCAATGAAATAAGGATAACTATTTGAGACACACTGGACTCCAACTCAATTCAATTATCTGCCAGTCATGGATCTTTGTTCCTTTACCTTTATCGTTTAGTCATGGATCTCTCTGACCAAAGTTAAATACCTACGAAAGGGGCTAGGACCAATACCCCAAATCTCCACAACTCACCGTTAGCAATAGTAATTTAGTTCCAGGTAGCAATCTTAACTATGCTTCCCCGATCTACATCCAACCAATGCACCTAACATCAATCGCCCACCCCTCCACGTGAGAACAAAGGACAGACGGATAACCAACCACACACCACACACAAGTGGCCCTGGAAGATTCTAAGATGGCTACCAACAGTCAAAACCTAGTGCCGGGAAGACTCAGACAAGTACTTAGGCAAGTACCTTCTGCAAACGAGTATAGATAAATAAGAATAGCTATTTTATCAGTTCTGAGGGATGCCTTTTATTTAAGTTTCATGATGATTCTATCAAAAATACACAAAAAGCTTTACCTTTGCGCAGTACAAGGAGACTTATAACACCAATAAGTACAAGGATTTTGGCTCGCTTCCTGGTTGTCAGTTCTGACGCACAAGGGTCAAAACCACGAATATGAGCAAGGTTGGGGTGAGTATTACAGAAAAGCCTAATATAAGTAAATGCAAATTTGTAATAATTACAGGTGATCCCCCTTACCAGTCAAACGTTTCATGCAGACATTCACTGATGTCCACTGCACAACCCCACTCCGACACAGCACACACTAGGCCAGCAGGTACCTGGCGCGGAGAGCTCAGGGACGCGTCCGGATCGGAAGGAGAGTGGACGACGAGTGAATCTTTTTAAATCCATTTTCTTAAATATCATGGGGATAACAGCCGTGTATGCCGATTTTTTCGTGTTAAATAATATATCATGATCATAGGCATACACATCACATATTTTATAGCCTTTTTGTACCCCATACGATGTTGGAGGCACGAGAACCATATCGTCTGCATAGTAAAGGTGATTCACCGCCTAGATAGTGGCAGCCAATCTTGCTTTTGGCTAGCTACGAGTCCATCAGAATACACATTAACATGCGCATTGACGGGGTCTGAGCCACCTTCGCTTTGACGGGGGGACCCGCCCCCCATAAGATGTCGAGAACCACGCTAGGTAGCGAAAAACGGTAAACGGCGTTGGGTCCCCATCCACTTCTCCATCGAAAATATTTGAACCATTTTTTGTCAGGTCACATGTAAGGTCAATACAGGTCAAAACATACCGTCATAGGGATAACATGTAAATGAAGGTTTTTCGGTCATTTCACCTGAACAAGCAGATAGACAAAATAACCTGAACTGTATGAATCGTCGCATAAAGACGAATCGAATGATATATAATATGACCTTGCTAGGTGAAATGAAGGATTTGACCTGACCTGAGGTCAGGTCAAGGTTAAATCAGATAAAATGCATATCATTAGAACTGCAAAGACAAGGCGAATCTAATGAAGTTAAAATAAACGATCCATCACCACCCGTTACTAAGTTATTCAATTAAACATACGCGTCAGAAAGGGGGCCAGGGGGCATGGTCCCCACTTTTGGCCAAAAATTTCCTGATCTCAGTCAAAATGAGATAAAACCAGACATTCTTATACCGAGCCGCTGCGGAAGGCAACGAGGAGCTCAAATTCGAACAGTTTTGGTCCTGACGTTGAAAGTTCTTTATCAGCATCAGGTTGAAGTTTGGCTGCCCCCCCACTTTTTGCCGGTGGCGACACTTTTGCAGTTAAAACCATTTTTCCCATGTATTTCCAATGGAGAGGTCATGGCTCGTACCTGACCTTAGCTCATCGATATCAAAAATACCGAAACATGTTTTAGAGAACCCGGTGGGACCATTATGTAATATGAGTTTTAATGGGATAAGTTCACCTTGTTCCGACTTATGCTACCTTAAACTTTTTGAGGTCACGTTACTTAACCTGTACTGGTGACCTGACCTGAAATGACTTAACCTTAAAATGTTGACATAAGTTGTAAAAAATGATGAAAGAAAAGGTATGTTAAGTACGGCGGCGCTACACGCCGCCGTTTTCATGCTGTCTCCGAAAAACCCTAAGGGGCGGATACCGGGGGCTCAAAGTTTTCCTACTAAACGGCTGGCATTTTCGACTAGTCCATAAGGAACACATGTTAAAAGCTTGCAATCTAGAGCCTCGGGAGAGTATCTTAAACCACGCGCAGGTTCACGAAGAGCAGTTCAAATGGACGCCAGGACATTTTATTTTCATTTCCGAGGTCAAAACCGCCAGCCGTACCATTAACCAGCGAGCTAGACGGCGAAAACCGGTCCCATGTTTTGGTTTCATTTTCAAACGTGGGTTCGAATCCCAGAAGCGGCCAAACTTTTCATAAGAGTCCGAACGTGCGAAACATAATGTATTCGCTTGAAATTCATGCAACTTTGCGCCCTTCATGCTTTTAGCTCTAAGGGATGATTTTGCCTAGTGCAGAGGCGGATCCAGGAGTAAATACATCACGTTCCAGGGGCGGATCTAAGGGTGTGGTAGGTGATGGGGGCGACCGCGTACCATTAGCCTGGCCTTGAGCACGGCAAAAGGCCCTCCGCTGGGCATAGGCGGATCCAGGGGGACAAAGGGGACACGTGCTCCCCGATCGACCCTCGGCGCCCCCTGAAATGGCCACGGCGCCCCCTAAGAGGTCGATGGCGCCCCTGAAATGTGGCTTCCTATCCCCCAGGATGCGAAAATCGGCGCCTACCGATAGGATTTTGCGCCCATCTGATATATTTTACCGTTGGCGCCCCCGACCGGATAGCGCCCCCGATTGGCAATTCTGGATCCGCCTATGAAGCAAGGGGCTCCCTTTATGTTCGGTGGGCGTTTCTTAGGTAAATTCAAGGAGCCAAATGCCACGGATAATAGTCTCGGGGTCCCAATAGCTGGCCTGGAGTCCCCCAAAAATATCAAACTTTATTTTATAAGTACGTTTAAATACACACCACCCAAATGATTTATTCACTTTTAACGCTCAATTTATGGAAAATGAAAACCACGAGCGGGGGCTCCTACGATTGAAACCCGAGCCTCTTTTTGAGAAAATTCTGCATCCGCCTCTGCCATGGTCCCCAAAGTGGCTGAATTGTACCCACTTTCAGCCGATTGTCAACACCATGTTCGCAATGTTTCCTAAGATTGCCTTCCCCAAACGTATGGCCTAGATCCGCCCCTGTCCTAATAAAAGGGACAATGAATCAACCCTCGGCGACCTCTCTAATGTTCATGGCGGTGCTCTGTAGGGTCGAAGGTGCCCCCTGAAATGTCACCTCATCCCCCCGATGCAAAAATTGGCGCACCGCTATAGAATTTGACAACCACATGATAGGTTTTGTCGGCCAAAAGTGGCGCCCCCTTGATCCGGATTCCGCCCCCGTAAGGTGCCCTCCGATCTGCGACCCTGGATCCGCTTATGCCCGCTACGTAGTCGTATTAATTTACCGGTCGCGTAGCTACTGGTCGAGATCGCACCTCTGCTCAATACCGACATGACAAAACTACACGAAAAATAATTCGAATAGCATATGTGCTGCACTGCTTCTCCATCCTGTTTTGGGTACAAACAAATACCAGTCACCAGCTGCAGCCGTTTGTATTTACCTTATATCAATGTACTAAACTAGTATTATTTTGGCATATTCCTAGTATATTATACTAAAACTGGTACTAAACTATGATTCTGATCACTTTGGGTACAAAACTTTGAAGTACCCGTTATTCAAGTGCCCCGGCGAATACCCGCCCTCCCGTCAATGTGCGTATTAAACAAGCACGGCGAAAAATACCTCCCTGCCTAACCCCATTGGAGACCGAAAATCCCTGTGATATCTAATTACCCCAGCCCACGTAAAACTGCCGAGATTCATATCAATCCACGAACATTCTGACCAGGCAAGCGTCCATTCCTCCGTTCGAAAGCTTATCGTACAATTTCCAATGGTTTACGCGGTCAAAAGCTTTACGGGCGTCCAGGAAACATACAAAGAGTGTTACTGTTGCAAATATAATAATCAATAATTTCCTTAGTCACATAGATTGTCACATAAATATGTGGAACGTTCAAGGGCAGACGCAGACCCGAGTTTTGGGGAGGGGGCAAACCCATGTCTATCTCTCCTCCTGAGGTGGGGGGGGTGGACGTGCAATTCGGATACTCGACAGACCTAGTATAAACTACCTCTCCAGTACATGATCGCCCTCAAGATTTTTTGCTCTATAGACCTAGCGTAAATACTTTTTTCAAAAACTTATCCGACCTTTGGGGCGGCTAAACGACAGTTTGGCCCCCCTCCAGCGCTTTGGGGGCCATGGCTGGAATGCCCCCCTGCGTCCACCAATGGGAACGTTTAGGCTTAAATCCAAACTTATGGTCACCTGGATCGAGACTCCACTTACTCCTATCTAGCACCAACGTTTCCAAAAAATTATGAGGCTATGCTGGCACTGGTGCAGTCGGTCTACAATTTTCCTTATCCGAAATATTCTTGGCTTTATCGTTTACAATTGGGGACAAAAAACACTTGTCAAAATGGGGGGGGAAGAAAATCATGCCCAACAGACATAGTAAGACAAGCGATAAGTGAACTGCACGAGATGTACCGGAAAATTTAAAGTGCTCCGCACTTAGCTGATCGTTTCCATTCGACAGGCCTTGTGTATGGATTTGGGACATGGCCATATCGTACTGGCCTTGTGTCCTCTGCTTTCGTCGGGCGCACGTGAAGACTGCGGCGTCCAGGAAAAGGAAGAGTGTGCTTTTCTCGGCCGAGGCGAAGTGCAAGTTCCCCCAGGTGCAAGGTCAAATTCACTTTTCACTACAAGCGTCACAGCAGAAGAGGAGATGTAATCGGGGGCTAAAAGAGTCGGGGAAAGCACTTCACACCGATGAAAACTTTGCCAGGCATTTGTCTGGAGAAAAACGCAAACTGCTAAGGAATTGAACGCTACTGGTCTGTATCGCCACAGAAATTGGCTTTTGGTTAATGCCCCAGAGGCACAGCTGAAAGACGGGAACTCTACCTCCGTCCCGAGCAGAGAAGTGTTGCTCAAGGCTGCTGCCGAGGGAAGAGCGCGCGAACGGTATACCAAAGTCATCGAAGACTTTAACCTCGTGCAGCGTGTGTCTGCAGCTCTCGACATCTCGAGCACTGTTTTGAAGGCCAACATTCATTTTATCGCCGATTCTCTTCTGATAGTGCACCTGTACGGAGAGTACACGCTAAAGCGTGAAAACCTGGCCTCGTGCACCTTGCACATCGACGCCACCGGAGCCCTGACGCAACAGGTCGGCAAGAAAAGGCCCTGCCTGTACTCCGTGGTTGCCTCTTCCAACGGCGCACCGCTGAGTACAGTGCCAATCGCCCACATGTTGGCAGATACGCATTATGTCCCTGTGGTGGCATTTTTCATTATGCAGCTGGCAGCTTCCTTCCGACTGTGACTGGCAAGCTGGTGCAGCCACCGCGGGTCGTGTGTAACCTATCCTGGGCACTGCTTCACGCAGTCACCTTAAGATGGATGCAGATGTCGCTGCCACAGGACTTGGATGTTGCATGGCAAGCGGCTGCCAGCACGCTGCCACCCATGACTGTGGTTTCTCTGTGCACCTGTCAAATTGAAAACGACGTCGCTCGGGCTTCCATCACCAAGCTCGGGAAAACTCAGAAAGAAGAGCGCCGAATGGTGGTGTGGTTTTTTGGTCGCATGCAGAGCTCCAGAACTCTGCCAGAGCTGGAGGCTGCATACACCGAGCTATGCAGTCTCCTGCTGGGCAAGGAAGTGCCAGTCCTGCAGCTCCCGATCGCCAACGCGAGTGAGGACGAGCCTTCTGAGAGGATGGTGGAGGACGGGCCGGAGTTCTCTGAGAGGCGTTTCTACCGTAAAAGCATAAGGGCAGGTCACCACTTCAATGCAGTGCGGAAACGAGTGGAGGAAAGTCTTGTGAAAACCAGTGAGGTTGACAATAATGCATTCTGTCCCGCCCTGGCAGATTTCTTCTGCGCCACTCTGTCACCATTATGGTCATGCCTGATCTGTGAGGACTGCTCCAACAGCGCGAGCGTCGAGAGCTGCTTCCGGACGCCCATGAAGAGTATCTTGCTGCACCAAACCAGGTTGGGACCAGGAGCACTGTTGGAGAATATCATGGAGGACATGGCAGCGCGGAAGAAATAGGCTCTCATTCCGAAAAGGAAGGTCGGTGGAAAGAAGAAATGAAGGGTTCTTGACCACGCAGACGCCGAGGAAACTTGGAAGGAGCGGAAGCAGCAGACGCCGCTCCAAACGGATGGATCTTCTTGCGGTGTCCACGTGTGTTGGCACATGGCAGCCATGGCCAGCGGAGCATCCAGACCGTTTGATGACCAGAAGCTTCGGCAGCACATACGGCAGCGTATCATACTCGTACGTTTTACTGTTGTATCATTTATAAGACACCATGCCCCAAAATGAATCCCACTTTGCTTTCACTATGGATAATGTACCCCTTGTGATGTTCCCTCTCAACACGTTACTGGAACGCCGGCACAGGATTCGGCCGACCTGCAAGACCGCAAACGTCAACAGGGAGGTGAGGGCAGCGTGCCGTCAACGCATGACTGTGCCCGCCCACAAGACCGCACACGTCAACAGGGATGTGGAGGCCGTACCGTCAACGCAGGGCTGTGCCAGCCCACACAAGACCGCACACGTCAACAGGGGTGTGGAGGCAGCGTGCCGTCAACGCAGGGCTGTGCCCGCCCACAAGACCACACAGTCAACAGGGATGTGGAGGCCGTGCCGTCAACACAGGGCTGTGCCAGCCCACAAGACCGCACACGTCAACAGGGGTGGTGGAGGCAGCGTGCCGTCAACGCAGGACTGTGCCGACCCTGTAAATACTGCCTCACACAGTTCTGTCGAGTTCCTAAACTGTCTGGAGGGGACAAACTGGCTGAACGACAGAGCTATTGACGGTTTCTGTGCGGCTATCACCCACGATCAGCCCGAGATTCGACCATTCTCTGTATTTTGGGCTCAAGTCATGGACTCAGGCCCCTGACGCCCTGTCTCAAGTGCGTCCAGAAAACACTTGGCAAAAATCACCCGGCCTCCGTGTGAATTATTCCACTCAACGCGGGGAGCCATTGGGCACTATATGTGGTGCTATGGAAAGCACGCCGTCTAGTTTACCTGGACTCCCTCCACCGCTCTTCACGACAGCATTATCTCCGGTCACTGCAGGTGATAATGATGGCGTCAGACCCGTGCCTGCACTGGGGACTTTGGCGCCTCGTTGTGCCCTCACCCAGGCCGCTCCAAACAGATGGATCTTCTTGCGGTGTCCACGTGTGTTGGCACATGGAAGGCCCCGGAGCATCCAGACCGTTTGATGACCAGAAGGTTGGGCAGCACATACGGCAGCGTATCGTACTCGTACGTTTTACTGTTGTATTATTTATAAGACCATGTCCCAAAGTGAATCCCACTTTGCTTTCACTATGGATAATGTACCCATTGTGTCTTCGCTCCCCTATATTTGTGATATGAGGATTTCGAGCAATGCATGGTGAAGTTAACACAATTTGTTTTCAATCCTCAAAGAAATTAGCTATATCTCCTGGCTCAAATAGCTTCTCGACAATATATCTCAGGCACGAAATGAGAATTTTGTTACGTACATAACCTAACCCGTTAGTTGTTCGTTAGTCGGGCTTTTGGGCGCACGAACGGGCGCGACATAGCCTAGTCGCTGAGGCGCCCTAAACCCCAACACACACACACACTTGGGCGCACGAACCTCATAAGGTTATATAGCGCCCAGCATAGCACTACCCTATACTCCCTGCTACGAGTTTTCCAGACATGGGACGGGGAATGGTACGGCAAGACTCTAGTGCGGATGTAGCCATTCATGAGTTATTTCGTGTTCTAGCTGTGTGATTGGTGCTCAGTATTACTGTTTTAGGAGGATATTTTCAGACATAACTGGAACGAACAAAGGGCTCTCGAATGAAAATATCATTTCATAATAGCAGCATGCGTTAAAGAATCTTTGCGACTGTATACCACACATCGCTAGATGTATGATGGTGTGGTATTTTCTCGCAAGGTATGCTTTTGCTTGTTCTTTTTATTTCGTTTGGAGTAACTTTTAATTGCTTCTGCAGTTAAGTCTGTCAGTGTACTGTCCGTCACAGGCTACGCAAACCATTTAGTTTATTACATTGTGGTAGCTCCATTCATTTTTAATACACCTGCGGTCCTCCTGCGGTGCGCCCAAAAACCCCCCCCGCGGTCCTCATCCTATACCCCGAAATGCTTTGCATGCGCATGGACCTCATTATTTTCAAATATTTTAGGTGATTTGACGTCTGATTTTTTGTTTTTTCCCGTCTGGATATCACAATATGCAATGGAATAGTAATTTATGTGGCAAGTTCCCCCTCTCTCTCTGTCTGTCTCTTCGCTCTCTGTCCAGCTCTGGAAAGAAATGTGTATTAAACGCTGTGAAAATTGGGTTTCAGGCACGAGCGTCTCGCCGACTATGGGGGCCAGCCGACAATGGGCTATGCCTGCCCCGCTGGCTTGCAGCCAGAGCCGGAGCAGCTACACACCATTACCGATGTCGGACTGAGGTCCGACCGGTACCTGGTGCTGATGCACGACCGGCACTGTCGTTGAGGTTAATTTATGTATTCCGCAAACTGAGTGGAAAGTCGATGTCTTAAGCTCCAAGTAATTTGATAACTGATTTTGAGGGCGTTGGTTTCGATACGGATAATTCGGCAATAGAATTGATGGCATCGGCGACGTAATAACGTCAACGATACCTGTGAAGTTGTCAAGCAAATGATGACAAATGGGAACAGGTTTGGTTTCTTGGTAACTGAAACCCAGTTCCCATTAATACGAAGTCTTTCCGTTATTAGAAGCATTGATTTTTTATTGTAAAACCTATCTAATACGGTATGAGTGTTTATTTTCAGAATGGCAGTGGGTATTCCATAACCTAGTCGTAACAAATATTCCAGATTGTTATGTTGGGTTGCTGGACGATCGTAGACCGACGCCCACAGCGCATTCCCTATGCGCACGCCGGCAACTGCAGATTCCTTGAGGATACAGGGCCCCTAAAGCATGACATAAAACCGGAACCCTTGTGACCCCTGTGACAGGAGTCGAACCCTTGTTCAGTTTTTGTGAATCACTGAGAGAATTTTCTCACTGTACCACTCAACAAGAGCAAATAAAAATCCAGGACAGCATCGTTCCCAATATAAAACACTGGTTCTTTATTACTACTATACTGATCCCCACCTAGACCTGAAAAATAACTTCATGAATCAGCCAATATGCTCCCTTTGAATTTGGGTAAGATAATTCAGACATCACCAAGTAATCTGTTTTAACCTTCACACAAGTCATATCCCCTGTTTGCCTGATGTTATATAAGCGTTTTACCCGATCGCTTTGTCGATTGCTTTTCCCACCAAACATAGTAAAAAAAATAAATAAGTAAGGGTGAGGAAAACTAGGCACGACCACAAGAAATAACACTAAACACTACAAGAAATATATATTTGAGATTGTTTACCCGTGTTTCCCAAGAATTCTTGGGAATTCCTTAACATATTCTTGGTAAGCATGTTTTTATATTCTGTAAATATAGTTATTTGGCTATTATTCATTCACAGGGTTAAATGATGGCATTTATGAGGTACTTAATAACAAAAAATGTAGCGCCTCAGATGCGAATAAAAACAGAACGGAATTCTGTGTGTAATATGAGTGTTTCAAACAGTAATGTATTTACGTCTACCACCAACTCTCGTTTAGATCATGTCGACCCATAGAAAATATCAATCCAAACTTCGAAGCATATTTGGAGAAATAACAATTGTGAAACAGCCGGAAGAGGGAACATCGCAGTTTATCTCGTACGATTGGGTAAACTCTCTGGCGCTGACCTTAAAATGTCCAGGGGCCACACCATCATAATAATTATAGTTTTTAGATCCTGCAGCTACTTTGGATATTGGCGCCCATGCCACTAGATGAGCCTTCCCACTGGGTGGAGGCTATAACTGACTGGTGGATATTTCATTCCTGCACTGTCACTTATGCGATATTTTTTTACAAAATAGGTTAGTATGTTTTAGGAGTATGTTTCCTATGTATATGATCAGAGCCTAGCCAAATGAAGCGTTGAAATAATTATCTACAGGGCTGGGGTATGGATTTCTATATCTGGAATGCCCAGTCACCTCTTATTTTTCATATTAGGCATTGCAGCATAGTTTCATGTATTTAAGGAGGTGTATCGTACAGTGTTTATAATAGCATGGTTCTCTTAAACTGTCGTAGTTGACAGTTTTTTTGACAGCCGGATTTGGGCGTCCCCAATGAATTTAGGAAATCCAGGTTAGTATGGTGTATCCATTAAGAGATCTATCATCAGACAAAAACATTCCGTTGCCTGTAACTACCGGGTTTAACCATATAATTTTAGATGTGGTTTGACATCTGAAAGGTGAAATGCACTAAACCATCGGCAATGATTTGAGTTATAAATTCATTTTAGTGCCTTTTAAGCATCTCACATGGAACAAAACAGCACGTGTTTCCCCTTCTGGTATTTTATTTTTGCTTCGGCAGCGATCTCATCAGTCCACACTCTATATAACTCGTCAGACGTTTTTATGTACCTACGTGTCTGTCCTCTCCTTCTCCCAGTCACCTTCGGGCCGGATCCCGCTCCTTTTCATTAGGCAGAAACCCATCTCACGGCACTCTTGACTTTAGCGAACTCGGCCGCTGGCTAGCCTGTGCTGAACACAGATAATCAAGCCAGTACTGTAGGGCAAAATATGGCAAGCAATGCTCGACAAAGATCATGTTAATACCAAAGTTGTGCGTTTCAGAATTTGTTTGAGTCGACTCATTTCAAATGCTGAGATTAGCTGACTCAACTCCGACTCAACTCATGATCAAGAGTTCAGTGAGTCGACTCAACTCCGACTCAATGCTAAATTCATCCGACTCAACTATGATTCAACTAACGACTCAACTCAAACTTCGACTTGTTTTCAAAATAAAATAAATAAATGATAAATACATAAATAACAATAAAAAATTAAGAAATAAAGCAATAAACCAGCAAAAAACAAGCTCTTCAGGAAGTCTGACACAAAACGCAAGATGAATAGAAACAAAATTAATTAATTGGCACTCAAACATTGGTTAACAATTAGCCGGCAACCATGAATAACTTTTTAATTCTTCCAGACTGTCACTGCCCAAAAGACCTACCCCAACATGTTGCAATTATTTCTTAAATGAGTATTGCATATTCAACTAGGTAAATGGAATGGCAAGGAACCTAAAACGGTTACACCAACATGCAAAAATTAAACCTCCATACTGTCAGAAAAGGCCCAAGATGATATAAACTGTGTTGGTAGGGATGGTATAGGTATTGCTTTTTCCGTTAAAGAACGGTTCTAGGTAATTTTTATAAGTGAAACATGATTATATCATGAGTTTACTCAAAATTTAAGCAATAATTTCTAGCGCAGCTAGTTGCAATTACAAATTCTAAGAACTACAGCAAACCCTAAGAAATAGTATACCATGCATGACAAAGGAAAATAGAAATTGAAATTGTATCAACGTGTTGGATTTTAATATTTTCATATTTTAAACCCAATCCAATTTTCAGCTTGAGAACCTCAAATACAGTACATACCTATAGCTCTTCAAAATTGGAGCACGGTTTCATAGAAAATGGCTAGTGTATAGCTTTCCAAATAAAACACAGACGCTAATCAACGGTCTCTGATCAGACAAAACCAGTAGCATTAATTCCTCTGATTCTTGCAATAAAGGCGTCTCAACATTTCTGTCAAATCAGGGGTCCAATTCTTGTATGCTAATAGCAGTATCTGCTTTTAAAGGGAGATACGCGAAAAAATTTATTGGCTAGATCAAAAGGTCACAAAAAGTTGTTACAGAAGTCCTATTCTCATTTTTGCGAATTCGGCCTACAAATGCCTTAAAATTGCTCTCAAAGTCAACATTTCTAGACGACTTTACCGGTACACCTCATATCGGTGTATATGACGTACACACGGCCAAGGCTATCAATTTCTCTACGAATTAGGTCATATCTATCCTAAACAGTGATGTAGAACTTTGGACTACTATTGAAAAAAATTACTTTAGAAAAACAACATTCCAAAACTCTTTGGAACATAAATATAGGGCCTAAAAGAAATCACAATTAACCAATCAGAAGCCTAGGAATTCTCAAACCGGGGTCACGTGACCTATCTGAAGCCAAAGTTTTGTCATCCTGGGGCTGAAGCAGAAAATGACTCAAGACCCGCGGTACGAAACCGCTGAAGACTTGAGTAATTATGTTTTTTCGTTTTTAGGGCAAACTAATTCATTTCTGTAGTTTTTAAAAGCTTTTTAAAATTAATTCAAATACAAATACAGGAGAACAGACTTTTGTATTACAAGAAAAACATTGCTTTTCAACTTTAAATAGTTTTCGAAAAGTAAGTGATGGGTGAAGGTTTTAGCATTTTATCGGAACTGTTAACCTATTTCGATAATAAGTGAATGGCCTCCCAAAATTTTGCCGAAGATACAAAAAGAGTAGAAACTGACTCTACCGATGGTTTCATCTTGCTTGCCACAAATTCGCCACTCATCGTCTAACATCTAAAAACGTAAATGCTAAGAGGACCACCTCCACAAAGCTATGCAAAAAAACGTGACATTGTAGCAAGAACACTTCCGATCAATAATTGTCCTTTAACCTCATAACAAATTATTTTGAATAAAATGTGCCGCCCACCTATATCTTGTTCTATGCAAGAACTAAAGACATTGGATCCATCTAACAAGGAACAACTGATCCCTGTCATTACCGACCATAGACCAGCGAACGAATACCGATTACTACTCAAAGCCGAACGAAACAGAGTGCTCATACGTCCTACGCGCTTACCGATGCAAACTGTTGTAACCCATGACAGGATGAAGATATGCAACCTGAACGTGACATCACTTACATGTAAATTGGACGAAATCCTTCTTCTCCTTAGAAACTGCAGTATTCACATTTTGTGCATTTCTGAGACGTCGCTCAGCCCAAACATTAGATAAATTTCTTCATTTCCCTAACTACTCTATTTTTCGGCGCGATCGCATGGGAAAGCGGGGAGGAGGTGTGGCGATACTACACCGTAATGACATAGAACTAAGACCGTTCACCACACCGGGAGATGGGCCTCTGTTACGTGCACTGGATGGCGGCCTTTTACGATCGGAGTTGCCTGCAGACCGCCAGACAGGCCTATTCCATCCAGTCTGGAGCATTTGGAGTACCAGCTTCGTGCTTCCTTGAGCAAAGGCAAACCTCTTTTTCTCCTTGGTGACCTCAACATAGACCTACTTGATCACAACTCTCCATTCATACGACGGTACCTCAATCTCTTGGATGAGATGAACCTCAAGGAGCTAGTTGGAGAGGCGATACAGCAGAGGCCCACTCCTACAGCCCTGGACCATGTCATCACAAATAACCAAGACCCTGCGCTTCAAGTCTAAGTCCTGTCCAGCAGCATTAGCGATCACCAGCCAGGGCTGATTACAACAAACGTTTGCCGAGTCCGGAAACAGGCACAGACTCATACATCCCGCCCCTGGAGACAGGCAAACTGGACGCCATGTGCCTGGACCTCCTGAACAGCGACTGGAATGGCGTCGACAACGCTGAAGACGGTAACTCCTGCTTACAGGGTTTCATGGAAATCTGGAACAATGTGATGGACCGACATTGTCCTTTAACCACCAAGCGCGTTACTCGAGACCCTATGGCATGGCTAAGGACTGAGCTTCGACAGCTAATGGCACAAAGAGACACGGCTCGTGACCTTTGGCGCTGCCAGCGGACTCCACAAGCGGAGAAGCGATACGTAAATGGTGAAGGCCCGAAGGGAATTTCTGTGTGGTGAGCTCGCATCTGGAGGTCGCAGTAGCTTCTGGCCGACATTCAAGAAGATCGCCATTCACACCAGTCAATCACCAGCCAAGACGCTACAAAGATCAGAAGAAGGAAATACCCTAACAGCAGACGAGCTCAACAAACACTTCTTGCGTCCTTTTCTACCGAAGTCGCACAGGCATTGAAACATCCGAGACCTCCAACTATCTGCGCATCAGGTTTTATCTTCAGACCCGTCACCCTTCCGGAGGTAAGTCGATGTTTGCGTGCGATGAGCTCGTCCCGCGCTGTAGGCATGGATGGAGTCCCATTGTTTGCGATGAAAAAGTGTGTTCCTGTAATCAGCCCCCACCTTCTGCGCCTTTAAACTGCTCACTTATCACGAAAACATTCCCAAATGACTGGAAATTGGCGCCCATCGTGCCTATTTTTAAGTCTGGTGACCCTTCAATACCCTCCAACCATCGACCAATTTCACTCTTAAGCGTGCTCTCGAAAATACTAGAAAAAGTTGCTTGCTCTCAGCTCAATGTTTACCTGCAGTGTCCAGGTATTACAGCCAAGTCAATTCGGCTTCAGGCCGCAGCATTCGACAGAAGACGCTGTTCTCAGTGCACTTCAATGTTTAGTCGACTACTCGGACAAAGGCAAATTATCCGCAGTAACCGCCATAGATTTATCTAAGGCGTTCGACAGCGTAGATCATGATCTTCTTCTAACAAAGTTGTCATGGTATGGCATAGGGACAGGTTTGCCAGTTATTTGACTGGGCGTCCTCAAAAGGTTAGAGGTGGAATTCTTATCCTTCCTGTAAAAAGCGGTGTGCCACAGGGCTCGGTCTTGGGCCCTATCCTTTTCATCCTGTTTACTAACGACCTCCCTGGCTTTGTGACCCATGGGCGGCTCATCTCATATGCTGATGACACCATGCACATCGAAAGCTCCCCTTCTGACAAGCAGAGTTTGCTATATCTTCAAACGCGCCTGTAACTTACAGCGAACGAGCTAAAGGCATGGTTTTCTGCAACCTCTCTTAAGCTCAATGCTAGCATAAACCGATTTTATGCTTCTTGGCTCCAAAAGCAACTTGAAAAAAGCATCCGACTTAAAATTTGACTTTGACGGCACTACGCTAAAGACATCAAACAAACTAAAAGTTCTTGGCATTATGCTAGAGCCTAGCCTGTCATGGGAGGCACAGATATCACGCGTGTGCCAGAAGTGGAACGCTATCCTCATCTCCATTTCAAGATTGAAACATCACTTTACAAAAAAGGCTCTGGAAATCATCGTGTCAGGCATACGTATTCCCTCATATCTTGAATTTTTTATCTGTGTGGGGTGGAGCAGTCCACGGGTCACTACACCGAATCCAAAAGTTCTAAATTTCGCTGCCCGAATCATCTCTGGTTCAAGAAAGCGTGACCATATAACCCCTGTCCTGAACTCCCCAGGATGGCCCAAGATCGAGACAATAGTAGCCGAGAGAGACACTATAAAAATGTTCAAAACATTACAGCTGGATAGGTCTCCCGAAGAGATCAAAAAGCTTTTTCACAGCCGCAGCGAAGTCTCAAATAGAGAAACGCGTGCCTCGTCAAGAGGTATGCTCCAGCTGCCGGCCCTTCGCCTTACCGCACCACAACGGTCGTTTAATTACCGAGGGGCAAAGATCTGGAATGAGTTGCCACCTGCCGCCGTAAACGCGCTATCACTAGCCAGCTTTAGAAAGGTGGTCAGAGAACAACCAGCTGTCAATCATTAATTATCGGTCTCTTGTCACCTCAATGTATGCGTATCTCGTGTGTCTTACTTTCTTGCCTGCGTGCTCGTTAGTTGTGCTTGAGTATGTGCCTATTGTCAATCGATGCCTGAAAACCCAATTATATTTGGTTGGTTTCGAATATACAAACGAACAAAAATAATTGCTAGTTTCGTCATCAGGATTTTTCAAATAGCAAGAAACCACCATCATAATTTTTTCGCGTATCTCCCTTTAAAGGGAGATACGCGAAAAAATTATTGTGGTTTCTTGCTATTTGAAAAATCCTGATAACGAAACTATCAATTATTTTTGTATCTTCGGCAAAATTTTGGGAGGCCCCTCACTTATTATCGAAATAGGTTAACAGTTTCGATAAAATGCCCATCACTTACCCATACCCATACCCATCACTTACTTTTCGAAAACTATTTAAAGTTGAAAAGTAATGTTTTTTTATAATACAAATGTCTGTTCTGTATTTGTTTTTGAATTAATTTTAAAAAGCTTTTAAAAACTACAAAATGAATTAGTTTGCCCTAAAAACGAAAAAAACATAATTACTCAAGTCTTCAGCGGTTTCGTACCGCGGGTCTTGAGTCATTTTCTGCTTCAGCCCCAGGATGACAAAACTTTGGCGTCAGATAGGTCACGTGACCCCGGTTTGAGAATTCCTAGACTTCTGATTGGTTAATTGTGATTTCTTTTAAGCCCTATATTTCTGTTTCAAAAGAGTTTTGGAATGTTGTTTTTTCTAAATTAATTTTTTTCTATAGTAGTCCAAAGTTCTACATCACTATTTAGGATAGATATGACCTAATTCGTAGAGAAATTGATAGACTTGGCCGTGTGTACGTCATATACATCGATATGAGGTGTACCGGTAAAGTCGTCTAGAAATGTTAACTTTGAGAGCAATTTTAAGGCATTTGCAGGACGAATTCGCAAAAGTGAGAATGGGACTTCTGAAACAACTTTTTGTAACCTTTTCATATAGCCAATAATATTTTTTCGCGTATCTCCCTTTAATAGCCAAATGAAAAAAGCGGTGGCAGACGGCGCATTTAGGATAAAAGAAAGAATAACATATTTAAGTTTTCAAATATTTGTATCACCTTATGAACTATCACGTGATATGTACACTTTTTGCCTTGGGGCTAGTTAAGCTTGATCCTATACTTGGTTGATTTGTTCTTCAAAGACAGCAATGGCGCACACTATTCTCAGACGACGACCACTGACGACAACAATCAGCGACGACGCGGCTCAGAGACGCTACGTTGAATTCCCGTCGGGTAGTTCTAGGAAAGAATGCCGATATTCATTGCGGTAGATTAAGTGGCTGAGTCACAGTCTCATTCCGAGACTTCCTTTTCTTTATCACTGGTACCTTAAATTTCTCCAGAAATCTAAGAGGTGAACAATACCAGGAGTGTGCGCGCGTTGGTATCTGGCGCCGAGTTCTGGTTTCTCACCCTTGATGTACAAAAGTTCACTTCTGCTCTCTAATCTTTGCATAGGGTTGCACATTCACCTCTTCTTTATTATTCAGTCTTCTTAAAATTCTCTTGATGGTGTGTTGTGTGGTGCGTTGCGGGTCGCGCTGCTTTCGTCAAATTTTCAAGTTATACTACAGGTGAGAAATTGGAATTGGAAAAGAAATTGTATAGGTTGTGAAGCCATTGAATCTATTTGGTTCTTGGTGTTGGTGTCCTTTTCTCTTACCTTCTGACGCATTGTGTCACAACACATCCTTGAGGTGGTCTTCCGGCAAGAGCTCAATACCGATACCTTCCTCCCCATTTCTGCATCATCCACTGCAGGGTAAAGTCCTGATCCAGTGTCTTGTTCATTGTGTCAGGTTAACAAGCATTCCCCTTTCAATATTTTGTTTGGTGTATTTAGAAAAATCTGATCAGTACGACGATCCATTCGGCTTCCAAGCAGTGCTGCCAGATGACCACTGTCAGAATCCTCCGGATTTGGCATTGAAATCCTCCAGATTCCGCTAGAATTTGTGATAAATCCTCCACCTTTCCCGCTAGAGCTACCCTGTTATTTGGGTAACCAATTTTGGAACTTTGAACTAGAAGCGCTGTTTTTGCCCATATGGATGGGGATGGGGAGCGTCGTGGACAGGCGCGAATACAGGATCGCCGATGGGGGGGCACATTGTCGATGGGGCGCCACTTTTGGCCCAGGGGGCGCCATTGTCGGCCCAGGGGGTACCAAATCCTATCGCGGGGCGCTGATTTTCGCATCCTGGGGAGGGGGGTAGGGAGTGAGAATGGGATTTTTTTGCCTCGCAGACCTAGTGTAAAGCGAAGTTTCAGGGGAGTGCCATGACCTTTCAGGGGGCGCCGAGGGTCAATCGGGGGGGTCACGTGCCCCCTTACCACCCTTGCCAGGTCAATATCTTCAAGGTCAAACGAGGTCATAAAGGTCAAATATCGACTGTGCTGGAGACCTACCGGGAAACGCCGGGATTTTGCGGAACCAAGTCACATACACTAAAAACGGCCTTAAGGTATGGAAGGAAGGTCCCAAACTAGGTGACCTCCTAGTTTGGGGCTGAAGGTCCTTCAAGGTCATTGATCTATGACGTCACAAAGTAGCATATTCCCTCAATATACAATGCAACTGCCAATAGGGCCGCCGTTGGGCAGGGAACAAGTGCTTGACCTTGACCCATGACCTCTGACCTTGACACAGTGACCTTTATTATGACATCATACCATAATATACGTCATAATCGGCGATGCCATTTGACTGGGGCCAATGACCTTGAAGAGGTCACATGACCTTGACCTGTGACCTTTGACCTTGACTTTCATGTAGGATGACCTTTTCATAAAACCCAGTTATATTGCATTATGACGTCACCATTCGTCATGCAACGCAGTTAACTACTGCGGGCGCACAATTAGTGCGATCTCAGAATACAAGTCGGACTTTGAAAGCCTATAAGTGAAAACAATTATTGGCTGATTTTCAAAATTATTTCACCAATCGACGCCTTATTCATTTGTCTCAAATGTGGCTGAGTTCCATTTCCCGGCGATGAACGGTTTTCCGGCCAACCCGAAAAAAACAGGTGGGGGGTCTCTGAGGCCCCCTTCCAGTGCGCGTGTTAACCGAATTTTTGGGGAGAAGACAGAGCTATTCCGTGATCATCCAAACAGTGAAACCCCATCCCTTCTTAGTTTCACTTACCCTCTCCTAACTATCCAGGATGCAGGCATTTTGACCCCAACAACAAAATTTGGTGCCAGGGTAACCAAATGGCCCACTCTATTTTGATTTTGGACTTTGCGAACCCATAAACTTGATTCTCCTAAATCTTATGTGGATAAAATGCAAATTATGCATCATAACTTCCTAATAATATATTTTGACTACCTATTCATGAAACTTGCATGGGAGTGTAGTTCACAATCAAGGAATTTCTATTTATACTAATTAATACATCGCCTGCTAAAGCATACATTGTGAGTACACCGAAAAAATAAGGGGAAAAAATGCATGCAAGCAAGGGACTTTTTATTCTCCCACAACTATTATCAATTTGGGAATCAGACCAAAACTAAGTTACCTACTTCCTTTGGAGCCAAGCCGCCCCTACCTCCCTTTTCAGTACTTATTCCAACAGTTTTGCTGAAGTTGGCCATTGTTTAGTGAGCTCATTCTGTCAGCCCCAATTAAAAGAGCCTATGAAACAACAAGATGTGGTGAATGTAGTATGCTAAATCTTAATTCTATCACATTTTAAGGCACAGTGAGCTGTAGAGCATGGTAGAGTCTAAAGAGTGAATACGCATTGATACCATTATTATCTTAACTGCAAAAACAACATAAATCTTATCAGTAATTGGTTAACGGTAGATTGATTTATGCTATGATGTCCCAGAGTAAAATTCCGGGGCCTGCCATGTTATAAAAATTAAGAATTCAACAACTTGAAGTTATATTGTCCTATCTCCATGAATTATAAAATAATATAATAAACCAGAAGACAAGGTATATATTTGTGTACATCCCTTTGACAAAATCAGAAGGAATGTAATGGGATTGATAAAAAGCCTGGATCCTTTGTGCTGCAAAGGCCTCAAATCTAACATGTTTATCTGAGATATGTGCTACATAGATACCTATATAACCAAGGATTATTTTATATGCTAAGGCAAAATAGCATATGTTTATATGAGGTCTGCTACATCCAGGGTGCAAGGATTTTATAAATTCAATTACATCCATTCTTATTCACCTGTGGGTATGTACGTATATGTATGTGTGTGTGTGTTCCAAATATATGTATGGATATATATATATATATATATATATATATATATATATATATATATATATATATATATATATTCTGAAAAAGGGCTGTGCTCGAATCTATAGTAAATCTGTTATTATATTAAGTTTACATTTTAGACCTTGGTGAGATAGGTAAGACAATTTCCAACTTCGGTTTCTTAAAATGCTCCTCGCTTCAGCAATTAGGAACCTTCTAACCTTTGAGAAGTCAACAATTTTACTCACCAAGATGGTCGACTGACGCATGTGACCCATGCTCAGCAATGTGAAATGCCAGGCGCAGCTCAGCCTTTTTCACATCTTCTTTGTGACTGTTACTTGCTGATGGGAAAGAATCACGAATTTTGGTTGATTTGATACTGATACAGCTTTTTGGGATGGTCCAGGCCCTCTTGCAAAAATCCAAGAGCTTTTGATGCCAGTTGCTTTTTCAAAAATTACCCAAGACAAGGATTGAAACACGTGAGTCATAATTGTCATAACTAAGAACACGACAATAATAGCGCATTCATTACATTTCTTAACGTCATTTATCTTGGGTACTTCTCAAGGCCAGTAGGTATTTCCTGAAAAAATGTCTGGCACCAAAAGCTCTAGGATTTTCGCAAGAGGGCCTGGATCATCCCCTTTGTGTTTGCCGGAATTAGAATGGTTAACAAGGTCCTTGTGTTTGGCCACATGCGTGGAGTTGCAACATTTGCACCGGTCGCGGGATGGATCGCCCTCCACGGGCTGAAGCCACCCTCTCAGCGCCAGCTCTGTTCCCAATCTTTCTTGTACCTTTGCACGCACTAAGCCTTCCCCATTTTCCGAGCCTGAATGAAAGCCAATTTAATAACTTAACTTATTCAACGACAATCATTCTTCGGCAGTCCCAGAAGCAACAAGGTCACACGGTATTATCAAGGTTATATCAAGGTGCAAGAATACATAAATAGCAATATTTTTCACGGAACACTTTCACAGCTCGATCAGCTTTTAGTTTCCGTAGACCTCCAGACAACCCCTAGAATTATTTTTTGGGGGATATTCTAGAGCCTCCTTAAATCATCTTCAACCTTCTCCCACAAAAATTGGGATGCTCTTTAGTAACTATTTAATGTTTGATGGGGAAAGACTTCAGTAGAGCCTTTTCCAACTTCGGACTGAGCTGGGGGAAGGTTGGAAGAGTCACTGAAATAGGCCTATATCAGTTTAGCTGTATAAACGAGGTGGAACGCTAATGAGAGCAATCCTCCAGACTTTCCGCCATCCTCCAGATGCAAAATTTTCCCGCAAATCAATATCCAAATCCTCCAGATTTGCGGAAATCCGCCAAATCTGGCAGCACTGCTTCCAAGTGTTCTGTAATAGCTGCAGTATGGGTCCAGAGTGGAGTGTTGGAGAACGGAGGCAGTGACGTTTGCTGTGATGTGCTTCGATCGGCATGTTTTTAGACGGGTACAGATTTTCCTTGGACGTAGATTTTGTGACTGAGACACAATCTTTTGTTGACAACTCTCCTTTTCCTTATCACTGGTACCCAGTGTCTAAAAAGATCTAAGAGTTAAATGTCAGCAGGGGTCTGCATGCGTTGGTACGGCCGGGGTTAGGTTGGTGCCAAACTCTACTTCCGTCATCTGCAGGCTGCCAGAACCATCCTGAATGCACTGAAGGAACCTGTGTACAAACTATACTTCGCGTTTTTGAAGTATGTCCTGCCGCTGATCACGAAGGCAAACAAGGTGTTTCAGTCAGAAGCTGCCCAGGTGCACACGGTGCGTAGTGTCCTCCTGCAGTTATACCTAACCATCGCCAAGAACTTTCTCCGGTCGGAACAAGGAAAGTCGTTGGAAAATCTCAACCCAGCGGACCCACGAAACTTCATCCCTCTTGAAGAAATGTACCGTGGTACAGAAGTGGAAACCGTTGTGCTGGGTGAGATAGTACCGTTGGACGTACTGAAGTCATTCCGGGTGCGTGAGCAGATGTTTTACATTGAACTTTGTGTGCAGATCACAAGCCGGTTTGATTTCAATGATGCAACATGGCAACTGCTCGAAAGTCTTGACCCAAAATCGGTAGTACCCTTGGCGGCACGATTCCCAAACATCCTCTCTAGAGAAGAGCTAGAAGATGCAAACACGGAGTGGTGCCAGCTGAAAAACAGAGGCATAGACAACCTCCCCAGCCCCGAGCTGCCCGTCGAGCACTACTGGCGGGAAGTTCAGGCGTGGAGAGACGTCAGTGGCCGCCCAGCGTTCCCCAAGCTGGGTAAGCTCTCCAAGAGCTTGTTAGCACTCCCCACTCGAGTGCAGCGGCTGAGCGAATGTTCTCAGCGATGAGCCTCGTGAAAACCCCGACACGGAACCGCCTGGAAGTTGACACGGTTGCGGAGCTGCTGCACACCAAGCAGAATGTGTTCCCGTCTTGTCATGAGTGGACCCCCAGCGAGAAGCGGAGGAAACGTTTGAAGTAGGCCTTAGGACGAAGGAATGGAGGCTGCATAACCTCGGCAGCACCGCAATTTCAAGGTTAGTCCTGGTTTTTTGGCAAAAATGTTGATTAATGGGCTAAATATAAGTTTGTGAATCTGTCCCTGACCTGATTTTGGGGTCCCCTGGGGTTGTGCGAGGTCCCGTGTATTAGGCCCCAGATATCGTACTGCAATCTAAAGCAAGAAACTTGATCTGCAGAACTCTCCAACTGAATTTTTAGCTCCTTTCAAACACATTATGGGAAATTACGGTCTATCAATTTTCAACTATTTACAACAATTATCAAATATGAAACCGGCCCGTATATCAATGAAACTCAACATTGGGTGATCGTGCCTTATCCCCACCCATGTGACGTATTAAGCTTCTAACCTCAGATTTAGAGGTGTTGCCGCAAAAATGGAGGTTCCGTGCAACCGGCAACCCCCTCCCCCTCCTACAAATCCCGGATCCGCTCATGCCATGGCCAGAGATGACTGCGATATTTGTCTTGATTCTCTTTCGACTCCAGTATGAAACACTTCACAGTGTTCCCCTATGACTGCCAGGTGCTAACCTGTAATGCGATTTACTTTTCATCTTTTAAATTCTGTAAAATGTTCGTGAAAATGGACGTTTAAGATTTAGGTACTTTTCCCGGTACACTCGGGTGCCCCTTTGCTACATTCTGGTACCGATTTGGTACAATTTCGGAAAATTTCTGGTACGCTCGAAAAGAACCAAATGGCAACGCTGAAGAGACACAGGCCGAGAGGAACATAGATCACTGCAGCTGTGCCAGTGGACCACCAGCCGTAATGCTAGCTGTCCTTCAATAAAGCTTGTTGTTCGGCCCAGGACGTATATCAATTAATTCTTGTTTTGGTAAGTACTGGGGACGAAGGATGTGATATGTGTTGCGGTCATTGTGCTAATTTTGGCCCAATGCCGCTCTGCAATGGACGACTACTCGCCTGAAGTGTTTGGTGGACAGGCAGTTGCATGCTGGTTCACTCTCTAGCATGGCATCTTCAGCGAGTGGGCGAGGCGTAGGGCTTACGACCAGTCAAATTACTGCAGCCATACGGGAGGTATTCCTTCAGGGTTTGAAATAAGGAAATGAAACCCTTTACATTGATATTTAAAGCAGGCAGAAATTCTATACCGAGGTGAAATGTTTCTCGACCCGCTCTACAAAACTGCTATCCCAGTTCAAAACCCATTTTAGAAGCGGGTGGCTTCCTGCATTACGGGGAAAGCCACATCGATACACCTAGCCGTGGTAACATATCAAGAGGACAATCTTATGCTGAGTCTGATGACCGACAGCCGCCGCTAAGAACTTGTAAAAGTGCAGAAACATACTGGGACTGCCACGGTTCTCATTCCCCTTTGTTGGCGGATACAAGGGGGAATAAGGGGGCTCGAGCCCCCCCCCGAAATGTCCGAGTTCCTATACTGCATGCATAGCCGGGGACTGTTCTGAGAGAATGGCAGAGGATGCTCGATCCCCCTCCCCCAAATGTCCCGGATCCCTGCTCTAGACGAAAAGGTATGGGTAGGTTTCATAGGACTAATTCATGAAGAGCACTTCATCACTTTTTGCCTGTTGATACAAATTGCTCATGAGCATATATTATCATGTCAGGATGGCCGAGCGAACCAAGGCGCTGCGTTCAGGTCGCAGTCCGGTTCTCCGGGCGTGGATTCGAATCCCACTTCTGACAGTAAGCTTTATTCCCATTGAGAGCTTATTCCCACTTCTCAGGCTCAAAACCTGTTGTGTTCTTACATGAACACACCTTCAGGAGTGTTCATTCAGTGAACCGCGCACCTTCAGGAGCACGTAACACCCCTAAAATATACTCATCATTTTCACATATTCTTCATTATTTAATACTCAACTCTGGCATCGCTTATTCCAGCGTTAGAATGTATGCTTAGCTGGTCCTAACTCAAGAATATCAAATCACTAAATATTCACAGTAAAATGTAACGTTTGTCTCTCGTTAGAGCCCACAACACTTGTTCTTAACAGGACTTATTTAGGAAGTTTTCATTCGTTTCCCCTTGTTGAGTGACGCCATGGACATCAAATGATGTAAGTAGTTGAAATGCTAAAAAAACGGATAGAAAAGAAAGAAAATGTTGCCCCCGGTGAGGATCGAACTCACGGCCTTCAGATTATGAGACTGACGCGCTGCCTACTGCGCTACGGAGGCCCGCAAACCGTTTAACGCTTCCCGTTTTGCCATGGGTTTTGCCGTTTTGACATGGGAGTGCGAGGCCATCTCGACTGGTTTCCATTCAATTTTCTAAGGGACAGGCGGTTCAGATTTCGAATTGGGAGTTCTTTGTACTAGGAGCACACACAAGGGAACGGCACCGCACAGGGTAGCGTTTTATCTATAGCCCTGTTCGCCGTCATGGTAAATGACATAGGTGACACCCTGCCGCCCAATGTCTCCCGTGCCTTATTCGTAGACGACTTTTCCATATGGGTAACGTCTTCGAGCACCACAGCACAAAGGCAGCTGCAACTTTGCCTCGACATACCTACTGCAGCGGTAGAGTGAAAGAAATGGCTTACACTTTTCAACAGCTAAAACTAATGTTATGCATTTTTGCACCTGGCAGAGTCTGCAAACACCCTATGCTTAAAATCGGAGGCCATGAGATAGAAGTAGTGGACCAGACACGCTTTCTAGGATTAATACTTGACTGTAGATTAGCATACGTCGCGCACTTTAAGGGGCTGAGAGAAAGATGTTTTACTGTCTTTATATTCTTAGGGTTCTAACCAGCATGGCATATGGCTCTGCACGGGGTAGATCCCTAATAATTTCCACTGTTTTTGCGATGGAGATATGTTGTCATGCGAAATGTGTTCTAACGTAAACAGGACTTCGAACATCCTGCGTACAACACATTGTTTTACGAAAGTAGCCTGAGGCGGATCGACAATGGTTCTCGCACATCTGCTCGACACCCTGGAATTAGAATCCGTGCATGGCTGAGCGAGGCTGACATCAATCCTGAAGGCGTCGAAACCGCGCAGCTGCCAGCTGCCGAGCCGAGGCGGACGTCCAAGGTCGAGGTAGATACACGGCTACCAAAGCTGACCAAGGGCTTGATGCCGGAAGCCGTACGCCAAACCTTTTTGGAATAATGCTCGGCCAGGTATCCATAACATACAGCCTTCTATACGGATGGATTGAGATGTGAAATGTGTCATGGACTTCGAATGTCGACAGCAGTTAACCCTCGCTCTGCCGGCACCCCGGGAGTTACGCGCCCTGCCGGCATGGCTGAAAAAACCTCCTCTGGTTTACTGATAGAGAACTTGAAGTGTAGGCGGTCGTGTGTGCCTTACAGGGTCTCAAAAGACACCTCAATCAATTTTCACCTTGTTCGTATAAGTTTCATATATGAATTCCTATCAAGTGTGCCTAAATTAGTCCTTTTAACCAAACCTTGCAGTTTCATCCCGACCACAGCGGCCGCCACCCGCGGCGCGCCCGCCTGCCCCGTGTCCCGGGTACAGCCTCAGACAGGAGGTGCCGGCACCTGGCGCCGGTGCCTGAGCGCTGAGAGTGGCGGCCGCGCCAGCAGCACATGCATTCGCTGTGGGATGGCGCCCCAACGGCGAAACAATTATATGGGACCATTTCAAAAGCGGAAAAGAGACTTTTTGACGTTTGATATGTCATCTACATAAACCACTTGTCACTTGTCGGATATATCCTAGCAAAAACAACTGACGTAGCCCCCTACATTGTGCTTACACACATTGTGAACATATAAATTTTCGGGAAATTTATTTGACATATTTAGATTGTTCGTGCATAGTCTCGTCTTGAATACTGACGGAAAGATCGCACCTCGGTTCGCTAAGCCTAGCCGTACTGACATGCGCTCTACCTGGCTGAGATAAAAGAAAATGGCATCGATAGGAAATGGATGTTTTCGGGGGATTCGGACACAGAGTTTTCACAGTGTGACGTGGTGTTAGAAATAGCTAAATAAAAAGGAAATGTCATAATCTAGACATGCATGGAGAGAGGGTGCGTATGTTTTTTGTCATTCATTTTTTAATCACCTGAGTATTCAATAAAATTTACAGGAAAATTCAAGGAACTAAAAGGATAGGGATAATTGCACCATTCCTACCAATGGATCTTTTTACATCCCCATCCGTTGGCTACCCTTTTACACGGCAAATTGTCCCTTTGACATCCAGCTGTGAACCTGGCACAATGTCAAGTTTGGCGTGGAAATCTCCCCTGCGTAACCACGATACAAGGAGGGTGACCTGAGACCACCCCTCTCACCCCATTAGCCCCTGCTGATGTTGTCGAGCCCCCTGGCGCTGTCGCCATGCCGTCTGGGGACGTTTTCCAGGAAGCAAGCGTTAGAGATGCTGGCTGGGCCATTGTTCCGTATTTTCATGCGTGTCCTTATCGTCCCCTCGATCGCTATCAGCTGACCAAACCACTAACACTGTCACCCTTCTACCTGCCGCCTGCGCGGACGAGCCCGGTCTGTGTCAGAGGCTGTCGCGGGCCCCAGCGGGCCGCGGCACGGGCCGCCACTGCCAGACCTGAGTGGAAAAGCGCGAACATCATCTCAAAAACTTTCGCTTTACGCAAAAAGTTTAAAAGGTATCTACTTTCTGTTTGCCGGGAATGATGCAGAATTGACACAGGAACAGCTACCCCGAGCATTATCATCGGGACGGTTATTTGGATGTAGATATTCGCATTGAAACGGCGAGAGGAGGAAAAAACAGCACCGCCGGCAGGGCGCGGGTTAAACCTTAACCTCGGATGCGATAATGATAGAAATAATTGCCCCCGGTGAGGATCGAACTCACGGCCTTCAGATTATGAGACTGACGCGCTGCCTACTGCGCTACGGAGGCTCGTAAACTGCTTCCGCTTGCCGTTGGTGCATGGGGTTTGGAGGAGGGGAAAGATGTGTGTCAAGAGACCAACTTTATCTTTAAGACATAGGAACTAAAATGAAACTTGAACGTAACTAAAGCTCTGAAAAGAATATTGGGAATTCAAACGTCGTGGGGAGGGGGAGCGTGACCTGTTGACGGAAAGACAGAACGGGTACAGACCAGCATACGCGTCGGAAAAGGGGGGCCAGGGGGCCTGGCCCCCCCCACTTTTTGGCCAAAAATTTCCTGATCTCAGTCAAAATGAGAGACAACCGGACATTCTTATATCCAGCCGCTGCGGAATGCAGCGAGGGGCCCAAATTCGAACAGTTTTTGTTCCTGATGTTGAAAGTTTTTTGTCAGCATCAGGTTGAAGTTTGGCTGGCCCCCCCACTTTTTTGCCGGTGGCGACACTTATGCAGACCAGGACACAGCACACACCTTCAACTATTTTACCTCGCCCACATCTTGTACGACACGCTGGATAAAGGACAAGATCAAACAATACTGTATTTAGACATATCACGCTATTTCGAGAAAATTTGGCACAAGGGACTATTATTCAAATGTGAAGGAGAATTTGGACTGACAGATATTTTACCATGGTTACGTTCCTATCTGACTGATCGAAAACAGTGTGTATTCATTAATGATTCAAAATTCTCGCTGTCATCTTTAAACGGCGGATGTCCACAGGGTTCTGTGCAGGGCCCCCTGCGCGCGTTATTATACTTAAATGGCTTATCAGGAAAAACAAACCCTGAAAAATATTTTTTGCAGACGACACTTGTCTTTTTGGCAGCCATAATATGGAAAATCTTCACATTAGGCAAGTATCTCCCCAAAACGACCTAAATATAATTCAACAATACGGTCAGGATTGGCTTATCACGTGTAATGGCTAAAAAACAATACAGCAGACATTTTCCTTCCTGAGACAAAAAACCATTCCAAAACTATTTTTTGACAATCTAGTCATTCCGGTCGCCGCTAAACACAAGCACCTGGGAAAGACATTTTCCAATGATTTGAGATTCCATGAACATGTGAACGATATAGTTAAAAAAGTCAATAGGACGCTTGGCCCACTGCGCCCAGTTCAGTGGCGTAGCCAGGATTCGGCCAAGGGAGGGTCAGACCAGGGTAATAGAGGACGGGTACACCAAAGTTTAGTATGTGCGCCATGAGCCTATTTTGATAATTTGAGACTACACTAGCATAAAAGTGTTATTTTCTATTCAATTTCTTTCAAATTTAGTTTGGATATGGGCTCTGCTCGATAGCGGCGAACACTACGCTTTTGGTTTGAATTATTTATTGCTGGGCAAGACACCAGACTCTTGGCGGGGAGAAGCATGATTTTACGCATTTGGTCTTTTATTCACCACTTACATGTCCTGAGAGTGGACTATTTACTTTTATTTTAGGTATGTTTATCTTGTGTGGCGTCTAGGCAACGTTAAGTCATTGAATTGGTATTAGTTTGTCAAAGATTCAAATGAAAGCCATGTATAATCATCGGACGGCCGACGGAGGATACCCCTATTTCCGCATTTTGATCCTGCATCACAAGGGAATTTATTGAATCTGTCTGAGGAAAGGGTCAAAGCAAGATGCCTGTGTGAGGTGGACATCAGGATGGGATCACACTCCAGGGTAGGTAATGAGGGATTCTGGGAGCTCAATATTATGGTGGCATTAATTTTCCTGTCTCTTACCAGCAGTTATTTCTCACAATCCAAGTATGGCCAAATGTTGATGCACATCACCAATCAGGATTGCACATTGTATCAAGATGCAGGATACATTTACAATACAGATACAGCTTTGGTCAATTGAAACAGTTTGAATCCGCTTCACTTCTATCTGTATCTAGCCAGGTCTGGTAGCACATGACAGAGTGATTGTAAACATTTTCTGTATCGTGCAGAGGTAAAGGTGAGTAGTCTGCAGAGGGTAAAGCTTTCTTGGTCATAAAGCAATATAACAAAATTGTATTTCACTATAAATAAAACCATTAAACAACTTTCTTTAAACAAATATATTATTCTTCAAATGAAATTGTATAGTTGGGTTAAGGGAAAGTGAAGGGAATGAAAGGAAACATGAAAAGTGTGCTAGAGATGTAGACAAAATTGAGATTGAAAACTCCTCTATCTGTCACACTTCTGCCTGTATCCAAGCTTAAGTGTCGCAGAAACTGTGATCTCTGTATCCTGATTCTCAGCCCTATCCAGATTGTCTCATTGCACATGGAAACCAGGCCTATGTTTCGCCTGTGCCAGAAATAAGTGGTGCATATTTTGACTATCATGTCATAAACATTTAAAAGAACCAGGTGCCCATTATGCACATTGATGACACACTAAAAATAAGCGTGGGAGCCAGTCAGGATAATTGTCAGTGTTATTTGGGGGGGTAGTGTGGCCCATTTATCCATACACATATATTAATGGTGAGATCATTGTCATCCATAAAAGCATACACAGCTTAATCATTGAAGCCTTACACATACATTACCTCAGTGGTACATACATAAAGGATATGAAACATATGGATTGAATTTTCTCTCAAGAACACGTGTTTTTTACCTAGACCCCTCAGTGAACAGAACCAATGTGCCGTGCATTAATAACATAAGCCGTGGAAGAACGGGAAGAACAGGAACCAGCAGCAAGAGAAAAACATGTACAAGTGATAACTAACAATCGACCAGTGTGTGCGTACCGAGAACGATTAAGAGCCGAAAAACGACCTAGGACATTAACGATTCCCAAACGACATGTCACATCAGCGCAAACCCAGTCACCAGCCGACGAAACAAGAAATGCAACAATCCCAGATGTGACAGCCAACAGCGCAAGAACGAAAAGAGAGACCAGCCGAAAAAGAACGAGAATTATTCATCATCACCGTCATCGTCACGCATTGTTTGTTGTTTTCCATGCTTTTTTTCACCGGATCCCTTCATCAAGTCCCACTACCTCACCCCATGGGTTGAGCGCGGCGCCTGTGGCGACCCTCCCCGTGGGTAATCCTTGTCCTTCCCCAGCAACCATCCTATCCTTATCCTTATCCTACAGTGAGTTTTTGCTTAAGTTGTCATTTATGTCCCTCATCTTCATTACGGCCGGCTTCAGAATAGCCACATGAATAGTGGAGATGCTGTGTAAGTCAAATACAAAATACAAATATGGTCCTACTACATCAAGCACAGGCTGATTCAAATGTTTTCAAAACACTTACTTGGTACAGCCCACATGCAAGATAACCACAACTCATGTGCTGGACGTGTGGCAGTGTTTTTTATCTGTGTGTTTACAAACATTGGTAAGGGAATAGAAGAAACGCTTTCAACTGGTTGATGATACAAAATACAAATATGGTCCTACTACATCAAGCACAGGCTGATTCAAATGTTTTCAAAACACTTACTTGGTACAGCCCACATGCAAGATAACCACAACTCATGTGCTGGACGTGTGGCAGTGTTTTTTATCTGTGTGTTTACAAACATTGGTAAGGGAATAGAAGAAACGCTTTCAACTGGTTGATGAGGTCACCATCCACCAAATGTTGCAAAAAGAATATTGACTTTCTGAAAAGCATAACTGGTTATGAAGGAAGCTCTTGCACTTGAGCTTTTAGTGCCTTCCCAGCTATGATTTTTTGTTTTGCTTTGTTGATGGGTGTAGATAAAGTCCTAATAAGTCACAAATAATACCAAGTCGGCCATATACTCAGGTGGAGCAAAGCAATGTGGCGATGAAGAGGCTTTACATACAAAAAACCCATGATTTGAATATGTAAATTAATTCATTTGATACATATTTATAAAGAACACCTATTTGGAAGTTAAGAAAATATTTAAACACTGCATGCAGGCCATAATTGACAATGTCTCAAATGTCACTGTGTTAAATTATGATATTGTTGTCTTCAATCATTTGTGAATTTGTGTGGATTATAGGATGAAGAATAGATAAATAATAAATCTCATTATAGAAAAAGAGGGTACACAGTGTATTAGGGACGCTGGGTGAGAAATCCATATGAGGGTTTGTGTTTAGTGAGTCAATCTGTGTTTCCACGTCTTCACTTTGTTGAGAGACGTATGCATGGGCGCCGAAAGCGGGGGGCGACGAGGGGACCTGTCCCCCTGTTGGCCAACCAGGGGGACGTCCCCCAAAATTTTTGGGTCCATCGTCATCAATGCTGTCAGGTACCGAATATGCTCAAAATTCGCCTCCCCGGTCAGCACCAGCCCGGGTCCGTCCCCCTGGATGTATCGGGCGTATGCATACTGGGGGGGGAGGTTTGTGACCTTCATCTGATCTGGAAGGCTCATTGTATATCTATGTGCATGTGAGGAAGGTGGCGGGGGTATACAATGGATTGGGGATGCCGAGCGATGCATTCGTGGGAAGGGTTGTGAATAGTAATCCCATCTAGGATGTAGGGTTTTCGATTGGGGTGATGGGGGCAACCGGATCAGCGCCAAATCCTACCGCAGGGCGCTGGTAGTCGCATACCGGGGAACGACCTTTTAGGGAGTCATCCGAAATTTTAAAGGGGCACCGAGGATCAATTGGATGGGGGCATGTGTTCCTCCCCGGATCCGCCTATTCTTTGTGGGATTGGCATTCTCTATTTTCTGCCGATCCCAATCTAGGCAACGGGTTTTACCCCTGCTTCTGTCAGACTTCTGGAAGCCCGTTTTCCTGTCAGGGGAGGGGTGGAAAATTTCGCCCCTTCCTGGGATATATAATACAATGCAAAAATTCATCAGAGATGGAAGAAAGAAAGCGAAATAGTGGCGCAGAATTCATATTGGCCATGTCCGGGAGGCATGTACCAATAAATGTTTCTCAAGTTTTGATACTTTTCATCTTGCCTGACCTGTTTCCGCCTCTGCCAAACCCAGGTGAACGGAATAGTCTTGTCTCTCTGATCCATCTCTGGGTGAATTTTTCCTATTCGGTCTTGAAACCGAATGCATATTCATACCGAATGCATAATGAAACCGAATGCATATTGAAACCAAATTCCTGGCCCAAAACTACCCCGGAGACAAAGTTTCAGATTATTTCTAGACATGGTGGTGTCAAGCCTTGGTCGATCTGTCCTGGAATCCCCCTATATGTCTAAAAACTGCTTAAGTAGCCCGAGATGACCTCTCACAGGTCCAAAATTGCAACATAAGCCTGGGAAGGGGCCGTGGATACTTAGACTTGGAGAATATGAAGGTTTTCTCAGCTGTAACATCTAAATACTAAATGCAAATACAGCCCAATTTCTGTTTTTCCTATGTATTTCCAATATATATGCCCAGGGGCGCCGCCACATAATTTTTACAGGGGGGAGGGAAGGACCCAAGCTGGTGCTGACCGGGGAGGCGAATTTTGAGTATTTTTCTACTAACTATTTCCTCCTGAAATACAACTAGATGACAATACTAAACTATTTTTATTAAGATATTAGAAAGTATTTTTGTTTTTTACTCATTTACTCATTGAAAATAAGAAATTGAATAGAAAGTAACACTTTTATGGTAATGTAGTCTCAAATTATCAAAATAGGCTCATGTCGCACATGCTAAACTTTAGTGTACCCGTCCTCTATTACCCTGCTCGGACCCCCCCTTGGCCGAATCCTGGCTACGCCACTGAACTGGGTGCAGTGGGCCAAGCGTCCTATTGACTTTTAACTATATCGTTAACATGTTCATGGAATCTCAAATCATTGGAAAATGTCTCCCAGATGCTTGTATTTAGCGGCGACCTGAATGACTAAACTGTCCAAAAATAGTTTTGGAATGGTTTTTTGTCTCAGGTAGAAAAAATGTCTGCTGTATTGTTTTTTAGTCATTACACGTGATAAGCCAATCCTGACCGTATTGTTGAATTATATTTAGGTCGTTTTGGAGAGATACTTGCCTAATGTGAAGATTTTCCATATTGTGGCTGCCAACAGGGTTGGCACTGCCCACTACCCACTGCCCGGGTTTTTTGGTTTTTTTAGTGGGTTTTTTTAATGGATAAAACCCACCCGGGTTTTTTTCATAAATCATTTTCTAGATGCCCCTGAGTAAAAATTTCGCCTTTTTTGCTGTTGATATCACCTTTTAAGCTACTAAGCCTTGGTATGTGTAGAATATGCCAAAGTTTGGCAGAATTGGTACAATATGCCACCTCGTACCACCCGCTGGAAAAGTGCATTTGGCAATTCTTGCCGTCTTACCAGGAAAATCATTCCTTAGAATCCACATGTCCAAATTGCACATTTTGCAACACAAATTTCTATCATGTTCTTGCCACATGTAAAAGTCGCTGGATAACACCAATACCTACTGTCTCTGAATATGACGGTAGTTTTGGTCTGTACCATGCAGTTTTTTTCCAGAATTCAACTATTCAATTATATTCAATATATATATATATATATATATATATATATATATATATGTTAATTTATAAACATCTATGCAGGGTCAAAATATGCCAAAGTAACAGTGCACTCTCAGATTGTGACTCTGACTGACTTTAAGCTTAGTCACACAAATAATTTCTTTGTCCAGCTCATGGAATGGAAAAAATGGCTTATGGTGGTGGAGTCACATCGTGCTGTATTCCAGGCGCGCAGCCAAGGTGGGGTGACTGCCTCTTCCCTTTGCTGAGCTTAAGCACTGTAAAGAGCTTCCTGCACGGCCTCCTGTCGTTTTCTGATTTATGTTCCCCAAGTGGATTATAAGAAGACTGACACCATCACACTGTTTGTCTCGGAGACTCTCAATAGCAAGTCTCAGGGACCCAAGCGTTGGTCTGGCAGGGCCCACCAAAATTTTGAATTGGGGGCCACAGATTCGGCTACGGGACACCAGAGTTTATCTCTGGACCTCCAGACTTGGTCTCTGGAGCAGCCCCAAAAGTTTTCCCGGGGTTTTCAGAGTTGGTCTGGAGGACCCTCAAGACTTTGTCACGGGGGGAGGGGGGCGCCCAGAGCTGGTCTCTGAGGGCTCCCAGAGTTGGTCTCGGTGGGCCCAATATTCTTACTTGGGGGATCGGAAAATTTTTCTCGGAGAGTCCAGGGTTGCTCTCGGATGGCCTTTAAGAATTCGTCTCGGGGGCCTCAGAGTTGGTCTCCAAGGCCTTCGAGGGTTTGTCTCGTCGGCCCATAGAGTTCGTCTTGAACCTGGCTGAAAATTGGTTTCGTGGGGTCCCTAGATTCGGCCTTTGGGGTCCCCAGAGCTGGTTTCGAAGGACCCCAAGAATTGTTCTTGGGGCCCCCAGTGCTGGTCTCGAGGAGCTTTAAGAGTTTGTCTTAGTTCATGGGGCCCCCAGAGCTGGTCTCGGGGATCCCTAGACTCGTTCTTGGGCGACTCAATAGCTTTTTCTGGCGGGAGGGGAGGTTTTGTCTCAAGGCGCCGGCCAAGTTTTCTCAAACTGCCCAAAGAATTCGTGTTGATAGCACCTCACAGATGGTCCCCGGGTCGCAAAATAATAAAAAGGATACCACGCCTTATTTAGCTAGATAGACAAAGAAACCAGCAATGTATGTAAAAACAGCCAATAAAAGTCACGTGAACCACACCGATTCACTCCACCATCCCATCAGCCACCGCTGACGTTCTTTTATTTTAATTAGCGATCTTTGCGCTCGGGCCCCGTGCAGTGCCCCCGAGCCTATATCCACGCCCCCTCCCCCTGAGCAAATAATGGATACGCCCCACTGTGCTCTGAGAATTGTGATCTGGCCTTTATTGATGTACCCGACTAAGATTTTCAGCGCTAGTCCATGAGGAATATGAGCTACTGATTTAGAAAAAGTGAATTCCCGTGGGGCGCGGCGGTGTGGTGCTTGTCGCACTTGCTTTCTATGGGGTCGCCCGGGCTTACGTCCGGTGGATTTCTTGAGTACGGAGAATCCGGCTCCTAAGAAAAAACAGTAACAAGAGTCGACGACGCCGCATGACCATAGCAGTGGATGAGCTTATAATCCCCAAAAATTGTTATTCTAGTCAAAAGTCGGTTCGTTTTTCTTATCCATGGGTGCCCATGAAACCAGGAAGGGTTCTGCACGGTGCCGTCAATCGGGTACTTCAGAACAGATTAGGGAATAGGAGCTTCTTCCCATCTCCACCACCTGAGGCAAAGACTGTTAGGCAACGATGATATTGAAAGCATCACAGTCTTAATACGTGCTCAAACAATGACATTAATCTAGAAACGCTGTGGTGAGAATGCTACAAAACAAAAATAAAAACCCAGAAAAAAACCCACAAAAAACCCGCAAAAACCCACACCCGTGGGCTTTTTACAAAAACCCGGGTTTTTTCCAACCCTGGCTGCCAAACAGACAAGTGTCGTCTGCAAAAAACATATTTTCAGGGTTTGTTTTTCCTGATAAGCCATTTAAGTATAATAACGCGCGCAGGGGGCCCTGCACAGAACCCTGTGGACATCCGCCGTTTAAAGATGACAGTGAGAATTTTGAATCATTAATGAATACACACTGTTTTCGATCAGTCAGATAGGAACGTACATAGGCGGATCCAGGGGCAAGGATGGGGGCACGTGCCCCCCCCGATCGACCCTCGGCGCCCCCCTGAAAGGTCGATGGCGCCCCCTGAAATGTCGCTTCCCATCCCCCCCCAGGATGCGAAAGTCGGCGCCCACCGATGGGATTTGGCGCCCACCTGATAGCTTTTGCCGGTCATAAGTGGCGCCGCCCTGGTCCGGATGGCGCCCCCCCGGGAAGGTGCCCCCCCGATCGGCAATCCTGGATCCGCCTATGGGAACGTAACCATGGTAAAATATCTGTCAGTCCAAATTCTCCTTCACATTTGAATAATAGTCCCTTGTGCCAAATTTTATCGAAATAGCGTGATATGTCTAAACACAGTATTGTTTGATCTTGTCCTTTATCCAGCGTGTCGTACAAGATGTGGGCGAGGTAAAATAGTTGAAGGTGTGTGCTGTGTCCTAGTCTGTACCCGCTCTGTCTTTCCGTCAACACGTCATGCTCCCCCTCCCCACGACCTTTGAATTCCCAATATTCTTTTCAGAGCTTTAGTTACGTTCTGAGTTTCATTTTAGTTCCTATGTCTAAATATAAAGTTGGTCTCTTGCCACACATCTTTCCCCTCCTCCAAAACCCCATGCACCAACGGCAAGCGGAAGCTGTGTAAGAGCCTCCGTAGCGCAGTAGGCAGCGCGTCAGTCTCATAATCTGAAGGCCGTGAGTTCGATCCTCACCGGGGGCACTTCTTTCTATCATTATCGCATCCGAGGTTTTTAAGGTTTGCTGCTGTTGACATTCGAAATCCATGACACATTTCACATTTCAATCCATCCGTATAGAAGGCTGTATGGTTTGGATACCTGGCCGAGCAGTATTCCAAAAAATGTTTCGCATACGGCTTCCGGCATTAAGCCCTTGGTCAGCTTTGGTAGCCGTGTATCTACCTCGACCTTGGACGTCCGCCACGGCTCGGCAGCTGGCAGCTGCGCGGTCTCGACGCCTTCAGGATTGATGTCAGCCTCGCTCAGCCATGCACGGATTTTCATTCCAGGGTGTCGAGCAGATGTGCGAGAACCATTGTCGATCCGCCTCAGGCTACTTTTGTAAAAAAATGTGTTGTACGCAGGATGTTCGAAGTCCTGTTTACGTTAGAACACATTTCGCATGACAACATATCTCAATCGCAAATCCAGTGGAAATTATTAGGGATCTACCGTGCTAAGAATGTTTTCCTATCAGAGCCATATGCCAGGCTGGTTAGAACCTTAAGAATATAAAGGCAGTAAAACATCTTTCTCTCAGCCCCTGAGAGTGCGCAACGTATGTTAATCTACAGTCAAGTATTAATCCTAGAAAGCGTGTCTGGTCCACTACTTCTATAGGGATTCCTTCATGCCTGAGTGACGTTATACAGGCGTTATGTGATTTTTCTACCGCTGAATTTGCTTAAAGTATTGCAATTTTTGTGAATGCAAGAGGACGCAGTGAGTTTAATTGTTTTCCAAAATGTAGGAAAATGTTTTTTTTTAATATTTACGTCTTCCATTAAAGGGAGATACACGAAAAAATTATTACTGTGGTTTCCTGCTATTTGAAAAATCCTTGATTACGAAACTGTCAATTATTTTTGTATCTTCGGCAAAATTTTGGGAGGCCACTCACTTATTATCGCAATAGGTTAGCAGTTCCCATAAAATGTTGAAACCTTCACCAATCACTTACTTTTCGAAAACTATTTAAAGTTGATAAGTAATGTTTTTGTAATAAAAATGTCTATTCTCCTGTATTTGTATTTGAATTAATTTTACAAAGCCTTTAAAAAATACAAAATGACTTAGTTTGCCCTAAAAACGGAAAAAACAATTACTCAAATCTTCAGCCGTTTTGTACCTCGTGTCTTGTGAAGTGTTCTGCTTCAGCCCCAGGATGACGAAACTTTTGCGTCAGGAAGGTCATGTGACCCCCTATGAGGTGGCTGTACGTTTTGATTGGTCAATTGTGATTTCTTAATAGTTCTATATTTTTGTTTCAATATTATATTTGGCTGTAGATTTTTCAAAACAACTTTTTGTTTAAAGGGAATGGATCAGTTTGTCGAAGTTCCAGAAAGCATATTAAATCAACAAAATTGGTCTAAAAATCAGGAAACCACATTTTTTCTTCACTTTGATACGTTAGAAACAGAAATATATCTTCTTTTCTACTAATTAAAGACGTCTTAAAAATAATAATTGTAATAGTCAGTAAAATCACAAACCTTGATTTAGCTCAATCGTAGACTCGCTGTGAAATGGAATTGAAGGTCAACCGATTACTGCGCATATGTGACATTCCTTCGACGCGATTTTAGCCGTGTTGTACTGCCGGCAGAACGCAAAATATTGTGCCGCACGCATGCGCAAAAGGGTATCATGAGCCACAAGATACGGTACTGCGCATGTGTGCGGCATACTAGTATGCTTTCTGCACGGCAGAATAACACAGCTTTTGTCTCTGTTGCTTTGTGTTTCTATTTCGGAGTGTCCGTAGTATTATCAAGGTAAATATTGAAGCAAATATGACAAAAATATAATTTTCAGGGCATTGATTTTCGTTGATGCTAACTGATATTACTGTATTGTGTGTATATAATTCGTAGCATGCTTAAAAATTGCTTATTTCTTATGCGCTTAAAGTTTCCAAGTTAACAAAGGAGCAGAACAAAGGAAAAAAACTGGTGAGGTCATGATCTTCTCAATTTGACAATGAGGCTGGGGGCAAAGTAAAGGACTGGCTGACAAGTTTCCATGGACAATTCCAATCAGGATCACATGATTTATCCAGATGCATTTGCAATACTGATAATTTGTTGGTAATGGAAACAGTGAAAATCTGACTCAATCTGACTCAATCCACATCCAACCAGATTTGGCAGGAGTTCGTGCAGGGATGGTAAAGATTTTCCTTATAGTGCAGAGGTAAAGGAGAGTAGATTTCAGAGGGTAAATATTTATTTGCTATGAGAGAGAGAGAGAGGATTGAGATGTGAAATGTGTCATGGATTTCGAATGTCGACAGCAGTTAAACCTTAACCTCGGATGCGATAATGACAGAAATAATTGCCCCCGGTGAGGATCGAACTCACGGCCTTCAGATTATGAGACTGGCGGGCTGCCTACTGCGCTACGGAGGCTCGTACACTGCTTCCGCTTGCCGTTGTTGCATGGGGTTTGGAGGAGGGGAAAGATGTGTGGCAAGAGACCAACTTTATCTTTAGACATAGGAACTAAAATGAAACTTGAACGTAACTAAAGCTCTGAAAAGAATATTGGGAATTCAAAGGTCGTGGGGAGGGAGAGCGTGACCTGTTGACGGAAAGACAGAACGGGTACAGTCCAGGACACAGCACACACCTTCAACTATTTTACCTCACCCACATCTTGTACGACACGTTGGATAAAGGACAAGATCAAACAATACTGTGTTTAGACATATCACGCTATTTCGATAAAATTTGGCACAAGAGACTATTAGTTAAATGTGAAGGAGAATTTGGACTGACAGATATTTTACCATGGTTACGTTCCTATCTGACTGATCGAAAACAGTGTGTATTCATTAATGATTCAAAATTCTCACTGTCATCTTTAAACGGCGGATGTCCACAGGGTTCTGTGCAGGGCCCCCTGCGCGCGTTTTTATACTTAAATGACTTATCAGGAAAAACAAACCCTGAAAATATGTTTTTGCAGACGACACTTGTCTTTTTGGCAGCCACAATATGGAAAATCTTCACATTAGGTAAGTATCTGCCCAAAACGACCTAAATATAATTTAACAATACGGTCAGGATTGGCTTATCACGTGTAATGACTAAAAAACAATACAGCAGACATTTTTTCTACCTGAGACAAAAAACCATTCCAAAACTATTTTTTGACAGTCTAGTCATTCCGGTCGCCGCTAAAAAACAAGCATCTGGGAAAGACATTTTCCAATGATTTGAGATTCCATGAACATGTTAACGATATAGTTAAAAAAGTCAATAGGACGCTTGGCCTACTGCGCCCAGTTCAGTGGCGTAGCCAGGATTCGGCCAAGGGAGGGTCAGACCAGGGTAATAGAGGACGGGTACACCAAAGTTTAGTATGTGCGCCATGAGCCTATTTTGATAATTTGAGACTACACTAGCATAAAAGTGTTATTTTCTATTCAATTTCTTCCAAATTTAGTTTGGATATGGGCTCTGCTCGATAGTGGCGAACACTACGCTTTTGGTTTGAATTATTTATTGCTGGGCAAGACACCAGACTCTTGGCGGGGAGAAGCAGGATTTTACGCATTTGGTCTTTTATTCACCACTTACATGTCCTGAGAGTGGACTATTTACTTTTATTTTAGGGGAAGGTGCCCATATAACGCACACCTAAGGGAAAAAGTTATTTTGCGGCGAACCTACTTGCGTCACGATATCAAAAAATTGAATGCTTATAGATTAGTGAATTGTTAATTGATGTCAAAGTAGAGCCACATTTTAAATCGTCTAAATTTTCGGTAACAACTAATTTTCCGAAGGTCTACATTTGTGCGTAATAGGGAACTAGTGCCACAATAACGCACACCTAACGCACCAAAAAGCGCACATCACATTATTAACCCTTGCCCTAGTGAGGGTCTTTTCGATCCCTCGTATATTTTCTACGATAGCTCCGAAACGGTTTAAGATAGCCTCATGTAACTTTGAATTGCTGTTCAAAGATCGATTCTGCATGTTATCCGGAGAAATTGCATACAGGTTAGGTCATGTCAGGTCACAAAGTCACAAAGTGGCACCAACTCTGAGCTCGTTAAATTATCTATTAACGAAAGTGTTTTTAGCCGATGAACATCAAATTCATACCACTAAATACGATGAGAAGTACCTGACAACTTGTATTTTTCCGATTTTGGAATGTGTGACCTAGGGTCAGGTCAGGTCAGTGACATTTTGTATGTCAATGGGAAAAACGAATAATTGGCCATGCTGACAAGCTCCCGCTCATTTTGGTCAAGAACTTGTGAAACCGATGTTATAATAGGCGATTTTGTATGACCCATATGAACTATTTAGTCAATGACGTCTGTAAAAGTCTTGTAAGGTCACCTAAGGTCAAGAAGACATATACGTGGTACAGCTATCAAGCTGTTGCCTTGTTCAGATGAATCAACCCATATGCAACATGATCTACGTAAGTTATCACGTGACCTTCGCCCCAGGTCAAAGCTCTTGAGAGTGGATGCGTGGCTCAGTGGTAGAGCGCCTGCATTCTGAGCCACAGGTCCCGGGTTCAGGTCCGGGCAGAGCCTCTGAATAAGTTGATCTGATCCCGCAAATCCCTCCCAACAGGGTGAGAGTTTGCGACTCCGTATAACCCTGGCAGTTGGTGCGTCGTTAAACCCCAACAATTATTATTTATTATTAAAGCTCTTGAGCTGAAGTCGGAAAATTATGTGGCATTTTATTATTCTAGTGATTATAAGATCAGATACTTATGTATAAAACAAAGCACAGTTCGAAAATGGTTTATTGCACAAATCAACCTGTTTTGCTTAACTAACTTCAAAATCATCCAGACGTAGGATGAACGAAAACGACTCAGAACGAAAACGAGCAAATGTCCTGCCATGCCGCCCAAATCATCCTGAAGCTACCGAAATGCATCACAAATGCATACAAGAAGCATAAAACTGCTCAGAAAAGAAGCAGTTACGCAGAACGGACATGCGTGTGTTGCCTCAAGGGCGACATGGATCACAGACCCATGCTTTTTGGTGACGGTGTGCGTCAGTGCAGGGGACGCATGCCCACCCACCGCAGATATTGCATCGGATCCACTGTTCGCAGCTGAGCTCAAACCGCATACTGCAGTGAATGCAGAGTACACTGCTGGACGAGGATGGCTGCGGTTCCATTTGTTTCTGCTTCTCACGTTCTTTCTTGTCTTTTCCTTTCTTATCACAGGATTCCTTATTCTGCTTCTTGCTCTCACGCTCAAAAATTCGCCTCGTTACCACCACCGCTGAACTATTGATAGACTTTCTTTTCACCTGTCCCCTTTTACTCTTTGGTGTAGCTAGCAGTTTTTCGAAACTGGTGGTGCTTGGCTCCAGTTCCTGAGAGCTTGGGTCTTCAGATCCGGCCTTCTCTGATATGTCTGATACTTCCAAGACATCTTCTGGCTCGTCTTCAACGCTGCTTGGGGGCGTCGCCAGCAGCTCTTCGGAGCCCAGTGGTCGCTCCGAGACATCAGCAGGAGCGAACGCCTCTTCATCGATTGCTGCCATGGAAGGAGGAAACATTCCAGTTGTTCTGAACCCATTGACAAGAGTCGATGGCTTCGAAGCCCTCTGGAGGGCCGCCGCCAAAAGGGTCTCGAAGGCTGGCCCCTTCCTCAGTGATTGTCCAGGGTGAGTGCGCAGGTGAGCCTGGAACTCTGCATTGAAGTAGGTCTTGAAGGGACCGAAGAAGGTTCGATCTAGCGGTTGTAGTTCGTGTGTCGTGTTGGACGGCAAACACAACAGTTCCACTTCGAGTTTCTCCGCTTTGTCTGCCACATCTTCACTCACATGACTCCGATGGCCGTCGACTATCAGGAGGACTTTGCCGCTGGGCTTAAAGCGACCGAAGTGATCCAACCATTGCATGAACAGAAACGAGTTGAAGTAGCCAGACTGACTGAGTGCGATCTTCGACCCCGGCGGCATTTTCATACCGAACTGTGGCTGCATCCTGGCTCCCTTGTACACGATCATCGGAGGTATGAAAGATCTTAAGGCGTTCCCCGCCACCATGACTGAAAGCGTCTCAGCTTTCTCTGCGGGCACTTGCTGGTACACACGTTTGTCACCTTTACAGGCAATGACACGAGGG
Source organism: Lepas anatifera (assembly GCA_034440635.1). Lineage (NCBI taxonomy): Eukaryota > Metazoa > Arthropoda > Thecostraca > Lepadidae > Lepas > Lepas anatifera. The sequence goes on along the minus strand of JAOTON010001857.1, from coordinate 78,755 downwards.
GCTTTGCCCATAGTCAGCTGCACGCCAGATTCGTCAGCGTTAAACACGCGCTCAGGTTTGTCCATGATACCCAGTTCAGTCATGCGGGTTTTCAGAAGGTTGATGTATTCCCTGACAGTTGATCTGTTCATTTTCTGCCCACGTGCAAAATTTAGCTTCTCTGACTGCCTGACTGAGAGACCTGGATTCCTCTTCAGGAAGCCCTTGAGCCATTTCTTTCCAGCCAGGCCGTTTTTGAACGGAGTAGCTTTGCCGTTTCTCTCACAAAATTCGAACACCACCTTTCGGATTTCCGGAAGTGTCACCCCGTAGCCGATTCTAGCTAGACGTTTCCGCCTTGCTGTCAGATCTGCCTCCTCAGCGCGGTTGAATACGGCCGGTCTCCTGGAGCCTCCCGTAAGTTGGCATTCAGGTGGTCTCGAATTGTCCGGACGGGGACATTGAAGACCTGGGATGCCTTTCTCAGGCTTAGGAGTTTCATTCGAACTTTTCCACAGCCGTGCTAGTCCTTTGTGGGTCCAGTTAACCGCGCGGCGTACACGCGCCATGACAAGGCACACGGGATCTGGAAAAGGAAAAGAAAGGAAATTAAAATCACGTCTAGAAAGCCGCTGCAAAATGATTGCCAGTGCGGGTAGGTGCACAGGAGATGGAATGAGGGATTACGCGGGCTGATCACCAAACGTTTCAAGTGATATTTATTACCACCACCCAGTAGCGGCTGGAGGTCTATTCAAAGCCCTCTCTGGTCCTTGAAACTACCGGGCCAATTAAAAAAATTCGATAGAAATTTAAAGGATTTCAAATGAGTCAGTCCAGCCCCCTACAGGGCACACATGCCTCCCACCGGACGCACTCCTGGCGGGGACGTGAATTATGGCACTCCCGGGGTCCCGGAGCCACCGTCCGGGCGCTGATTCGTCTTATCATCAGTGGGTTTTTACCATGCATTTTTAGCGTGCTCTACGGAAATACATGTATGCTTCTAATAGACCTGTGCATGAACCCCAGGCGTCCATGGGCTTTAAAAGCATTCCAGAGCAATTATTTTCCTATAGGTAGTACCAAACTTATAGAGCCAAATTGAATCTGGAGTACTGTCTTGTGATATAGTCTTGACGTCGTATTTCCGATGATATGAACTAGAACCACATTTACCTTCAATACTTCGTATCTGAGATCGAGAGCGTGGAAAATCGCGACGCCCCTGGCTCCGGCGTCATATGCTATAGCACCAGTAAGGACGAATACATTATTTTAAATATTCGTTTTTACCCCATGGAAAACAAGCGATTTACATCATCATTTCGCATATTTTACATTGCAAAAAATAAACCATACGCAAAAATCATCTATAATTCAAACTGTGCGGGATTGAGACAGCATGAGTCGTGCGTCATTGGGCACCACTTCCAAATAGCGCACAGCCGAGCTTCTGCATCGCATATCTGGACTGATAAAAATGGCACATCAAAGATATTATCGTAGACGAAATTAGCACTTTTCCCTTCCCCAATAGCGCACGCCGATCAAACGTTAGTCGTTTTCTTATTGTGGCGAAAAGCGAAAAGGTGAGACCATGCAAATTACATGGACGCATTTTCATAGGTCAAGGAAAATAATACTGATTAGCAAAAGCGTTATAAATACCTTGGAGCTCGCGGTGTCCTGTCCTTCCCGTGTCACGTTCAAACAGGAAAGGCAGCAGAATGCGATAGTGGCAGTCAGCTGGTTGTTGTTGCAATGCGCTGCCATCTTTTGAGAGTTTTCTAACGTTCGTGCGTAATTTGGCACTGTGCGTAATATGGGCACTTTCCCCTAGGTATGTTTATCTTGTGTGGCGTCTAGGCAACGTTAAGTCATTGAATTGGTGATAGTTTGTCAAAGATTCAAATGAAAGCCATGTATAATCATCGGACGGCCGACGGAGGATACCCCTATTTGCGCATTTTGATCCTGCATCACAAGGGAATTTATTGAATCTGTCTGAGGAAAGAGTCAAAGCAAGATGTCTGTGTGAGGTGGACATCAGGATGGGATCACACTCCAGGGTAGGTAATGAGGGATTCTGGGAGCTCAATATTATGGTGGCATTAATTTTCCTGTCTCATGTTCTTACCAGCAGTTATTTCTCACAATCCAAGTATGGCCAAGTGTTGATGCACATCACCAATCAGGATTGCACATTGTATCAAGATGCAGGATACATTTACAATACAGATACAGCTTTGGTCAATTGAACAGTTTGAATCCGCTTCACTTCTATCTGTATCCAGCCAGGCCTGGCAGCACATGACAGAGTGATTGTAAACATTTTCTGTATCGTGCAGAGGTAAAGGTGAGTAGTCTGCAGAGGGTAAAGCTTTCTTGGTCATAAAGCAATATAAAAAATTGTATTTCACTATAAATAAAACCATTAAACAACTTTCTTTAAACAAATATATTATTCTTCAAATGAAATTGTATAGTTGGGTTAAGGGAAAGTGAAGGGAATGAAAGGAAACATGAAAAGTGTGCTAGAGATGTAGACAAAATTGAGATTGAAAACTCCTCTATGTGTTACACTTCTGCCTGTATCCAAGCTTTAGTGTCGCAGAAACTGTGATCTCTGTATCCTGATTCTCAGCCCTATCCAGATTGTCTCATTGCACATGGAAACCAGGCCTATGTTTCGCCTGTGCCAGAAATAAGTGGTGCATATTTTGACTATCATGTCATAAAACATTTAAAAGAACCAGGTGCCCATTATGCACATTGATGACACACTAAAAATAAGCATGGGAGCCAGTCAGGATACTTGTCAGTGTTATTTGCGAGGGGTAGTGTGGCCCATTTATCCATACACATATATTAATGGTGAGATCATCGTCATTCATAAAGCATACACAGCTTAATCATTGAAGCCTTACACATACATTACCTCAGTGGTACATACATAAAGGATATGGTGCCCTACTACATCAAGCACAGGCTGATTCAAACACTTACTTGGTACAGCCCATATGCAAGATAACTACAACTCATGTGCTGGACGTGTAGCAGTGTTTTTTATCTCTGTGTTTACAAACATTGGTAAGGGAATAGAAGAAACGCTTTCAACTGGTTGATGAGGTTACCATCCACCAAATGTTGCAAAAAAGAATATTGACTTTCTGAAAAGCATAACTGGTTATGAAGGAAGCTCTTGCACTTGAGCTTTTAGTGCCTTCCCAGCTATGATTTTTTGTTTTGCTTTGTTGATGGGTGTAGATAAAGTCCTAATAAGTCACAAATAATACCAAGTCGGCCATATACTCAGGTGGAGCAAAGCAATGTGGCGATGAAGAGGCTTAACATACAAAAAACACATGATTTGAATATGTAAATAAATTCATTTGATACATATTTATAAAGAACACCTATTTGGAAGTTACGAAAATATTTCAACACTGCATGCAGGCCATAATTGACAATGTCTCAAATGTCACTATGTTAAATTATGATATTGTTGTCTTCAATCATTTGTGAATTTGTGTGGATTATAGGATGAAGAATAGATAAATAATAAATCACATTATAGAAAAAGAGGGTACACAGTGTATTAGGGACGCTGGGTGAGAAATCCATATGAGGGTTTGTGGTTAGTGAGTCAATCTGTGTTTCCACTTCTTCACTTTGTTGAGAGACGTATGCATGGGCGCCGAAAGCGGGGGGCGACGAGGGGACGTGTCCCCCCTGTTGGCCAACCAGGGGGACGTCCCCCAAAATTTTTGGGTCCATCGTCATCAATGCTGTCAGGTACCGAATATGCTCAAAATTCGCCTCCCCGGTCAGCACCAGCCCGGGCCCGTCCCTCTGGATGTATGGGGCGTATGCATACTGGGGGGGAGGAGGAGGTTTGTGACCTTCATCTGATCTGGAAGGCTCATTGTATATCTATGTGCATGTGAGGAAGGTGGCGGGGGTATACAATGGATTGGGAATGCCGAGCGATGCATTCGTGGGAAGGGGTATGATTAGTAATCCCATCTAGGATCTAGGGTTTTCGATTGGGGTGATGGGGGCAACCGGATCAGCGCCAAATCCTACCGCAGGGCGCTGGTAGTCGCATACCGGGGAACGACCTTTTAGGGAGTCATCCGAAATTTTAAAGGGGCACCGAGGATCAATTGGATGGGTGCATGTGTTCCTCCCCCGGATCCGCCTATTCCTTGCGGGATTGGCATTCTCTATTTTCTGCCGATCCCAATCTAGGCAACGGGTATGACCCCTGCTTCTGTCAGACTTCTGGAAGCCCGTTTTCCTGTCAGGGGGGAGGGGTGGAAAATTTCGCCCCTTCCTGGGATATATAATACAATGCAAAAATTCATCAGAGATAGAAGAAAGAAAGCGAAATAGTGGCGCAGAATTCATATAAGCCATGTCCGGGAGGCATGTACCAATATATGTTTCTCAAGTTTTGATACTTCTCATCTTGCCTGACCTGTTTCCGCCTGTGCCAAACCCGGGTGAACGGAATAGTCTTGTCTCTCTGATCCGTATCTGGGCGAATTTTGCCTATTCGGTCTTGAAACCGAATGCATATTCATACCGAATACATAATGAAACCGAATGCATATCGAAACCGAATTCCTGGCCCAAAACTACCCCGGAGACAAAGTTTCAGATTATTTCTAGACATGGTGGTGTCAAGCCTTGGTCGATCTGTCCTGGAATCCCCCTATATGTCTAAAAACTGCTTAAGTAGCCCGAGATGACCTCTCACAGGTTCAAAATTGCAACATAAGCCTGGGAAGGGGCCATGGATACTTAGACTTGGAGGATATGAAGGTTTTCTCAGCTGTAACAACTAAATACTAAATGCAAATACAGCCCAATTTCTGTTTTTCCTATGTATTTCCAATATATATGCCCAGGGGCGCCGCCACATAATTTTTACAGGGGGAAGGGAAGGACCCAAGCTGGTGCTGACCGGGGAGGCGAATTTTGAGTATTTTTTACTAACTATTTCCTCCTGAAATACAACTAGATGACAATACTAAACTATTTTTATTAAGATATTAGAAAGTATTTTTTGTTTTTTACTCATTTACTTATTGAAAATAAGAAATTGAATAGAAAGTAACACTTTTATGGTAATGTAGTCTCAAATTATCAAAATAGGTTCATGTCGCACATGCTAAACTTTAGTGTACCCGTCCTCTATTACCCTGCTCGGACCCCCCCTTGGCCGAATCCTGGCTACGCCACTGAACTGGGTGCAGTGGGCCAAGCGTCCTATTGACTTTTTTAACTATATCGTTAACATGTTCATGGAATCTCAAAACATTGGAAAATGTCTCCCAGATGCTTGTATTTAGCGGCGACCAGAATGACTAAACTGTCAAAAAATAGTTTTGGAATGGTTTTTTGTCTCAGGTAGAAAAATATCTGCTGTATTGTTTTTTAAACATTACACGTGATAAGCAAATCCTGACCGTATTGTTGAATTATATTTAGGTCGTTTTGGAGAGATACTTGCCTAATGTGAAGATTTTTCATATTGTGGCTGCCAAAAAGACAAGTGTCGTCTGCAAAAAACATATTTTCAGGGTTTGTTTTTCCTGATAAGCCATTTAAGTATAATAACGCGCGCAGGGGGCCCTGCACAGAACCCTGTGGACATCCGCCGTTTAAAGATGACAGTGAGAATTTTGAATCATTAATGAATACACACTGTTTTCGATCAGTCAGATAGGAACGTAACCATGGTAAAATATCTGTCAGTCCAAATTCTCCTTCACATTTGAATAATAGTGCCTTGTGCCAAATTTTCTCGAAATAGCGTGATATGTCCAAACACAGTATTGTTTGATCTTGTCCTTTATCCAGCGTGTCGTACAAGATGTGGGCGAGGTAAAATAGTTGAAGGTGTGTGCTGTGTCCTAGTCTGTACCCGCTCTGTCTTTCCGTCAACAGGTCATGCCCCCCTCCCCACGACCTTGAATTCCCAATATTCTTTTCAGAGATTTAGTTACGTTCTGAGTTTCATTTTAGTTCCTATGTCTAAAGATAAAGTTGGTCTCTTGCCACACATCTTTCCCCTCCTCCAAACCCCATGCACCAACGGCAAGCGAAAGCAGCGTACGAGCCTCCGTAGCGCAGTAGGCAGCGCGTCAGTCTCATAATCTGAAGGCCGTGAGTTCGATCCTCACCGGGGGCAATTCTTTCTATCATTATCGCATCCGAGGTTTTTAAGGTTTGCTGCTGTCGACATTCGAAATCCATGACACATTTCACATTTCAATCCATCCGTATAGAAGGCTGTATGGTTTGGATACCTGGCCGAGCAGTATTCCAAAAAAGGTTTGGCATACGGCTTCCGGCATCAAGCCCTTGGTCAGCTTTGGTAGCCGTGTATCTACCTCGACCTTGGACGTCCGCCACGGCTCGGCAGCTGGCAGCTGCGCGGTCTCGACGCCTTCAGGATTGATGTCAGCCTCGCTCAGCCATGCACGGATTTTCATTCCAGGATGTCGAGCAGATGTGCGAGAACCATTGTCGATCCGCCTCAGGCTACTTTTGTAAAAAAATGTGTTGTACGCAGGATGTTCGAAGTCCTGTTTACGTTAGAACACATTTCGCATGACAACATATCTCAATCGCAAATCCAGTGGAAATTATTAGGATCTACAGTGCTAAGAGTGTTTTCCTATCAGAACCATATGCCAGGCTGGTTAGAACATTAAGAATATAAAGGCAGTAAAACATCTTTCTCTCAGCCCCTTAAAGTGCGCGACGTATGTTAATCTACAGTCAAGTATTAATCCTAGAAAGCGTGTCTGGTCCACCACTTCTATAGGGATTCCTTCATGCCTGAGTGACGTTATACAAGCGTTATGTGATTTTTCTACCGCTGAATTTGCTTAAAGTATTGCAAATTTTGTGAATGCAAGGGGACGCAGTGAGTTTAATTGTGTTCCAAATGTAGGAAAAGGGTTTTTTAATATTTGCGTATTCCATTAAAGGGAGATGCACGAAAAAATTATTACTGTTGTTTCTTGATATCTGAAAAATCCTGATAACGAAACTGTCAATTATTTTTGTAACTTCGGCAAAATTTTGGGAGGCCACTCACTTATTATTGCAATAGGTTAACAGTTCCCATAAAATGCTGAAACCTTCACCCATTACCTACTTTTCGAAAACTATTTAAAGTTGATAAGTAATGTTTTTTGTAATAAAAATGTCTATTCTCCTGTATTTGTATTTGAATTAATTTTACAAAGCCTTTAAAAAATACAAAATGAATTAGTTTTCCCTAAAAACGGAAAAAAACAACTACTCAAGTCTTCAGCCGTTTCGTACCTCGTGTCTTGTGAAGTGTTCTGCTTCAGCCCCAGGATGACGAAACTTTTGCGTCAGGAAGGTCATGTGACCCCCTATGAGGTGGCTGTACGTACTGATTGGTCAATTGTGATTTCTTAATAGTTCTATATTTTTGTTTCAATGTTATTTTTGGCTGTAGCTTTTTTAAAACAACTTTTTATTTAACAGTTTTAAACTTTCAAGTCACTGCTTAGGAAAAATGGGACCGGTTTTTTAGAGAATTTGATAGCCTTCGCCGGGGGTACGTCATTTACATCGATAAGAGGTGTACCGGTAAAGTCGTCTAAAAATGTTGACTTTGAGAGCAATTTTAAGGCATTTGCAGGCCGAATTCGCAAGAATGAGAAAAGGATTTCTGAAACAACTTTTTGTGACCTTTTGATCAAGCAAATAGTTTTTTCGCGTATCTCCCTTTAACCGTATGACGTTGATTGGTAAAAACGACTTTAGAATAAACTTTACCTTTCTCCCAATTTTCTGGACGGTCCTTCACCTATGACGGCGGCCCTGAAGGGTCGATGTCGCACTCTGCACTGTCGGTTCCTACACCCCTGTGTAGGATCGGAGTATCAGCGCCTCTATTCCTTCTTTCTATTCTATTCTTATTTCTATTCTTCTTTCCTTATTTCTATTATTAGATCCTATATTCGCTAATATGAAGTTGTCATGCCTTGGTCGATCGGTCGCAGATGTCCCGGTCGTGTTTGGAGATGGCAGAAGAAACTCTTCCTGATAGGTTGCACCGCCTAAAAGTAGCCGCCTCTCCCCCTCCCTCCACGACTTTTGAATTCCCGATATTCTTTTCAGAGCTTTAGCTACTTTCTATGTTCCATTTTAGTACCTATGCCTAAAGATAAAGTTTGTCTCTTGCCACTTATCTTTCCCCTCCTCCAAACCCCATTAAATTTTTTTTTTTTTTTTTTTTTTTTTTTTTTTTTTTAAAAAATTTTATTTATTTTTTTTTTTTTTTTTTTTTTTATTTTTTTTTTTTTTTTTTTTTTTATATTTTTTTTTTTAAAAAAATAAAAAAAAAAAATTGGGTGTTTTATTTTTTTTGGGATCCCTTTTTTTTTTTTATATTTTTTTGGGTTTTTTTTTTTTTTTTTTTTTTTTTTTTTTGTGTTTTTTTTTTTTCCTTTTGTTTTTTAACAATAATGGCGGGGGGGGGGGGGGGGGGGGGGGTGGGTGGGTGTTTTTTTTTTTTTTTTTTTTTTAGAAATTTTTTTTTTAAAAAAAAAAGGAGGGGGGGAGGGGGGTTTTTTCCCCCTTTTTTAATACTGGCTTTCTCTGTTAAAAATCCGGTTGGGAAGGGCCCATTCCCCCAAAAAACGGCAAGCGGAATTTCTGATTTGAGCCTCCGTAGCGCAGTAGGCAGCGCGTAAGTCTCATAATCTGAAGGCCGTGAGTTCGATCCTCACCGGGGGCACTGATTTCTTTCATTATGGCATCCGAGGTTTTTGAGCACTTAGAATGTCAGAATGTCAGAATGTATTTGGAAACGTCCACACATTGGTAAAACAAGTAGGTGGTTTTTCACGTTTCCACGTCATATGGTAAGACATGGTAGGTAAAACTAACGATAAAAGCTAAGGATAAAAGCATACCATACAAATAAGATCAGATCACACACAGGCACACGAACCGCGCACAACATACATAAAACTAGCGCTGACGAAAGCCTCCCCACTGCCTCTCTATTAGCAGGGCCCTCAAAGTGGGTTTGAACGGCATGTCCCCTCCGATGTCCAGCTCGTTCAGCAGAGCTGCCCCCCGGCACGCAAGCCGACGTTGGTCGGCCTGCCTCCGTGCGTATTCGCGGCAGGGACAGCTCCGCTGACCGGCGCGTTTCGTGGCTGTGTATTGTGCTGCGTGGAGGACCTATTGTGTGTACTATTTGTGGTGGTGTGCGAGTGTGTATGATTTTGTGTACTGAACATGCAGTGTGATACTGGATGAGGTGTTTGGCGTCCAGCCACTTGAGTCGTTCAACAACGTCGGAAATGTGGTCTCGCTTTCGGCGCCCGCTGACGACTCTGGCACAGAAATTGATTATTTTTAATTTTGTGCACCTGACTTTTGTTGCAAGAGCCGTAAACACAGAGGCAGTACCGAACGATGGAGAGCACTAGAGAGTGAATAATTTGGGGTATGAGCTGAGCTGGCGCGACATGGTGGATGTGGGTGAGCGCGATAAGAAGGCCCGTGGCTTTGTTAGTGACTGAATTTACGTGCTGTTCGAAGTCAAGGTGGCGATCAAGCAGAACGCCGAGACTTTTACGAATTTTGAGTCGATGATGGTTGAATTTCCGAATTTGAGGCTAACAGTAGGAAAATTTCGCAGCATTGCTTTAGTGCCCAGGACCATCATCTGTGTTTTAGACGTGTTTACTTTCATGCCATTTGCACAAAACCATTGATGAAGGGAATTTAGTATGGCTTCCATGCGTTGAATAAGATGTTGTAAGTCTTGTTTTTTGCCCGTTATGAGAACGGAAGTGTCGTCAGCGAACTGAGTGATCGTCACGTCGTCTTCCACGTGAAGAGAGAGGTCGTTAGTGAAGAGAATGCAGAGTATACAAGAGAGACTTCCACCTTGAAAAATTCCAATATTGCTATTTTTGAGCCAGATCTGATGATTGTGCCGTCACGAGGGGATTTTATCTGAACTTGTTGAGTATGGCCTTGCAAATAATTTTGAAACCAGACTGTGTCTATGCCGTATAGTGTCATTTTCTGCAGTAGGATGTGGTGGGGAACCACATCAAACATTTTCGACAGATCCAATAGAACAAGAATACTGATTTCACCTTGGTCCATGGCACGATAAACGCGGTCAGTGATCACGTTTAAAGCAGACTCTGTAGAAAAATTTCGTCGGTAACCGTGCTGAGAATCGGACAGCAAATGAGTGTTTTCGAGGTAGTTTACAAGTTTAATTTGGACTACTTTTTCGACAAGTTTCATGGGTGGGGGCAAAATTGCAATGGGTCGCGTATCGGCCGGGCCCGCTGGTGATTTGCTTTTTGGAATTGGGGTTATCAGTGCGTTTTTCCACTCTGCTGGGACTTGGCCAGTGAGGAGACTAGAAATAATGATATCTAGAAGGAGAAATCCAATTGAAGAAAAGAATTTAGTGAACATAGCCATGCTGAGCCCATCACCTCCGGCGTTGTTGGACGGCTTCATGCTGAGTGTAGTGGCGTGTAGGGTTTGTATGTCGATGGGCTGGACGGTGAAACTGGATGTGGTGACGCGAGGCAGTCGCACTGGGACGAGGATCGTCGGGGCGGGTACGGAAGCAGCAGTGGTTGGTCCTACCGAAACGTAATAATCGTTGAGTACATCTGGTGTCACGTCGAGAAGTATAGAGGCCGTTTGTTTTTTGCCCAGAACGGGTTTCAAGATTTGCCGGAATCGAGCACGACTTTTTCTTAAAATTTCGCGTTGGAAAAATTCGCGCGAGTCACGCCGAATCGCAGATTTACTTAAACGGTTTAATTGTTTACACTCTAGACGAGATCCCCGGACCAGTACAAGTTGCCTCTGGTGAATGATCTGCCGTGTATGGTGTGTGAGTGGCAACACGACCGGCTTACGAGCCGGGACAGAGCGGAGGGGGGCAACACGATCCAACTGGAAGCAAAAATGTTTTTTTAAAGATTTGCCACTTAATATCAGGCGATGCACACATCAGCATAGGCGACCAGTCGATCGAGGAAATCCGTAACTGAAAGTCATCAACATCAACGCGCGCTAAACATCGTTTCTTTTGCCTGCAAGCTACTTGTCGCGTCTGTGCTTCGGGGCCGCGCAGTACAATGCGCGTAAAGTCATGCGGCCCACCGAAATGACACCTGGTCACGCCGCTCCGACGGACACGTTCAGGACAGTTTGTGGCAATAACATCACGAATGGTACCAGCTGGTCGGTAAGTATTACTAGTTGTATTAACAATGCTGAATCCGTAATTTTCAAATAACTGTCGCAACTGAGGCCTACACTCACGCTGTTCCTTACGCAAGCAGTGGTTAAAATCCCCGGTGAGGACAAACTTGAAATCGACATATTTCCCAAACATGATCTGAAGTTGTGACTCAAAATCGTCTAAATCCTTTGTCAGCTGATTAAGAGTATTGTTTGGCACTCGGTAAACAGAACAAACTATATACTTCACACTGCTGCTTACTTTGACGGTTGTCCAAATAGCTTCGAGATTGCTGCCGTGGACTGCTGTGCGCGGGGTCGGTAGCAGTTCGCACTGTAGGGAGTCGTTGGCATATACGGCGACACCGCCTTTCCCCTTCGGAAGTTTCAAGTTGGTAGGTCGATCTCTTCGTAGAATTTTGTACCGTTCAATTTGAAGAAGGCGATCAGGAATTTCCGGTGACAGCCAGGTTTCATTTAGATACAGCAAGTCGAATCCATAGGTTTGGCTGATGTCGTTTCGAAGTTCTGGAAGATGACCTCGAAGCGATTGAATGTTGAGATGTCCAATAAGTAGGTCCTGGTCCGCTGTCTCACCATGACGTCGCCAATTGACGCCTCCCCGCCGGCCGCGATGGCTGGATCCGCCTCTGCGAGTGCGCCGTGGTGGGGGCGTGGCTGACCGCTGAGCTGGCGGAACTGGCTCGGCCGGCGCGCTGGACCTGGCGCCAGTTGGGCAGAGTGGTGGAGTGCTCACAGCTGAGGCCCTCTGCCTCAAGGTTTGATGAGGCCACGGTCTCGTTGCAGGTATGGAGGCCCGAATAAGAACATGCAACAAGTGCAGTAGGATAAGTGAGCGCACAAGCACCACCACTGGACGCTGGGGTCGCACTGGTAAGGCCATAGCGATAAGATAATCGCTGACCTCACCCTGAATTCTCTTCGTTCACCGGTTGGTTAATGCTTCAATTCCGAATTACTTAGGCCACTATCAGCACTATTTCGCATTCACGCTTACCATCAATCGAAAACTCCACAAGACACCCTCGAGACGCAGGAACAGGTAAGCAATGGACTATGGGCGAGGGAGGAGAGCCCGGCACGTGCCCACCGTGGCGCTGCGCGCACTGAACATCCAAGAAAACTGAACATCCAAGAACTGAACATAGACTGCTGAAGACATCCAAAGTTCATGACGTCACCCAAGAGGAAAGAGAACTGTTGAACACCTGAATAAGCCTCGTTTAGAGCAAGCATTGTGGGATTTAATGAGTGACGATATTTTCATTTTCCTAACAATATTTAGGGGTATGTAATCTTTTCTTTTACATAAGACGAGCTGACAGCACATTCTGGATCTCCAAAAAGAGAACCTGAGCTGAACAATCAATGATAAGAAATTCAGTACAAATAATCAATAAATTTTAATTAGTGGTTTCCATACTCTTCACTACGGAACTTTGGTTTGAAATTCCGTTGATGACGTTGATAAAGCTTAGCACGCTTAGTATGTTTATCACGTGAGTTTTAAAGGCAATGCGGCACCTTCATCACGTGATTTTAAAAGTTTTAGAGCATGCCGGAAAACCTGGTACCCAATACATCATTTGCCTTGAAACTCAAAATTTCCGTGGAAAAAAGCTAGAAAGCTACCTGATATGTACCCCAAATGTACCCCAGCGAGGCGGCCAAAGTTGTCAGCTGTCGGTGTGACGACAGCGCTGACGTCACCGTGAGTAATCAGCCAATTAAAACCCTTGAAGCCTTTAGAATATGGTAGTAGTTGCCAGGTCATGACGTCATCCACAGACAGAGGTTTATTTTCACCCTAGAGAAGCATTTTAAAATAAAAATATTGAGCTCATTGTACGTTTTCAGAGAAATCATGTACTTTGTCAAAATTTTTGGCTAAAAATACCCCTAATTAAACTAAATTCCTGGATTCGACCAAGATGCCACATTTACAGGGTTCGCGCAGGATTCGCAGCGGAAATTGAGCAGACGTTGGGAAATTGAGCTTTTCATTTTCCTGACAACATTTAGGGATATGTTATATTTTTAATTAAAACGAGCGGATAGTACATACAGGCACTGCAAAAAGAATGCCTGAGCTGAACAATAGATGACAAAAATGCAGTAGAAATAATAACAAATTCCAATTATTGGTTTCCATACTCTTTGCCACACAACTAGGATTTGAAATTCCGTTGGTGACAGTTATACAATTTACAACCCTTAGCATGTTAAGCGCGTCAGTTTTAAAGGTTTCGCGCAGCACGTGCAGCATAAATTGAGCAGACGTCACTTTCCTGACGCATAACGAGCATGACGTCACATCCGGAGAAAACTGGGTCGGCGGGGGTTGGATTTTCAACCTTTTCCACACGCAGGGAAAGTTATTGGACAAATGAAATATCGATCCAGTGGTTTCTGGACATGCTCCATCACATGGCTATCTCAGATCAAATCCCATTCTGAAGATGTAAAATTCCTTTTAAAACATATTTCACGTTTCAAACTAATAAATAAAGCAAGACACGGCGCTTTTCTTTAGGAAACCCTCGATCTCATCCTCTCGTTCCCGAGCAGCTCCGCCCGGAGTCGAACTGATGTTTTAAAATAATTTTTTAGCGTCAGTTTGGTGCAGGACAGAATAAAATCAATTCCGTTTTTCGTTGTTTCATGGTCATTTTTGGCCTCCCCCTACGCTGTGGTACATTAGGGTGTCCCAAAATTAACAAAGTTTTAAAAGTTAGTGTTTACCTTTCTTTTTCCCGTGGAGTGTGACCTGAAACGAAATTGTGCAAAAAATCAGGCATTTAAATTAATATTTGACCCCAGCGCAAATCGCTTGAAGTTTTACCTATAGCTCTCTATGGAGACTGCAACGCTTGAACACGAACTATTTCGGTGTTTCCATCGTAATGCGGGACTACAGCGTAGGGTGTCTTATGTTTTCTTTTCTTTTTGGCTATGTTTTGTAAGAATTATCTTTTAGCTATTGTTTACATGGCTTTCCGACTTTTTTCCACTACAATTACTCCACGTTCTTCGTTTTACATAGCACCATATTGTGTTATAAGGTATACCTACAACCCTTATCAGAATAACTGGTCGTTTTTCCTTATATAGTCAGTCAAAATACTGTTTTCTAAACATTATCTTTGATCCTCAGACTAGAAAGATACAGTGTCAAGACACATTCACGTTATTCAATATGAAACAAAAGTTCATTGCTACATATAAACATCCTTCTGGAGGGTCCCTGGCCAGAGGAGTACGCCAGAACTGATTTCCTAGTGCCGGGAAACGGTTTGTGGTAATGCTCTACAACTTGCAGTAGGTGCTGATGGCCAGTGGTGGATGGGGGGGAATACATTGCCCTCCAAACAGAGAATCTAGGGGCAATACTATGGTTGCACCCCCTTCCCAAAGCTGTCAACCTCGTTTTTACCTGGACTCATTTTTAGTCTACAAGCAAGGTTTTGGTGCTTTAACTCTCAAATTTAAACACAGCCACTCAACTTCGGTGTAAAAATTAAGCCCTGGATAGCAAAACAAGCATCTTGTGGCTACAGCTTTGACCCGGCGACGTTTTTTTTATTTTGCTCATCGACTCTTCAGCTTACCCCCACAGCTTACCGTCTAGTTAAATTGTGGCATGCTATCACCGCATTACGTTTTTTTCTCATCGACTTTGGCTTGCCCCCCAAACCTACCGGCTAAATCCGCCACTGCTGTCGGCTCTCCTCACTCTTAGTTAGGCAGCCGATATAGTCATTTATCAGCCTAACCCCTCTCTCCGCTGCGTTCAGTTGGTCAAATGAAGACCTCCAGCCTATCGTAACCTGGGATACCGTCCCATGGCGGGCACTCAGTCAGAAATGACGTGTCAACCGACAGGCTTTCAAACATGAGATGGGATTGCATGCCCCAAACTTATCCAGCGTCAGATCCTCCACGCTTTAAAGGGAATGTGGCACCTTCATAACGTGATTTTAACTGAGATAGCCAAGTTGTAAAGCAATTCGGAAAACCCAGTACTCAATATATCATTTGTCTTGAAACTAAAAATTTCCGTAGAGAAAAGCTAAAAGCTACCGGAAATGTACCCCTCATGGACAACGTCCAGGTGATTTCCTTTGATACAACAGCGTCCAACACCAGGTGGCAGTATCGGGTTTTCCGACTTGCTTTACAACTTGGCTATCCCAGTTAAAATCGCTCTATGAAGGTGCCACATTCCCTTTAAAGCGTGGAGCATCTGACGCTGGATAAGTTTGTGGGCACGCAGTCCCATCTCATGTTTGAAAGCCTGTCGGTTGACACGTCATTTCTGGCTGAGTGCCCGCCATGGGACGGTATCCCAGGTTACGATAGGCTGGAGGCCTTCATCCGACCAACTGAACGCAGCGGAGAGAGGGGTTAGGCTGATAAATGACTATATCGGCTGCCTAACTAAGAGTGAGGAGAGCCGACAGCAGTGGCGGATTTAGCCGGTAGGTTTGGGGGCAAGCCAAAGTCGATGAGAAAAAACGTAACGCGGTGATAGCATGCCACAATTTAACTAGACGGTAAGCTGTGGGGGTAAGCTGAAGAGTCGATGAGCAAAATAAAAAAACGTCGCCGGGTCAAAGCTGTAGCCACAAGATGCTTGTTTTGCTATCCAGGGCTTAATTTTTACACCGAAGTTGAGTGGCTGTGTTTAAAGCTGAGAGTTGAAGCACCAAAACCTTGCTTGTAGACTAAAAATGAGTCCGGGCAAAAACGAGG
Organism: Lepas anatifera; assembly: GCA_034440635.1. Lineage (NCBI taxonomy): Eukaryota > Metazoa > Arthropoda > Thecostraca > Lepadidae > Lepas > Lepas anatifera. The sequence goes on along the minus strand of JAOTON010001857.1, from coordinate 62,711 downwards.
TCGACAGCTTTGGGGAGGGGGTGCAACCATAGTATTGCGCCTAGATTTTCTGTTTGGGGGCAATGTATTACCCCCTCCCTCCATCCACCACTGGCCAACAGCACCTAGTTGTAGAGCATTACCACAAACCATTTCCCGACACTAGGAAATCAGTTCTGGCGTACACCTCTGGCCAGGAACCCTCCAGAAGGATGTTTATATGTAGCAATGGACTTTTTGTTCCATATTGAATAACGTGCATGTGTCTTGACACTGTGTTTTTCTAGCCTGAGGATCAAAGATAATGTTTATAAAACAGTATTTTGTCTGACTATACAAGGAAAAACGACCAGTTATTCTGATAAGGGTTGTAGGTATACCTTATAACACAATATGGTTTAATGTAAAACGAAGAACGTGAAGTAATTGTAGTGGAAAAAAGTCGGAAAGACATGTAAACAATAGCTAAAAGATAATTCTTACAAAACATAGCCAAAAAGAAAAGAAAACATAAGACACCCTACGCTGTAGTCCCGCATTACGATGGAAACACCGAAATAGTTCGTGTTCAAGCGTTGCAGTCTCCATCGGGAGCTATGGGTAAAACTTCAAGCGATTTGCGCTGGGGTCAAATACTATTTCAAATGCCTGATTTTTGCACAATTTCGTTTCAGGTCACACTCCACGGGAAAAAGTAAGGTAAACACCAACTTTTAAAACTTTGTTAATTTTGGGACACCCTAGTGGTACATCCTCCTAGAGCGGAAGCGATGCGAGACGGTATGCTGCACTGAAAACCGGTGGCGAATCCGTACAGTTCTTGCACTTAACTTGCACCATATCAATAATCGGACAGCAAATTTTAAGACCTGTCAGGGTTCTCAACGACACTGATTGGGGTTCTCATGTCGAGACGTGATGCACTTCTTTGTGTTCTTCGGTGAAACGTGTTTCACTTCTTTCAGGAGAATTCATAAGTAAGAATACTCTGTGAGTACCCTTTCCGGTTTTTAGAGTTTTTTTCTAGAAGAAGCCGTATCCATCTTCCAAGAAGTAATAAATTCTCGAAATTTTCACGCTGCGTCTACTCTGAGAACGACTACCTTTCTTCTTGAAGACGCACTAAGATTCTTGCATAAGGCGCTTAAAGGAGGAAAACCGCTAGCTTCACGTAAATTATCCGTTTATTCGTGGCATTTAGCAATTAGGTCTAATGCCGTGCGCTAAGTCACATTTTTAATAAGCTCCCCTGTGGTAGAGCTAATAAAAAACATGACCTTGTGTTTTAGTCTCAGCCAAATTGTTAAGCACTTAGAAAAAACGGATAATCTATACAGAACAAAGCTGAAAATGGGCATACGTAACCGTGACTTCTCAAAAAGAATGGGATGCCTAAGAAGTGAAACTGGTGTGGTGAGGCCTGGAAAATAACGCCCAAGTTAATACAATGTACTGGTGTTCAATCAAATATGTATAATGCATCTTTGATACACATATTTGTATAGACTCCTAAAGACTCACATGGCGACAAAACAACACAATGCGTTTTCTTTATATTGAGACACAAACTGATCAAAATTGTTCTGATGTGGTCTGCAAACAGTGAAGGCACATTGCGTCGGTAGGGGAGGTCCAACGCCCCTATAGAGGTGGCATAAATTATGATCAGCCCCTTATGCCTGCAGATAGAAGAAGAGATCTGTTCACAAACGCACGGGGCTTTGCGTGTGGCCCACTCACATCCCGCATCTCCTCTGAAAGCTGCTGATCTCCGAGGACTTGGCTGACCTCCTCGATCTTCAGCTTTGACGAACCACCTAGCCCAGCAGTCCCTTCCGAGCAGGCTTTTGATGGCCGCCACTTGTTCTGCCTCTGAAAAAGGAAATGAGTCTGCTCAAAACAAACGAAAAATGAACCAAAAACACCCAAACGACTTAGTGTGGCAGATCCAGGACTTCATATGAGGGGGGGACTGGGAGCCTGCCCCGTCAGTACCTCGGACAGCATCCTGCTATGCATTTACTATTGGGGCTCGGACATTTCTAGGGGGGGTTGAACCCTCTTGGATCCGCCACTGGTCTGTTCTATTTGAGCATTAAGATGCCGGTTCATAGGCTATATTTTACAAGCTTTATCTTAAAGATATATCAGAGAAATATGAGGGATGCATAGACCGATCTATGGGACAAAGAGACTTTTTCAAGACTTTTGCCACGACTTCGGCCAACCGACTATCGATGCCCCCTGAGAGATCAATGACACTTTCTGAAAGGTCAATGGGCCCCCCATAAATGTCGCTTCCTTCCCGGGAAGCAAGAATAAGCGCTATCGCGATCGGATTTGGCGCCCAGTGGATATATTTGTGTCGCCCCTGGCATTGGCGTCCCCCAGGTCTGGATGATGCCCTGAACATGTGTCTCTCCCCTGATCGGCAATTCAAGATCTGCCTATGGACGGATGGACAAAACCAACCCCCTCCTTCCCAAACCCCGCCTCTCACAGGAAGACGGTAAAGTCAACCTTACTGCACATCGCCAGTGGATCCCGTGATCCTTCTTCAAAACGCAAAACGTTCTGCTTTTTTCTTCAGAAACACTTTGTTTTTGAAATTTTTCCAGGGCTGGCCCATCCGAACGTTTTGCCAAGTTTGCCACACAGGATCGGTGGTACCACAGTTTTTTACAACAATGCGAATTTTCCACAGGCCAGTAACCACATTTAGTTACCATAAACGATAGCTGTTACCAATTAAAAAAGTGCCGTCACACTTACCTTAACAAAACAGGCGCCAGATGCTCCACTCCCGAAGCTTCCCATTGCAAATGAACCATCCGCTGTCCAGTGGCGGATCTAGCCGGTCGGTTTGGGTAGGGCAAACCAAAATCGGAAAAAAAACATGCAGTGAAAAATTGCGCTAAAATATGACCTGTCGGAAAATTTGAGGCATTAGAGGCGAAAAGCAAACAAAAACGTCACAGGGTGGGAAATGTGGGCTCGAAATACTTTTTTCCTATCCGAGCCCCAATATTTACCCTGAACTTAACTGGTTCTGTTGGAAGTTGAGAGTTCAAGTACCAAAATCTTGCTTATAAACTAAAAATCAGTCGGGAAAAAAGGAGGTCGATCGCTTTGGGGGCAAAACATAGTTTAGCCCGAGCTTTTTCCATTTGGGGGCAAATGCCTTTTTTGCCCCCCTTGGATCCGCCTCTGCCGCTGTCGCGTCGTTGTGTTGCGATGGCGATGCAGCTCCGCAGCGTCACGCACGCACACAATCAGCTGAGACCATTCCCGAGTAGTTCGAAACCGCTATCCCTTCTTTGGGTTCTTTACGAAGAAACTAAAAAACAATGCATTTGAGTGCCGGTTCTCGCCTGAGAACAGTCCCAATGGGTTCGTATACGAAAGATACGTGGGGCTTCTTACACTTTCCCGCCGAAATGCAAAGAACTCAATGGGGTATCGGGATAGAACAAAGTGACGCCACTGACATCTTATCCGAAAAGTTTGTGGCAAAGTTCTCCTGAGCGGTTTTGAGTGTATGCTATCAGTTAGGTATTACGTGGCAGTATTCTGCAGTTAGGGGCAGTGCGGCACAGTTTCGTGAGTGCAACCAGCAGAGCCCAGAACTTTCCCCGGTTATGAGGAATCACCAACTTTCTGTTGCACAGAGGCTACCGAGTATTTTCATTTTATCAGGCTCATATCCAGGGGCGCAGCCAGGGGGGGCACAGGGGGCACGTGCCCCCCATCGGTGCCGGGGTGCCCTTTTGATTGCCAGGTGGTGTGCCCTTTCTGGGCCGTGCCGCTCGAAATTTAGTGCCCTACGTCGTTGAGCCTAGATGGAACTAGACTGCATTTAGAGATTTAAACTATTGTTTGACAATTAAGTGCCTTTTTGATCAGTTAGGGCATTCTGTCGCCTTTCCAAGCACCCGGGAAGAGTATAGGCACGTAATCCGTTTCCAGATAATGCCTCATCGTCGCCAATAATCGTATGGGCAGAGCTAATCTGGTGCCTCTTGAGCTCATCTGGTGCCCCCTGAGCGCTGGTCTTGAACCCTGGAGCTGATCATGTGCCCTCTGAAATGATCTGATGCCCTCGTAGTCAATCTGGTGCCCCCCTGAGAAAATAATTGTGCCTTCTGAATATATATAATGCTCTCTGAGTTAGTCTGATGCCTCCAAGCTTGCCTGGTGCCCTATTAGCTGTTTTAGTGCCCCTTGAGCTGATCCGGGCCCCCTGAACTTATTTAATGCCTCCCGTAGTTTATCTACTGTCCAGGGCCGCAGCCAGGGGTGACAGGGGGCACGTGCCCCCATCGGTGTCGGGTGCCCTTTTGATTGCCAGGTGGTGAACCCCCTTTGGGCCGTGCCGCTCGAAATTTAGTGCCCTACGCCGTCGAACCTAGATGAAACTAGGCCGCATTTAGCGATTTCAACTATTCTTTAACAATTAAGTGCCTTTTTGGTCAGCTAAAGCATTCTGTCGCCTTTCCAAGCACCCGGGAAGACCATAGGCATGTAATCCGTTTCCAGATAATGCCTCATCGTCGCCAATAATCGTACGGGCGGAGCTCATCTTGGTGCCCTCTGGAGGTGATCATGTGCCTTCTGAGCTGATCTGATGCCCTCGCAGTCAATCTGGTGCCCCCCCTCCCTGAATAAATAATTGTGCCTTCTGAACCTATATAATGCTCTCTAAGTTAGTCTGATGCCTCCGAGCTTGCCTGCTGCCCTATTAGCTGTTTTATTGCCCCTTGAGCTGATCCGGGCCCCCTGAACTTGTTTAATGCCTCCCGGAGTTTATCTACCGTCCAGGGGGGCACGTGCACCCATCGGTGCCGGGTGCCCTTTGATTGCCAGGTGGTGTACCCTCTTTGGTCCGTGCCACTCGAAATTTAGTGCCCTGCGCCGTTGAACCTAGATGTAACTAGACTGCATTTAGGGATTTCAACTATTGTTTGACAACTAAGTGCCTTTTTTGTCAGCTAGGGCATTCTTTCGCCTTTCCAAGCACCCGGGAAGAGCATGGGCATGTAATCCGTTTCCAGATAATGCCTCATCGTCGCCAATAATCGTACGGGCGGAGCTCATCCTGGTGCCCTCTGGAGCTGAACATGCGCCCTCTGAGCTGATCTGGTGCCCTCCTGAGAAAATAAGTGTGCCTTCTGAGCCTATAAAATACTCTCTGAGTTAGTTTGATGCCTCCGAGCTTGCCTGGTGTACTTTTAGCTGTTTTAGTGCCCCTTGAGCTGATCCGGGCCCCCTGAGCTTATTTAATGCCTCCCGGAGTTGATATACTGTCCAGGGGTGCAGCCAGGAAGGCACAGGGGGCACGTGCCCCCATCACTACCGGGGTGCCCTTTTGATTGCCAGGTGGTGTACCCAATTTGGGCCGTGCCGCTCGAAATTTAGAGCCCTAGCCGTTGAACCTAGATGTAAGTGGACCGCATGTAGCGATTTAAACTATTGTTGGACAACTTAATACCTTTCTCGGTCAGCTAGGGCATTCTGTCGCCTTTCCAAGCACCCGGGAAGAGTATGAGCACCTAGTATGTGTCTACTTAATGCCTCATCGTCGCCAATAATCGTACGGGTGAAGCCAATCTGATGTTCCATAAGCTCATCTCGTGGCCTCTCAGCTAATCTTGGCCCCTTGAGCTGATTACTTGCCCTCTAAGCTGATCTGGTGCCCCTGAGTCAATCGAGTGCCCCACTGAGTAAATAATTGTGCCTCCTGAACCTATATAATGCTCTCTGAGTTACTCTAATGCTTCCGAGCTTGTTTGGTGCCCTGATAGCTGATTTAGTGCCCATTGAGCTGATTCGGACCCCCGAGCTGATCTCATACCTCCCCAAGTTGATTCTGTATCCTAAGTCAATATGGTGCCTCTTCAGCTGATTAGGTGCCCCCTCAACTGATTATTGATGTCTCCTTAGATGGTCTGGTCCCCCTGAGCTGGTTTGGTGGGCCCTGAGCCCACCTTGTGTCCCCTGAGCTGTTATGTTGCTCCCTGAGCTGATTTAGCCTCCTGCCATAGTCTGGGGGCTGGGAGCTGATCTGGACCCCGAGCGGATCGATCTGGTGCCACCTGAGCTGCACTAATGCCCTTTAGTCGATCTGGTGCATCCTGAGCCCATATGATGCCCCCTGAGTAATCTGGTGCCCTTTCAGCTGATCTGGGCCTCCTTACGTGATTTCATGAGCAGATCTAAAGCCCTGAGCTGAGCTGGGCCCACAGAGGCTGATGAGGGCCCCTGAGATGGTATGGGGCTCATGAGCTGTTAAAGTGCCTCCTGACTTGACCTGGTATTCCCGAGCTGGTCGGGGACCACTGATCTGATTGTTTGTCCCCGGAGCTGATCTGGTACCCTATGGGCATCTGGTGTCCCCTGAGCAGCTCTGGGGCCTTTGAACTGATTGGGCCCGGAGCTGGTGAGGGATCCCTGAGCTGATTTAGTGCCCCTGACTTGAACATGCCCCCTGTGCTGATCGATCTGGTGCACCCTGAGCCGATATACTGCCTCCTGAACTTAACTAATGCCCCCTGAGTCGATCTGGAGCCTGCTGAGTCATCAGTGTGTCTCCTGAGCCCATCTTATTCCCTCTGAGCTAGTCTGGTGCCCCATGCCTAATATGATGCCCTTTAAGCTGACCCGGGCCTCCTAGGTTAATTACGTGATTTCCTGAGCAGCTCCCTGGCCCTGAGCTGAGCTGGGCCCACAGGGGGTTGGTGAGGGCCCCTGAGATGGTATGGGGCTCCTGAGCTGATTAAGTGCCTCCTGACTTGATCTGGTATTCCCGAACTGATCTGGGCCCCGAGCTGGTCGGGGACCACTGATCTGATTGTTTGTCCCCAAAGCTGATCTTGTGCCCTATGGGCCGATCTGGTGTCCCCTGAGCAGCTCTGGGGCTTTTTAACTGCTTGGGCCCCGAGCTGGTGAGGGATTCCTGAGCTGAATTAGTGCCCCTGACTTGATCTTGCCCCCTGACCTGATTTGAGGCACCTGAACTGATCTGGGGCCCCAAGAGCTGATCTGGGGCCCAAGAGCGGATCTAGGTTCTGAGGGTACCCTGAGCTGGTCCGGGCGCTGAGCTTGTGAGAGCCCCTTAAGTTGGCTTGAGGCCCACTGAAGTGATCTGGCGCCTTAAACTGTTCTGGGGCTTCTTGAACTGGTTTACGGCCCTATGAGCCTATCTGTGGCCCATTGAGCTAGTCTGATGACCTCATCTCTGGGACCAATGAGCTAGTCTAGTCCCTGGGTGAAGCATGAGCTGCTCTGTGGCCCTGATCTACATCAGGGGCCCTGAGATGATCTTGAATAGATAGATAATAAGAACATAAGGCCAACTCCCATCATCTTGGGGCGGGGTCACTGAGCTAGTAATAAGAACATAAGGCCAACTCCCATCATCTTGGGACGGGGTCACTGAGCTAGTCTATTCCCTGGAGGCACAACTGGGGGGGATGGGGGAAGTTTCTCTGGAGGCCTCTGACCCACACTTGGGGGCCCCAGAGCTGGTCTTGAATAGATGGGGAATAAGAACACAATGGAAACTCCCCTTGTAAAACGGAGCTAACGGGGAATGAGGAATCTCTAAAACGGCTTGTGATACCTAGGCACCCCTGGTTATATAAATTGCTTATTATACTGGTGGATTCTGGGAAGGGATGATAAAAGGCATGTGCCCCTGAGCTCAGAGCACAGTCCCCTAAACCAGGATTTCTACTAATTAATTGAGATGAAGAAATAATTTTCACAATTTTCAGCCCTGTCACACCATCCCCATTCAAACCACCGGCCTGTTCACCTTTTATTTACTCTTAACTGGGACCGAGCCTTGCGAATATGGAACTTAATAAACGCGTTCAAAAGGTATCTCCCAAATTTTTCTGGCAGCAAAAATGTGTTCTTCCAAAGACACTATGCTACTCCTCGTCCCACGGCGATTGTGGGAGGCAAGGAACTTAATCCGCATTCAGCTAGGGCTCACTGGTCACGACAAAACCAGTGGGCATAACAAAAAAATTTCGACTCCAATATGCCTTAACCTGCACATTGTAACAGATATCACATGCTCCGCTGATTTCTCTGATGTTAAGTACTTGCATGAGTTGGCTGCCCTTAAATCTATCCAAAAAGTAGTGTTTTGGCTACTTCCATGGCATTTTGGTGATATTTTGTTCCTTTTTTCGGTTTTAATCGAGTTTTCCTTCTCCGTCAATGATTTCTTTGCATTTTTATTGAACCAAAGATGCCCAAAAAAATTATATAAACAAAGATATAGTAAGTTTTTAGGTTACGTTAAAAGTGCCCTTTTTTCCCCGGGGTGCCCCTCAAAGTTGGTGTGCCCCCCATGCGAAAGCTCTGGCTGCGCCCCTGCTCATATCAAGTGGTGGGTGATGTGTGACCCAGGTGTGAAGAACCGCGCACCTTCAGGAGCACGTAACACCCCTAAAATATACTTATCATTTTCACATATTTTTAATTATTTAATACTCAACTCTGGCATCGCTTATTCCAGCGTTAGAATGTATGCTTAGCTGGTCCTAACTCAAGAATATCATATCACTAAATATTCACAGGAAAATGTAACGTTTATCTCTCGTTAGAGCCCACAACACTTGTTCTTAACAGGACTTATTTAGGAAGTTTTTATTCGTTTCCTCTTGTTAAGTGACGCCATGCACATCAAATGATGTCAGTAGTTCAAATGCTAAGAACCAGATAGAAAAGAAAGGAAACATTGCCCCCGGTGAGGATCGAACTCACGGCCTTCAGATTATGAGACTGACGCGCTGCCTACTGTGCTACGGAGGCCCGCGAACTGTGTTACGCTTCCCGTTTTGCCATGGGTTTTGCCGTTTTGACATGGGAGTGCGAGGCCATCTCGACTGGTTTCCATTCAATTTTCTAAGGGACAGGCGGTTCAGATTTCGAATTGGGAGTTCTTTGTACTAGGAGCACACACAAGAGAACGGCACGGCACAGGGGAGTGTTTTATCTGTACCCCTGTTCGCCGTCATGGTAAATGACATAGGTGACTCCCTGCCGCCCAATGTCTCCCGTGCAATGTTCGTTTTCATTCCTACCCAGCACAATAAAACTTATCAACAAGCTACCTAGACACCTTTCAGAATTACAGTCTCACAACACATTCAAACAACAACTAGAAAAACACCACAAAAATACGATCCACCTAAGTACTTCAATTTCGGCTCCAAAATCGAGAATTGTCTTAGCTCGGCTAAGAGTAGGCATGTCCAAATTAAACGGTCATTTGTACCAAGTCCAAATCGCTGAATCACCTTGCTGCGACTGCGGTTATAGCTGGGAGGGAACGGAACATTTTTTTCTACAATGTCCAAAGTTTATTATACAGAGACAAATTATGATGAACAACATTAGCTCAATAATTAACAGACAATTTGAAATCTACACCGTAGGCTTAAAATCGACGTTATTCTTTCTGGCTTTTCTCTTCACCCAGGCAATGAGCGCGCAGTAGCTCGGGAGGTTTTCCGCTTTATAAGCAGCAGCCGGAGGTTTGCCTGAACTGGCAACTGACAGTCGTGCGCGGCCGACCGTTCAGCCGGCCCGGCGTAGTGCGTGGATCGTGCGGGGGCGGGGCGTGGGCGGTGAGACCTACGGCGGCGCTACCGTGATTGCAGATTTGACATCCAAACGGTGCCACGATCTAAGCGCTTCGGCGCTTTTGCACCAATTGGGGCTGCACATGTAATGATGTTCTGTAAAAGAAGAAATAAATGAGTATGAGTATGAGGCGCCTTAACCAACTGTGCCACGGCGGTGGTACTCTCTATTCAAGTGCTACATAATCCTGACATTAGGCCCGATTAGAATGTCGCTGAATTGTTTTAGGGGTGCTTTTGGAAGTTTAGGGGTGCTTTCGAAACTTTTAGGGGTGCTCGTGCACCCCTAAAAGTATACAAAGTAACATTCCTGGAGTAAAATTGTTTGCATGCAGTGTCGTGTCAGGATGGCCGAGCGGTCCAAGGCGCTGCGTTCAGGTCGCAGTCCGGTTCTCCGGGCGTGGGTTCGAATCATACTTCTGACAGACAGTTTTATGCTCACTGACTTTTGAAGCTTAAAGTCCGATTTATTCTTACATTTATGCAGTCTTGCATGACTCAAATCTCGGTGCCGTGCTCCCAACAGTAGGGGGAGACCGGGGCTGGTTGCATCACGGGTTGAATGCATCAGGGGCTGTAACTAAAAAAATATTCACTAGAAACAGTTTAAGCGGGCCCACTAGAACCGCGCACGCGCAATGTTTTTCCGCTGAAGAAACCAGCGAAGGCGGTCGGCCGATACCAGGTGAGGAGGCAAAAACTCATTTTTTTAGGGTGAAAGTATTTTTTAGTCTGTTACATTACGTTTTAAATGAAATACAAGATAACATGCATGCTGGTCATAAGCCTGGCAGGTTAAAGCGTGTTTCTCCAGTCTTCAATTGAGGCAAAGACTTTTGGCGGGACCTCTTGGCTTGTGCAATATTTGGCGCCACGATTGATTCAGGGCAGGGACGGGGCAAGACGAATCATTTTTGCGGGGCAGGTTGAAACATTGTTGCAACCTACCCCGGCGCTTAGTTTTGTTTATGGGAAAATTGAATAGTGATAAGGATGTATTATTGCAATAATTATTGGCATGGGCGTCGAAAGTGGGGGAGGAGCACGTCACTCTCGAGAAACTATACCAATAAAGCAAATCTGACGTATTGTGTTTCTGTGCACTAATTCCTCACGATGCAAGCTGCCCTGGGGACTGATGCAACATACCCCGGCATGGGGGCAGTTTGCATCAGGTGCAGAGCTGATTTCAAAAGTGTATTGTGGTAAAATGTATTTGTTTTTGGGAAAAGATTAACTGTCGTTTGGTGGGGAAAACAACTATATTTTGAATGGTGGTATCCAATTTTCGATAGATCTTGTTGATTATTAGCTACGTAGGAAAAAGTTAAAAATGATTCAACCAGCCCCGGTCTCCCCTAAACTGTTGTACTCCGGTATATCCTTCTGCAGCGGAGGTCATACAGGACAGTATGCTATCGGTAGGTATTGCGGGACAGTATTTTAAAGAAAAGGCAGGCGGTACAGTATTTTGTATCGCAGTTGAAGTAGATACGCGAAAAAAATTGTATTGGCTGGATCAAAAGGTCACGAAAAGTTGTTTCAGAGGTCCTTTTCTCATTTTTGCGAAGTTAGCTTCCAAATGCCTTAAAGGGAGATACATGAAACAAATTTTATTGGCTAGATCAAAAGGTCACAAAAAGTTGTTTCAGAAATCCTATTCTCATTTTTGCGAATTCGGCCTGCAAATGCCTTAAAATTGCTCTCAAAGTCAACATTTCTAGACGACTTTACCGGTGCACTTTATATCGGTGTATATGACGTACACACGGCTATGGCTATCAATTTCTCTAAGAATTAGGTCATATATATCCTAAACAGTGATGTAGAACTTTGAACTACTACAGAAAAATTACTTTAGAAAAACAACATTACAAAACTCTCTTGAAACAAAAATATAGGGCTAAAAAGAATCACAATTAACCAATCAGAAGCACAGGAATTCTCAAACCAGGGTCACGTGACCTATCTGACGCAAAAGTTTTGTCATCCTGGGGCTGAAGCAGAAAATGACTCAAGACCCGAGGTACGAAACCGCTGAAGACTTGAGTAAATATGTTTTTCCATTTCTAGGGCGAACTAATTCATTTTGTAGTTTTTAAAAGCTTTTTAAAATTAATTCAAATACAAATACAGAAGAACAGACATTTGTATTACCAAACACATTGCTTTTCAACTTTAAATAGTTTTCGAAAAGTAAGTGATGGATGAAGGTTTCAGCATTTTATTGGAACTTTTAACCTATTTCGATAATATGTGAGTGGCCTCCCAAAATTTTGCCGAAGATACAAAAATAATTGATAGTTTCGTAGTCAGGATTTCTCAAATAGCAAGAAACCACAATAATAATTTTTTCGCGTATCTCCCTTTAAAATCGCTCCCAAAAATTAACGTTTCTAGACGACTTATCTAGTCATTTGATCGATAGTTCTCACTCACCTCTATCGATCAAAAGACGCAGCCTCGGGCATGACCATCAATTTCTCCTCCAAACATTAGGTCATATCTGTCGTAAACAGTGGTGTTGAACCTTGAACCACCGCAAAAAATAATTATGAAAAACAACATTCAAAAACTCTTTTGAAAAAGAAATAAAAGACTTAAAATAAATAAAAATTGACCAGTCAAAAGCGTAGGAATTCTCATACCGGGGTCACGTGACCTATCGGACGCAGAAGTTTCGTCATCCTTTCGTCATCTTTTATGATTTATTGCTCAGCTCAGACGTTCTTTTCACAGAGTTAGAATGTGCTATCAGCTGGTCTTAATTAAAAAGTAACATATCCCTAAACATTGTCAGGAAAAACTACTATCTTATTAGATCATGGAGCATTGAGACTACTAAGTGCTCTCATAGATTCCGAATGACGTCAGCAGTTGAAGTGCTCAAATAGTCCGTGTACGATAATGATGACGAAGAAATAACTGCTCCCGGTGAGGATCGAACTCACGGCCTTGAGATTATAAGACTGACGCGCTGCCTACTGCGCTACGGAGGCCTGATTTGAAGAATACACTTGCCGTTTTGGATGGGCGTGGGAGGAGGGACAATATATATGAGAATAGACAAAGCTTGGTGAAAAAGTTTAATCTTGTCTCCTTGTCTTAACACACGCAGTGGAGAGGGGTCTGGTGTCGTAGTGGAGGGAGGGGTCTTAAAGTGCCCCCACCCGCAGATCCCGGAAACCAAGCGAGGCAGAAAAACGTCGATTGAAGTGTGGGTGGGGGCGATGGTGATCTACCTTATCGAAAAGTTTCATTGCCTTGGGTCAATATCTTCAAGGTCAAACGAGGTCATTAAGTTCAAATCTGGGCCGTGCTGGAGACCTATTGGGATGTGTCGTGATTACGTAGAAAAAACCGGGATACCTACACTAAAAGTAGACTAAAGCCGTAGAGGGAATCCTGCACAATGTTCTCTGAAATTTTAAGGTCCAGTTCATGCAAGATCAATGACCTATGACACAATATGACCTGTGTCCAGTACTGTACACTATAACTGGCACTATAGCAGCCGTTGGGTGTGAGATAAAGGTTTGACATTGAAAAATACCTTTTATCTTGACCGGTGACCTTGACCTTGAATAGACTTAACTATGAAGTCATAAAATAGCATACGTTATGCTGAATAATGCCATCTGACCGGAATACTAGGGCTAACTACCTTGACCTGTGACCTTTGACCTTGACCTTCATGAGGGTTCACCCTGACATATAACCTAATTGTATTACGTTATGACGTTACTACTCGGTCTACAGTGCAGGTGAACTGGTGCAACCGCGCCTTTGTGACAGTCTCAAAATATAGGCCCGAATTTGAAAGCCTATGAGTCAAGAAATTATTGACCGATCTCATAAGCGTCGAAAAGGGGAGCCTGTCCCCAAACTTCACTTTGTGGCCAAAAATGCCTTGATCCTGATCAAAACGGGAGAAAACAGGACATTATCACTAGCCGATGCGGTAGGCAACGAGGAGCCCAAATCCGAAAAATTTTTGGTCCCAACGTAGAAAGTTTGTTATCAGCATCAGGTGTAAGTTTGACTGGCCCCCTCACTTTTTCCGGTGATGACACAAGTATGATCGACTTTCAAAACTCTTTCACCAATCGACGCGCTCATAGATTCTAAAAAAAATGTGACCAAGTAGCATTTTCCGACGGCGAACGTTTCTGCGGCCACCTTGGAAAATAGCTGGAGGGCACTTTAGGTGCCCCTCCACTGTGCGTGTTAAGGTATAGGTACTACAATGAAAACTAACACTTAACTTAAGTATTAAAGTAGTGTTGAAATGTTTTAACTGCCAAGTAATTTTCATTTTAGACCTAAATTAATATTGAAACAATAGACACAACAATGTAAGCTTTCGACGTCACGTCATCCACAGCTATGACACATTTTTTAGCACAAAAATTGAAAAAGACTATCGCACGCTTACGAGCAACCACTTCTTTCTGCAAAAATATATGGACCGGTTAATAGTACAAAGAAGACACGCACTCACACAGAGTATACATATCGATCTTAGACATTTTTTCGTATTTCCCTTCCTGAAAAATTATAGATATATATATATATATATATATATATATATATATATATATATATATATATATATATATATATATATATATATATATGTATATATAGGTGGTAGTATTTAAGATAGTGATGGATCCTGAAGGGATTCCTTTAACTGATGGGTAATAAGCAGCTGAGTGAAGGTAATGTGAAGGGAAACATTTTTGCGCCAAACTTGAAGTATTTTCATTTGGCAGCATATGGAAGCCATAGCCTCTTCAGTGTTGTTGCCTGTGGTTTGCTCATTTGTGAGACAGACATCGTGATGAGTGGTTCTCAGTTCAGCTTGCTGCCAAAACGTGAGTAAAAAGTTGGGTAGTGCATGATTGTGGAAGACTTCATCGAATGGTTAACATATCGATGTTGTGGAGTTGCTATTCTGTTCTTTTTGTGCTATTGTTGGAATGCAGCGAGTGATATCTTTCGTTGCTGGCTGTTTCAGGGCGAGCGTTTTGATGGCTCTGTCTTCTTGGGCCTTTTGCATGCTTTGGCATTTTGGAGGATAAAGCTGCCCTTAAATAAACCAAGCTACTTTCTGTGGATATGGAGTTTTCACACCAGGACGCAAGCGGATTATAGACACAACTACATATATATATATATACACACATTTATACATATATCATGCATCACAAGACCAACTAGAAATTTTAAGGTGACTTGTGGGTGATTGGCCAAGAAGCTGACATGGTGTTCATTTTGGGTTCAATAATTTTGGACGTCGAAAGCTTCTATCATTGTGTCTATTCGTTCAATATTAATTTAGGTCTAAAATAAAACTTCGCAGAAAATGGTCATTTTTAACATCACTTTAAAACTCATAATAATAATGCTGCTGCCAACATTGCTCCGCCTACTTACTGTCTAACTAAAGCTTTGAAAAGAATACTGCGTAGTAGGCAGCGCGCCAGTCTCAAAACCTGAACACTAAGTTCGATCCTCACCGGGTCAATGTTTTCTTTGTTATCGTGCCCGGGGTGTTTGGGCATCTTCATGCTCTTTGAGGTTTTCGGGCTCACCGACAGCCGAGGTCACATGACGCCCAAACACTACAAACAAACACTCCTTAGGGGCTCCAGCAGGTGAAATATTAAAAATGTGCCGTGTTTCCTTCAAAGGTATTCAAATGCAAAAAACATCTGGCACATGCACAGGCGTCTGGCAGCAAAGTAGATAAAAGGGACAAAAATTCCCCCTTTTCACGTGAATTAAACGACTACATCGATGTGGTCACTTTATAAAGAAAACTGCACACAGACACCCGGCTACGTAGGAGAGTGTCTAACCTTGAAATTGACCTCTCCCAGATATGTTCCTGTCTCTGAGCAACTAACAGAGGAGATTCCCCGAGGAGCGACTCCGGCGACGGTAAGCCGGGCAAATGCCGCTCTCTCTCTCTCTCTCCTCTCTCTCTCTCTCTCTCTCTATTTATATATTTTATTTATCTATATTTTTTTGCAGAAATGCACACGCCAGGTACAGTGTGATATCTCTGATGTCAAGCAAAGTTCTCAAATACGGACAATATGTCAGAGGCAGATTCAGGGAGGAGAAATTGTAGGGTAAGACACAAATTACCCCACCTTTTAGATATGACTATTTTTCAAATTACCCCGCCTTTATCCACCCCCACCCGACCCGGGGAACACTCCTGGATCCGCCTATGGATGAATGATGTCCATTTGGTGTTAAGACGAATTCGATTAAGGGGAGTGTCCCACTTTTATAACGTGTTTTGAACAGAGATAGCAGTTTTGTAGAGCGTGCTGAGAAATCACTTTTGGCATATTTAGTTTTACTCAAAGCTCTCTGTATAAAATTTCCGCACACTTTAAAGATCAAAATAAAGGGGCCTATTGGCTTATTTCAAACCCTAAAGGAATACCTTCCATATGGTTGCAACAATCTGATTGGTCCTCAGGCCTGAGCCCCGCCCACTAGCGGGAAATGTCATGCTAACCAGGGAGCCAGCTTGCGATATGCCCGTTTAAAGGTGCGACGAAGATGGCGCAACACATTCGTTTCCTTCGTGCAAAACTAGTTCAACAATAAGCACTACAAATCCAGCTATTTAGAGAAGAAATACATCTGCCAAATTAAGGTACTTGATTAGTCTAATCATGCTTCTAAGCCTATTAACTTGAAATATCTGCAGAACATAATAGAAATGAAGAAAATTCGGGTAAAAAATTTAATTTATTTAAGTGGTCTCTTTATATTTCGCTTGAATTACCGCTAACATCATTATAAATCAGTACTGTGTCCTGTAAGTAGGGTAAGTGCTTCCCTTCGTATTGATGTACGATTCAACTCTATTGTGATTGTTCCCGAACGCAATACGGAAAGAAGAGTAGGCGGGTTGGGTAAGGTGCCAAGTATGTGGACGAGGATTGAATTTTCTGGCTTTGGGAATGGGGAATTAAGTGCTGTAATCACATAAAAAGACAAGACTAGTGCCTATTTGTACTTATCACTTGGTCTTCCTGAGAAAGGCCGAGTGAAAACTCCAATCGAGCTCGTCAAAGAAAGAAGACAGCAGGTCATTATGGCTTTCAAAGATTTTCAACAATTGTAGGTTATGTAAGGTTAGCCAATAGCACTTGAAATACGATTCAAAGCTAGTCGAACTATATATTGGATCTAATGCATTTGTATCTCACTTCAAAACTCATAATGAAATTACCAAATTCCCTCTAAGATGTTAGAGGTAGGTACTTTTTCATTTCACTTTGTTTATTTCAGGGAGATTATTCTGTTAAGAAAGGTTACATTGATAATTTATTTATTTTATTTCACAATTCCTCAAATATTGACTGGGGAGGTTAATAATGGTGCAGACTCTTTCCTGAACATGTCCTCTGTGGAGAAACTAATTCATATACCAGTCTGCAAAGTATGGCATCAGGCCAGACGACTCGCACCAGTCACCTAAAATTCTCGCATCACCAGTCTCCAAAAATTTACACCAATCTGTCACATATCAGGGAGAAAAATGTACCCATTCCTACCCAAAAGTTGCAATGTTACCTCTATTATTAGTTAATTAATTAAGGACTTTTTATAAGGCCCTCTTCTGTGTCTTAATAACCATTAAGCCATTATTTGTTGGTCTAAGTGTCACCTTCCTCACACCAGTCTCACAAATTGGCATGGGATTGATAAAATTTGCACCACTCGCTCCTGTCTCCAAGGGCATTCACACCAACAAGATCTCGTCAAAATGCCATACCTTGAACACTGGTTCAGATAAATCGATATATATATATATATATATATATATATATAACTTATATCCAGCAGCATGCAGTTACACATACATACAGCAGCAGGAGCTAGGAATTTGGGGTGCCTGATGGCTCATTTGGTTCATGGAAATATTTCACCACTTCTAGAGTCCTCTGCCTTTGTGGGCGATGGTGTTTTATCTACATTTTTATTTGATTTTTTCCCTGAATTTTAAATTTTACTTGGGTGTTTTTCTATTGTCTATATGTTCACTTCTTGTTCCTTTCAGTGTTGATTTAGTTAATTGTCTAGTACTCGTACAATTGTCCTTCTCTGCATGTTTGTGTGGTATTGTATTTTTCAATTTTTTCCTACCACTGTTTTTTAATTTGGTTTTGTTTCACAAACACTTGGCTTTTACCTGGGTACTTTAACTAGGGGTACAACCAAGTTTCCTACTAAATATAGTCCTCCCATGGTGACGTCACCGCCATTCCCGACTAAGTTCTAGGAGATTATACTAAGTTTTTGGAAGGATCAGCTGGAACATACCAAGTTTGGGCGTACTTGGCAGCAATCTAGTATAAATCGAAATCAACTTGTTTCACCCATTTGACAGTAACCTTGATCTCAACGGCGAGCAGCGTATTTTACGTAAATCTAGTGAAAAAATCATAACACTTCAAAGAATTTGTTGAAAAGGCATGCATTTATTTGATCAACTCAGGCCTACTTAATAGCCGAGAGAAATAGGTTTACCTTTGCTCAAGAGATCACCGGTGTTTATTGTCTTCTGCTGCAGGTGCCACCAACAGCCAATCAAATCTCAGTTATCAACAGCCAATCAAAATCGAGGTTAGTCTTACTGCAAACAGCTGTTAGTGCTGAACCTGTCCTTATTTTGACACGCTCTGGAAAATTTGTAAAAATAATATTCTTCACTGGAGTTTTTGCAAAACGTCTGAGGGTTTCACAAATAAAAATATTTTAGCTTTCTGTTCAACCATATAAGTTTTGTTGATACAGTTCTAAAATAGGTTATTTAGAGCTTCGAAAAAGTGCAATTTCTCCAATGCCCTGTATAGTAACTGTTGTGCCTCTCCAGCCATGATGACGTAATGCTGCCAAACAACTTGAACGGGGTCTGGCTTTTACAGCCAACTTAACCTTGCATCCCTACATACACAATTTAAAGATAGGGTATGAGAACTGCGCATTAATCCTTCAGTAATGCAGTGTCGAGAATTTCCCAAATTTCCCCTGCTGTTCATTTTTTCCTGTATGGCTAACAAGAATCTTTTCAGGTGGAACGGCAGCCTGCACCCAGAAAACTTGAGATGGGTTTTTTACTATGTGTTGTCTGTGGTGCTAAAAGCCAGCATACAACTGTATTCAAGTTAGCAGTACAACTAGTTTCAAGTTCAAGCAGTACAACTTGTATTCAAGTTAGCAGTACAACTTGTGTTAACTCATCATCACTGTTTATGTATTTACTAATAAGTGATTGTGTGACAGATGGAACCATATAAATATCCATGTACATTCCACACATATATTCCCTCAATGAAAAGTCCTCACTTACAGTAGCCTCCAGAATATGTCAGGTTTAAACAAAATGTTGTTTGAGCATCATTGGGGCAGACCTATTAGTGGACCTTCCTACGGGGAACTTATGCCTATCTGACACTGACACTTGGAGGCAGCACTGATACACCAAGAGGGACGTGAAAGCACGGAAAATAATGACCATTGTCTTCAGTAGATGTGGTTGGTGTACTACATAAGACAGCTACTCTGCTACTTGTGGACTCCCTCAATGGTAGGAGAATAGTGGGTCCAGTCTGTTACAAAGAAGTAGCAAGTAGCGTACTTTAAGAACTTAAAACTGCTAAAGCTTCTTACATTCCTTGTGGCAGACTGGTATCCAAGGGATAAAGGTGTTATTTTATGAGTAGACATAAAGGAGACTCAAAATTGAGTTCTGATTACAGACTGAAACATAAAATAGTGTGTGCAGTTACAGCTGCTTGCATTAGAGTAATTAATTTATTAACTGTAGAATGTTTGAACAGATTGATAGGCTGTTTTAATTTTCCTGCATAGGAGTTCAAAGTTCATAATATTTGGTTGGATTCCCTCTGGTTTTGTTGTTGGCTACTTACAGCAGAGAATTATAATGATATTTTGTGGGGTATGTTTTTGTTTATTTTTTACATTCTTTGCAGCTATCTCATGCTGAAAAATATGGTTAGAAAAGGTGCTATCCGTGCCAGCAGAGTATGCAGGGCTCAGTGCATCTCCTGTGTAGCATATTCAGCTCAGCAAAGAAGCTTAGTAGCCTTCAATAAACTTTCCACAAGCATAACAATTGACTACCTACTTGGATAAGAATGTGGTCAGTTTATAACAAAGATTATTTTTCAAGGAAATGTGCTTAAACAACCTTGAAAACTTTCCAGTAGTGCTTCTGTAGCACTTCATTATATATGTAGCTGCAACAGAGTAATGTGTAGCTGTTTTGTGATTTGGAAAAAATACTGCTGGTAGTGGTTGTTGTTTCATTCAGCCAAGGCAATGGGAGTAGCAGTAGCGGTTTCAAGAAATTGTTAGAGGTGCACGCCCCTGGTCTTTAGTGGCCTTCCTATGCAATATAGTGGAGTGGCAGTTTCATGAATTTGGTAGCGGCGCCCACCTCTGGTCTTTAGTGAGCTGTCCTGAACGCCCTGTCAAGAAGCCAGCTGCATTCTGCACTCTGGCAATTACAAAGTGCTTACATACAGGGTCATGTACATGTTCCTCATAGTCTATTTTGCTGTATGCATCTATCTCTTCTCTGTTGCATATGTTCTAATCATCAATTATATATTTTTGGTCTGCAGCAAATTATATTTTGTGTGCAAAATATGCATGTCCAACTCTAAAAAAGTGTTTTGTTTCCATTGTATTTGTCTCAAGTGGCGATCTTCTTTCTCCTGCAGGTTCCCTCGACATCCTAGAGTAAAAGAGAAGTGGCTCAGAGCTTGTCGAAGGGAAGCTGTGGAAAACAACTCGGGAGTATGTATTCGGAATTTTCCCGAGGAGGACCTTTCGTGCACTTCTTTTGAAAGGATACGACTGAAGGGAGCAGCAGTGCCTACTCTGCAGGTGAGTACATATACCGCTGAAAGTTGAACTTGATTGTTTGTTCTTGCGCTTTTCGCTTCTTTGTGATTTTTTGCCTTTTAATATCGTTTTTGTTTCTCCTTCTTTGCTTTTTCGTTAATACGTTTTGTCTATTTGTTTTTGTGTTTTCTTTTATTATATTTTTATTGCACATCACTTCGCTTATCGCATTATTGTATTGCTGCTGGATATACGTTATATATATATATATATATATATATATATATATATATATATATATATATATATATATATATATATATATATATCGATCTATCTGAACCAGTGTTCAAGGTATGACATTTTTGACGACATCTTGTTGGTGTGAATGCCCTTGGAGACAGGAGCGAGTGGTGCAAATTTTATCAATCCCATGCCAATTTGTGAGACAGGTGTGAGGAAGGTGACACTTAAACCAACAAATAAGGTCTGAATGGTTATTAAGACACAGAAGAGGGCCTTATAAAAAGTCCTTAATTAACTAACTAATAATAGAGGTAACATTGCAACTTTTGGGTAGGAATTGGTACATTTTTCTCCCTGATATGTGGCAGATGGGTGTAAATTTTTGGAGACTGGTGATGCGAGAATTTTAGATGACTGGTGCGAGTCGTCTGGCCTGCTGCCATACTTTGCAGACTGGTATATGAATTAGTTTCTCCACAGAGGACATGTTCAGGAAGAGTCTGCACCATTATTAACCTCCCAGTCAATATTTGAGGAATTGTGAAATAAAATAAATAAGTTAGTTCAATGTAACCTTACTTAACAGAATAATCTCCTGAAATAAACAAAGTGAAATGAAAAAGTACCTACCCTAACATGTTAGAGGGAGTTTGGTAATTTCATTATGAGTTTTGAAGTGAGATACAAATGCCTTAGATCAATATACAGTTCGACTAGCGTTGAATCGTATTTCAAGTACTGTTGGCTAACCTTACATAACCTACAATTGTTGAAAATCTTTGAAAACCATAATGACCTGCTGTCTCCTTTCTTTGACGAGCTCGATTTGAGTCTTCACTGTCTTTCTCAGGAAGACCAAGTGATAAGTACAAATAGGCACTGGTCTTGTCTTTTATGTGATTACAGCACTTAATTCCCCATTCCCAAAGCCAGAAAATTCAATCCTCGTCCACATACTTGGCACCTTACCCAACCCGCCTACTCTTTTTCCGTATTGCGTTCGGGAACAATCACAATAGAGTTGAACCGTACATCAATACGAAGGGAAGCACTTACCCTACTTACAGGACACAGTACTGATTTATAATGATGTTAGCGGTTAATTCAAGCGAAATATAAAGAGACAACTTAAATAAATTTAAATTTTTACCCGAAATTTTCTTCATTTGTATTATGTTCTGCAGATATTTCACGTTAATAGGCTTAGAAGCATGATTAGACTAATCAAGTACCTTAATTTGGCAGATGTATTTCTTCTCTAAATAGCTGGACTTGTAGTGCTTATTGTTGGACTAGTTTTGCACGAAGGAAACGAATGTGTTGCGCCATCTTCGTCGCACCTTTAAACGGGCATATCGCAAGCTGGCTCACTGGTTAGCATGACATTTTCCGCTAGTGGGCGGGGCTCAGGCCTGAGGACCAATCAGATTGTTGCAATCATATGGAAGGTATTCCTTTAGGGTTTGAAATAAGCCAATAGGCCCCTTTATTTTGATCTTTAAAGTGTGCGGAAATTTTATACAGAGAGCTTTGAGTAAAACTAAATATGCCAAAAGTGATTTCTCAGCACGCTCTACAAAACTGCTATCTCAGTTCAAAACACGTTATAAAAGTGGGACACTCCCCTTAATCGAATTCGTCTTAACACCAAATGGACACCATTCATCCATAGGCGGATCCAGGGAGTGTTCCCCGGGTCGGGTGGGGGTGGATAAAGGCGGGGTAATTTGAAAAATAGTCATATCTAAAAGGTGGGGTAATTTGTGTCTTACCCTACAATTTCTCCTCCCTGAATCCGCCTCTGACATATTGTCGGCATTTGAGCACTTTGCTTGACATCAGAGATATCACACTGTACCTGGCGTGTGCATTTCTGCAAAAAGAAAATATATGAAAACAATTCATATAATTCCCTTCCCCCAAATTTCTGACCCTAGAACCACCCTTGAATTTTGAATTTTGCCTAAATGAGAGATTTGACCATTTCCAAGCAATTCCCTGTCAAGCCATACTAGTTTCGTGAAAATCAAGCCTAAGAGACAAGGGCTACGGATAATCTAAAAAAGGCAACAATTTTGTATATTTTGAACCCCCTTCCCTCAATTTTCAAAATTTTAATTTTTTTTTTACAAATAGAGTTAAGCCTGAGAGGAATCGATTGCAGTTTGTATTTTTGAAATTGGCCTGGTAGATTTCGAGATCTTAGGGGGCGGAATCTGCCCCCCCCTTGTTGAAAATAGGGACAGCCGGGATCCCGTTGGAAATAGGGTTAAGAATGGGGCACACTTACTGCACTCACTCCTATCTCCTGACTGGTGACTTCCTCCCCCCACCCCGCCGGAACGTCAACGGTGCAGCGATAAACTGATGGTGAGGCACGTACTGGAGGAGTGCCGTGACTTTGAGCTGGAGAGAGAGAGAGAGAGAGAGAGAGAGAGAGAGAGAGAGAGAGAGAGAGAGAGAGAGAGAGAGAGAGAGAGAGAGAGAGAGAGAGAGAGAGAGAGAGAGAGAGAGAGAGAGAGAGAGAGAGAGAGAGAGTGAGAGAGAGAGAGAGAGAGAGAGAGAGAGAGAGAGAGAGAGAGAGAGAGAGAGAGAGAGAGTGAGAGTGAGAGAGAGAGAGAGAGAGAGAGAGAGAGAGAGAGAGAGAGAGAGAGAGAGAGAGAGAGAGAGAGAGAGAGAGAGAGAGAGAGAGAGAGAGAGAGAGAGAGAGAGAGAGAGAGAGAGAGAGAGTGAGAGAGAGAGTAGAGGAGAGGAGAGGAGAGGAGAGAGTGAGTGAAGTGAGAGGAGAGTGAGAGAGAGAGGAGAGAGAGAGAGAGAGAGAGAGAGAGAGAGAGAGAGAGAGAGAGAGAGAGAGAGAGAGAGAGAGAGAGAGAGAGAGAGAGAGAGAGAGAGAGAGAGAGAGAGAGAGAGAGAGAGAGAGAGAGAGAGAGAGAGAGAGAGAGAGAGAGAGAGAGAGAGAGAGAGAGAGAGAGAGCGGCATTTGCCCGGCTTACCGTCGCTGGAGTCGCTCCTCGGGGAATCTCCTCTGTTAGTTGCTCAGAGACAGGAACATATCTGGGAGAGGTCAATTTCAAGGTTAGACACTCTCCTACGTAGCCGGGTGTCTGTGTGCAGTTTTCTTTATAAAGTGACCACATCGATGTAGTCGTTTAATTCACGTGAAAAAGGGGAATTTTTGTCCCTTTTATCTACTTTGCTGCCAGACGCCTGTGCATGTGCCAGATGTTTTTTGCATTTGAATACCTTTGAAGGAAACACGGCACATTTTTAATATTTCACCTGCTGGAGCCCCTAAGGAGTGTTTGTTTGTAGTGTTTGGGCGTCATGTGACCTCGGCTGTCGGTGAGCCCGAAAACCTCAAAGAGGATGAAGATGCTCAAACACCCCGGGCACGATAACAAAGAAAACATTGACCCGGTGAGGATCGAACTTAGTGTTCAGGTTTTGAGTCTGGCGCGCTGCCTACTACGCAGTATTCTTTTCAAAGTTTTAGTTAGATAGTAAGTAGGCGGAGCAATGTTGGCAGCAGCATTATTATTATGAGTTTTAAAGTGATGTTAAAAATGACCATTTTCTGCGAAGTTTTATTTTAGACCTAAATTAATATTGAACGAATAGACACAATAATAGAAGCTTTCGACGTCCAAAATTATTGAACCCAAAATGAACACCATGTCAGCTTCTTGGCCAATCACCCACAAGTCACCGTAAAATTTCTAGTTGGTCTTGTGATGCATGATATATGTATAAATGTGTGTATATATATACATATATATATATATATATATATATATATATATATATATATATATATATATATATATATATATATATATAATTTTTCAGGAAGGGAAATACGAAAAAATGTCTAAGATTGATATCTATACTGTGTGTGAGTGCGTGTCTTCTTTGTACTATTAACCGGTCCATATATTATTGCAGGAAGAAGTGGTTGCTCGTAAGCGTGCGATAGTCTTTTTGAATTTTTGTGCTAAAAAAATGTGTCATAGCTGAGGATGACGTGACGTCGAAAGCTTACATTGTTGTGTCTATTGTTTCAATATTAATTTAGGTCTAAAATGAAAATTACTTGGCAGTTAAATCATTTTAACACTACTTTAATACTTTAGTTAGGTGTTAGTTTTCATTGTAGTACCTATACCTTAACACGCACAGTGGAGGGGCACCTAAAGTGCCCTCCAGCTATTTTCCAAGGTGGCCGCAGAAACGTTCGCCGTCGGAAAATGCTACTTGGTCACATTTTTTTAGAATCTATGAGCGCGTCGATTGGTGAAAGAGTTTTGAAAGTCGATCATACTTGTGTCATCACCGGAAAAAGTGAGGGGGCCAGTCAAACTTAAACCTGATGCTGATAACAAACTTTCTACGTTGGAACCAAAAATTTTTCGGATTTGGGCTCCTCGTTGCCTACCGCATCGGCTAGTGATAATGTCCCGTTTTCTCCCATTTTGATCGGGATCAGGACATTTTTGGCCACAAAGTGAAGTTGGGGGACAGGCTCCCCTTTTCGACGCTTATGAGATCGGTCAATAATTTCTTGACTCATAGGCTTTCAAATTCGGGCCTATATTTTGAGACTGTCGCAATGGCGCGGTCGCACCAGTTCACCTGCACTGTAGACCGAGTAGTAACGTCATAACGTAATACAATCAGGTTATATGTCAGGGTGAACCCTCATGAAGGTCAAGGTCAAGGTCAAAGGTCACAGGTCAAGGTAGTTAGCCCCAGTATTCCGGTCAGATGGCATTATTCAGTATAACGCATGCTATTTTATGACTTCATAGTTAAGTCTATTCAAGGTCAAGGTCACCGGTCAAGATAAAAGGTATTTTTCAAGGTCAAACCTTTATCTCACACCCAACGGCTGCTATAGTGCCAGTTATAGTGTACATTACTGGACACAGGTCATATTGTGTCATAGGTCATTGATTTTGCATGAACTGGACCTTAAAATTTCAGAGAACATTGTGCAGGATTCCCTCTACGGCTTTAGTCCACTTTTGGTGTAGGCATTCCGGTTTTTTCTACGTAATCACGACACATCCCAATAGGTCTCCAGCACGGCCCAGATTTGAACTTAATGACCTCGTTTGACCTTGAAGATATTGACCCAGGGCAATGAAACTTTTCAATAAGGTAGATCACCATCGCCCCCACCCACCCTTCAATCGGCGTTTTTCTGCCTCGCTTGGTTTCCGGGATCTGCGGGTGGGGGCACTTTAGGACCCCTCCCTCCACTACGACACCAGACCCCTCTCCACTGCGTGTGTTAAGACAAGGAGACAAGATTAAACTTTTTCACCAAGCTTTGTCTATTCTCATATGTATTGTCCCTCCTCCCACGCCCATCCAAAACGGCAAGTGTATTCTTCAAATCAGGCCTCCGTAGCGCAGTAGGCAGCGCGTCAGTCTCATAATCTGAAGGCCGTGAGTTCGATCCTCACCGGGGGCAGTTATTTCTTCGTCATCATTATCGTACACGGACTATTTGAGCACTTCAACTGCTGACGTCATTCGGAATCTATGACAGCACTTAGTAGTCTCAATGCTCCATGATCTAATAAGATAGTAGTTTTTCCTGACAATGTTTAGGGATATGTTACTTTTTAATTAAGACCAGCTGATAGCACATTCTAACTCTGTGAAAAGAACGTCTGAGCTGAGCAATAAATCATAAAAGATGACGAAAGGATGACGAAACTTCTGCGTCCGATAGGTCACGTGACCCCGGTATGAGAATTCCTACGCTTTTGACTGGTCAATTGTGATTTATTTTAAGTCTTTTATTTCTTTTTCAAAAGAGTTTTGGAATGTTGTTTTTCATAATTATTTTTTTGCGGTGGTTCAAGGTTCAACACCACTGTTTACGACAGATATGACCTAATGTTTGGAGGAGAAATTGATGGTCATGGCCGAGGCTGCGTCATTTGATCGATAGAGGTGAGTGAGAACTATCGATCAAATGACTAGATAAGTCGTCTAGAAACGTTAATTTTTGGGAGCGATTTTAAAGGGAGATACGCGAAAAAATTATTGTGGTTTCTTGCTATTTGAAAAATCCTGATTACGAAACTATCAATTATTTTTGTATCTTCGGCAAAATTTTGGGAGGCCACTCACATATTATCGAAATAGGTTAAAAGTTCCAATAAAATGCTGAAACCTTCACCCATCACTTACTTTTCGAAAACTATTTAAAGTTGAAAACCAATGTGTTTTGTAATACAAATGTCTGTTCTTCTGTATTTGTATTTGAATTAATTTTAAAAAGCTTTTAAAAACTACAAAATGAATTAGTTCGCCCTAGAAATGGAAAAACATAATTACTCAAGTCTTCAGCGGTTTCGTACCTCGGGTCTTGAGTCATTTTCTGCTTCAGCCCCAGGATGACAAAACTTTTGCGTCAGATAGGTCACGTGACCCTGGTTTGAGAATTCTTGTGCTTCTGATTGGTTAATTGTGATTTCTTTTTAGCCCTATATTTTTGTTTCAACAGAGTTTTGGAATGTTGTTTTTCTAAAGTAATTTTTCTGTAGTAGTTCAAAGTTCTACATCACTGTTTAGGATAGATATGATCTAATTCTTAGAGAAATTGATAGCCTTAGCCGTGTGTACGTCATATACACCGATATAAGGTGCACCGGTAAAGTCGTCTAGAAATGTTGACTTTGAGAGCAAATTTTAAGGCATTTGCAGGCCGAATTCGCAAAAATGAGAATAGGATTTCTGAAACAACTTTTTGTGACCTTTTGATCTAGCCAATAAAATTTGTTTCGCGTATCTCCCTTTGAGGCATTTGGAGGCTAACTTCGCAAAAATAAGAAAAGGACTTCTGAAACAACTTTTTGTGACCTTTTGATCCAGCCAATACAATTTTTTCGCGTATCTCCCTTCAACTGCGATACAAAATACTGTACCACCTGCCCTTACTTTATAATACTGTCCCGCAATACCGACCGATAGCATACTGTCCTGTATGACCTCCGCTGCAGAAGGATATACCGGAGTACAACAGTTTAGGGGAGACCGGGGCTGGTTGAATCATTTTTAACTTTTTCCTCCGTAGCTAATAATCCACAAGATCTATCGAAAATTGGATACCACCATTCAAAATATAGTTCTTTTCCCCACCAAACGACAGTTAATCTTTTCCCAAAAACAAATACATTTTACCACAATACACTTTTGAAATCAGCTCTGCACCTGATGCAAACTGCCCCCATGCCGGGGTAAGTTGCATCAGTCCCCGGGGCAGCTTGCATCGTGAGGAATTAATGCACAGAAACACAATACGTCAGATTCGCTTTATTGGTATAGTTTCTCGAAAGTGACGTGCTCCTCTCCCACTTTCGACGCCCATGCCAATAATTATTGCAATAATACATCCTTATGACTATTCAATTTTCCCATAAACAAAACTAAGCGCCGGGGTAGGTTGCAACAATGTTTCAACCTGCCCCGCGAAAAATGATTCGTTTTGCCCCGTCCCTGCCCTGAATCAATCGTGGCGCCAAATATTGCACAAGCCAAGAGGTCCCGCCAAAAGTCTTTGCCTCAATTGAAGACTGGAGAAACACGCTTTAACCTGCCAGGCTTATGACCAGCGTGCATGTTATCTTGTATTTTATTTAAAACGTAATGTAACAGACTAAAAAATACTTTCACCCTAAAAAAAAATGAGTTTTTGCCTCCTCACCTGGTATCGGCCGACCGCCTTCGCTGGTTTCTTCAGCGGAAAAACATTGCGCGTGCGCGGTTCTAGTGGGCCCGCTTAAACTGTTATCTAGTGAATATTTTTTAGTTACAGCCCCTGATGCATTCAACCCGTGATGCAACCAGCCCCGGTCTCCCCTACTGTTGGGAGCACGGCACCGAGATTTGAGTCATGCAAGACTGCATAAATGTAAGAACAAATCGGACTTTAAGCTTCAAAAGTCAGTGAGCATAAAACTGCCTGTCAGAAGTGGGATTCGAACCCACGCCCGGAGAACCGGACTGCGACCTGAACGCAGCGCCTTGGACCGCTCGGCCATCCTGACACGACACTGAATGTAAACAATTTTACTCCAGGAGTGTAACTTTGTATACTTTTAGGGGTGCACGAGCACCCCTAAAAGTTTCAAAAGCACCCCTAAACTTCCAAAAGCACCCCTAAAACAATTCAGCGACATTCTAATCGGGCCTAATGTCAGGATTATGTAGCACTTGAATAGAGAGTACCACCGCCGTGGCACAGTTGGTTAAGGCGCCTCATACTCATACTCATTTATTTCTTCTTTTACAGAACATCATTACATGTGCAGCCCCAATTGGTGCAAAAGCGCCGAAGCGCTTAGATCGTGGCACCGCTCGGATGTCAAAGCTGCAATCACGGTAGCGCCGCCGTAGGTCTCACCGCCCACGCCCCGCCCCCGCACGGGCCACGCACTACGCCGGGCCGGCTGAACGGTCGGCCGCTCACGACTGTCAGTTGCCAGTTCAGGCAAACCTCCGGCTGCTGCTTATAAAGCGGAAAACCTCCCGAGCTACTGCGCGCTCATTGCCTGGGTGAAGAGAAAAGCCAGAAAGAATAACGTCGATTTTAAGCTTACGGTGTAGGTTTTCAAATTGTCTGTTAATTATTGAGCTAATGTTGTACATCATAATTTGTCTCTGTATAATAAATTTTGGACATTGTAGAAAAAAATGTTCCGTTCCCTCCCAGCTATAACCGCAGTCGCAGCAAGGTGATTCAGCGATTTGGACTTGGTACAAATGACCGTTTAATTTGGACATGCCTACTCTTAGCCGAGCTAAGACAATTCTCGATTTTGGAGCCGAAATTGAAGTACTTAGGTGGATCGTATTTTTTTGTAGTGTTTTTCTAGTTGTTGTTTGAATGTGTTGTGAGACTGTAATTCTGAAAGGTGTCTAGGTAGCTTGTTGATAGGTTTTATTGTGCTGGGTAGGAATGAATACGAACATTGCACGGGAGACATTGGGCGGCAGGGTGTCACCTATGTCATTTACCATGACGGCGAACAGGGCTACAGATAAAACACTCCCCTGTGCCGTGCCGTTCTCTTGTGTGTGCTCCTAGTACAAAGAACTCCCAATTCGAAATCTGAACCGCCTGTCCCTTAGAAAATTGAATGGAAACCAGTCGAGATGGGCTCGCACTCCCATGTCAAAACGGCAAAACCCATGGCAAAACGGGAAGCGTAATACAGTTCGCGGGCCTCCGTAGCGCAGTAGGCAGCGCGTCAGTCTCATAATCTGAAGGCCGTGAGTTCGATCCTCACCGGGGGCAATGTTTCCTTTCTTTTCTATCTGGTTTTTAGCATTTCAACTACTGACATCATTTGATGTGCATGGCGTCACTTAACAAGAGGAAACGAATGAAAACTTCCTAAATAAGTCCTGTTAAGAACAAGTGTTGTGGGCTCTAACGAGAGATAAACGTTACATTTTCCTGTGAATATTTAGCGATATGATATTCTTGAGTTAGGACCAGCTAAGCATACATTCTAACGCTGGAATAAGCGATGCCAGAGTTGAGTATTAAATAATTAAAAATATGTGAAAATGATAAGTATATTTTAGGGGTGTTACGTGCTCCTGAATGTGCGCGGTTCTTCACACCTGGGTCACACATCACCCACCACTTGATATGAGCCTGATAAAATGAAAATACTTGGTAGTCTCTGTGCAACATAAAGTTGGTGATTCCCTCATAACCGGGGAAAGTTCTGGGCTCTGCTGGTTGCACTCACGAAACTGTGCCGCACTGCCCCTAACTGCAGAATACTGCCACGCAATACCTAACTGATAGCATACACTCAAAACCGCTCAGGAGAACTCTGCCACAAACTTTTCGCATAAGATGTCAGTGGCGTCACCTTGTTCGATCCCGATACCTCATTGAGTTCTTTGCATTTCGGCGGAAAAGTGTAAGAAGCCCCACGTATCTTTCGGATAAGAACCCATTGGGACTGTTCTCAGGCGAGAACCGGCACTCAAATGCATTGTTTTTTAGTTTCTTCGTAAAGAACCCAAAGAAGGGATAGCGGTTTCGAACTACTCGGGAATGGTCTCAGCTGATTGTGTGCGTGCGTGACGCTGCGGAGCTGCATCGTCATGGCAACACAACGACGCGACAGCGGCAGTGGCGGATCCAAGGGGGGCAAAAAGGCATTTGCCCCCCCAAACGGAAAAGCTCGGGGCTAAACTATGTTTTGCCCCCAAAGCGATCGACCTCTTTTTTCCCCGACTGATTTTTAGTTTATAAGCAAGATTTTGGTACTTCAACTCTCAACTTCAAACAGAACCAGTTAAGTTCAGGGTAAATATTGGGACTCGGATAGGAAAAAAGTATTTCGAGCCCACATTTCCCACCCTGTGACGTTTTTGTTTGCTTTTCTCCTCTAATGCCTCAAATTTTCCGACAGGTTAGCGCAATTTTTCACTGCGTGTTTTTTCCGACTTTGGTTTGCCCTACCCAAACCGACCGGCTAGATCCGCCACTGGACAGCGGATGGTTCATTTGCAATAGGAAGCTTCGGGAGTGGAGCATCTGGCGCCTGTTTTGTTAAGGTAAGTGTGACGGCACTTTGTTAATTGGTAACAGCTGTCGTTTATGGTAACTAAATGTGGTTACTGGCCTGTGGAAAATTTGCATTGTTGTAAAAAACTGTGGTACCACCGATCCTGTGTGGCAAACTTGGCAAAACGTTCGGATGGGGCCAGCCCTGGAAAAATGTAAAAAACGAAGTGTTTCTGAAGAAAAAAAGCAGAACGTTTTGCGCCTTGAAGGATTGAAAAATTTCAAAGACGAAGTGTTTCTGAAGAAAAAAGCAGAACGTTTTGCGCCTTGAAGAAGGATCACGGGATCCACTGGCTATGTGCAGTTAGGTTGACTTTACCGTCTTCCTGTGAGAGGCGGGGTTTGGGAAGGAGGGGGGTTGGTTTTGTCCATCCGTCCATAGGCAGATCTTGAATTGCCGATCAGGGAGAGACACATGTTCAGGGCGTCATCCAGACCTGGGGGACGCCAATGCCAGGGGCGACACAAATATATCCTGGGCGCCAAATCCGATCGCCATAGCGCTTATTCTTGCTTCCCGGGAAGGAAGCGACATTTATGGGGGGCCCATTGACCTTTCAGAAAGTGTCATTGATCTCTCAGGGGGCATCGATAGTAGGTTGGCCGAAGTCGTGGCAAAAGTCTTGAAAAAGTCTCTTTGTTCCATAGATCGGTCTATGCATCCCTCATATTTCTCTGATATATCTTTAAGATAAAGCTGGTAAAATATAGCTTATGAACCGGCATCTTAATGCTCAAATAGAACAGACCAGTGGCGGATCCACGAGGGCTCAACCCCCCCCTTAGAAATGTCCGAGCCCCAATAGTAAATGCATAGCAGGATGCTGTCCGAGGTACTGACGGGGCAGGCTCCCAGTCCCCCTCCCTCATATGAAGTCCTGGATCTGCCACATTAAGTCAAACGTTTGGGTGTTTTTGCTCCATTTTTCGTTTGTTTTGAGCAGACTCATTTCCTTTTTCAGAGGCAGAACAAGTGGCGGCCATAAAAAGTCTGCTCGGAAGGGACTGCTGGGCTAGGTGGTTCGTCAGAGCTGAAGATCGAGGAGGTCAGCCAAGTCCTCGGAGATCAGCAGCTTTCAGAGGAGATGCGGGATGTGAGTGGGCCACACGCAAAGCCCCGTGCGTTTGTGAACAGATCTTTTCTTCTATCTGCAGGCATAAGGGGCTGATGATAAGTTATGCCACCTCTATAGGGGCGTTGGACCTCCCTACCGACGCAATGTGCCTTCACTGTTTGCAGACCACATCAGAACCATTTTGATCAGTTTGTGTCTCAATATAAAGAAAACGCATTGTGTTGTTTTGTCGCCATGTGAGTCTTTAAGAGTCTATACAAATATGTCTATCAAAGATGTATTATACATATTTGATTGAACACCAGTGCATTGTATTAACTTGGGCGTTATTTTCCAGGCCTTACCACACCAGTTTCACTTCTTAGGCATCCCATTCTTTTTGAGAAGTGACGGTTACGTATGCCCATTTTCAGCTTTGTTCTGTATGGATTATCCGTTTTTCTAAGTGCTTAACAATTTGGCTGAGACTAAAACACAAGGTCATGTTTTTTATTAGCTCTTCCACAGGGGAGCTTATTAAAAATGTGACTTAGCGTACGGCATTAGACCTAATTGCTAAATGCCACGAATAAACGGATAATTTACGTGAAGCTAGCGGTTTTCCTCCTTTAAGCGCCTTATGAAAGAATCTTAGTGCGTCTTCAAGAAGAAAGGTAGTCGTTCCCAGAGTAGACGCAGCGTGAAAATTTCGAGAATTTATTACTTCTTGGAAGATGGATACGGCTCCTTCTAGAAAAACTCTAAAAACCGGAAAGGATACTCACGGAATATTCTTACTTATGAATTCTCCTGAAAGAAGTGAAACACGTTTCACCGAAGAACACAAAGAAGTGCATCACGTCTCGACATGAGGACCCCAATCAGTGTCGTTGAGAACCCTGACAGGTCTTAAAATTTGCTGTTCGATTATTGATATGGTGCAAGTTAAGTGCAAGAACTGTACGGATTCTCCACCGGTTTTCAGTGCAACATACCGTCTCGCATCGCTTCCGCTCTAGGAGGCTGTACCACAGCGGAGGGGGAGGCCGAAAATGACCATGAAACAACGAAAAATGGAATTGATTTTATTCTGTCCTGCACCAAACTGACACTAAAAATTATTTTAAAACATCAGTTCGACTCCGGGCGGAGCTGCTCGGGGAGGAGAGGATGAGATCGAGGTTTCCTAAAGAAAAGCGTCGTGTCTTGCTTTATTTATTAGTTTGAATCGTGAAATATGTTTTAAAAGGAATTTTACATCTTCAGAATGGGATTTGATCTGAGATAGCCATGTGATGGAGCATGTCCAGAAACCACTGGATCGATATTTCATTTGTCCAATAACTTTCCCTGCGTGTGGAAAAGGTTGAAAATCCAACCCCTGCCGACCCAGTTTTCTCCGGATGTGACGTCATGCTCGTTATGCGTCAGGAAAGTGACGTCTGCTCAATTTATGCTGCACGTGCTGCGCGAAACCTTTAAAACTGACGCGCTTAACATGCTAAGGGTTGTAAATTGTATAACTGTCACCAACGGAATTTCAAATCCTAGTTGTGTGGCAAAGAGTATGGAAACCAATAATTGGGATTTGTTATTATTTCTACTGCATTTTGTCATCTATTGTTCGGCTCAGGCATTCTTTTGCAGTGCCTGTATGTACTATCCGCCCGTTTTAATTAAAAATATAACATATCCCTAAATATTGTCAGGAAAATGAAAAGCTCAATTTCCCAACGTCTGCTTAATTTCCGCTGCGAGTGCTGCGCGAACCCTGGAAATGTGGCATCTTGGTCGAATCCAGGAATTTAGTTTAATTAGGGGTATTTTGAGCTGAAAATTTTGATAAAGTACATGATTTCTCTGAAAATGTACAATGAGCTCAATATTTTTATTTTAAAATGCTTCTCTAGGGTGAAAATAAACCTCTGCCTGTGGATGACGTCATGACCTAGCAACTACTACCATATTCTTTAGGCTTCAAGGGTTTTAATTGGCTGATTACTGACGGTGACGTCAGCGCTGTCGTCACACCGACAGCTGACAACTGTGGCCGCCTCGCTGGGGTACATTTGGGGTACATATCAGGTAGCTTTCTAGCTTTTCTCCGCGGAAATTTTGATTTTCAAGGCAAATGATGTATTGGGTACCAGGTTTTCCGGCATGCTTTAAAACTTTTAAAATCACGTGATGAAGGTGCCGCATTGCCTTTAACCCTGTTTCCGGCAGGGGGGCTAATATTGCCCCCTTCAGGTTTTTCGAGAATATCTCCGAAACGGCTTGCGATAGAACTTTGAAACTTCCTGACTTTTCCTAAAACTAGTACAGGCAGGTTTTCTGAAATTTTCAAGATTATATATTTACCAGGGGCGGAGCTATGGCTGGGTTTTTGGGGAGGTTCTATCCACAAACCAAGTATTATCTTATGCGATGGGTTTTTTGTAAAAGGAAGCCGTCTCTGCTGATCCTGATACCAGTTATATGGTTTTATTATATCCTTTTTTACGTGAGATGATAGTGCATTCACAATTGTCACTATTTGTATTCATCAGGGGCGGTTACAGCAGTTCAAAATGGGGGAATGTTATCAAGAAGGACTAAACGTTAGTAAGTGAGAAGACTGCTTACAGCCGTGCCAGGGCGAATACAATTGGGTATATGAAAATTCAAAATAGTTATAACCCAATTCTAGATTACCAGAGGCGTGTCCAGTCACTACACATTTTCAAAATGTATATTCCCAGCCAGTATCACCGCCGCGACTCAATATCGTTGTATATTGAAAATGTGTTTCCAATCACCCCCACCCCCCACGACGAGTCCTTGATCCGCCTATGTCACCCCCTTTCCCAGAGCTGCCATGGGAGGGTAAAAATTATCAGAAATTAAATTTCAACCAGTCGAGGGACTAATATACTCATGCATACCATTCGCATATTGTTGGTATGTATTTTACCCCACTGTTTTACCTTACTGCATCCGCCCCTGATGAGTTTTTCACTTTTTTCTCTTTTATTTATGTGTCAAAGATGCCAATCAGTATATGACGGCTTCTAATCCGCGTAACAAAAACTTTTTAGGTTGTATATATTTCCCCTCATAGTCCTGGTCCTGGAACTGCCATTGAATTTCGAATTTTTGCGTAACTCGAGTATATGAAAATTTTGGGTCAATTATTTGTAAATCTGAATTAGTTTTGTGAAAATCGTACAACAGAGACAAGGGTTATGGAAAATCTAAAAAATACACAAAAATTGTATATTTTGCACGACCTTCTCCTAAAAATAAAAATTTTGAAATTTTCTTTTTCAAAATAAAGTTTAGCAGCAGAGGAATCTATGGCACTTTGAATTTTCAAAATCGGCCGGTTAGATTACGAGATCTTGGGGGGCCGATATTGCCCCCCTTGCCGGAAATAGGGGTAGCCGGGAGCCTGACGGAAATAGGGTTAAAACCCACGTGATAAACATGCTAAGCGTGCTAAACTTTATCAACGTCATCAACAGAATTTCAAACCAAAGTTCCGTAGTGAAGAGTATGGAAACCACTAATTAAAATTTATTGATTATTTTTACTGAATTTCTTATCATGGATTGTTCAGCTCAGGTTCTCTTTTTGGAGATCCAGAATGTGCTGTCAGCTCGTCTTATGTAAAAGAAAAGATTACATATCCCTAAATATTGTTAGGAAAATGAAAATATCGTCACTCATTAAACCCCACAATGCTTGCTCTAAACTAGGCTTATTCAGGTGTTCAACAGTTCTCTTTCGTCTTGGGTGACGTCATGAACTTTGGATGTCTTCAGCAGTCTATGTTCAGTTCTTGGATGTTCAGTTTTCTTGGATGTTCAGTGCGCGCAGCGCCACGGTGCGCACGTGCCGGGCTCTCCTCCCTCGCCCATAGTCCATTGCTTACCTGTTCCTGCGTCTCGAGGGTGTCTTGTGGGTTTGTGGGAGTTTTCGATTGATGGTAAGCGTGAATGCGAAATAGTGCTGATAGTGGCCTAAGTAATTCGGAATTGAAGCATTAACCAACCGGTGAACGAAGAGAATTCAGGGTGAGGTCAGAGATTATCGTATCGCTATGGCCTTACCAGTGCGACCCCAGCGTCCAGTGGTGGTGGTTGTGCGCTCACTTATCCTACTGCACTTGTTGCATGTTCTTATTCGGGCCTCCATACCTGCAACGAGACCGTGGCCTCATCAAACCTTGAGGCAGAGGGCCTCAGCTGTGAGCACTCCACCACTCTACCCAACTGGCGCCAGGTCCAGCGCGCCGGCCGAGCCAGTTCCGCCAGCTCAGCGGTCAGCCACGCCCCCGGCCCCACCACGGCGCACTCGCAGAGGCGGATCCAGCCATCGCGGCCGGCGGGGAGGCGTCAATTGGCGACGTCATGGTGAGACAGCAGACCAGGACCTACTTATTGGACATCTCAACATTCAATCGCTTCGAGGTCATCTTCCAGAACTTCGAAACGACATCAGCCAAACCTATGGATTCGACTTGCTGTATCTAAATAAACCTGGCTGTCACCGGAAATTCCTGATCGCCTTCTTCAAATTGAACGGTACAAAATTCTACGAAGAGATCGACCCACCAACTTGAAACTTCCGAAGGGGAAAGGCGGTGTCGCCGTATATGCCAACGACTACCTTTAGTGTGAACTGCTACCGACCCCGCGCACAGCAGTCCACGGCAGCAATCTCGAAGCTATTTGGACAACCGTCAAAGTAAGCAGCAGTGTGAAGTACATAGTTCGTTCTGTTTACCGAGTGCCAAACAATACTCTTAATCAGCTAAAAAAGGAATTAGACGATTTTGAGTCACAATTTCAGATCATGTGTGGGAAATATGTCGATTTCAAGTTTGTCCTCACCGGGGATTTTAACCACTGCTTGCGTAAGGAACAGTGTGAGTGTAGGCCTCAGTTGCGACAGTTATTTGAAAATTACAGATTCAGCATTGTTAATACAACTCGTAATACTTACCGAACAGCTGGTACCATTCTTGATGTTATTGCCACAAACTGTCCTGAACGTGTCCGTCAGAGCGGCGTGACCAGGTGTCATTTCGGTGGGCCGCATGACTTTACGCGCATTGTACTGCGCGGCCCCGACGCACAGACGCGACAAGTAGCTTGCTTCTGTAGCACTTCATTATATATGTAGCTGCAACAGAGTAATGTGTAGCTGTTTTGTGATTTGGAAAAAATACTGCTGGTAGTGGTTGTTGTTTCATTCAGCCAAGGCAATGGGAGTAGCAGTAGCGGTTTCAAGAAATTGTTAGAGGTGCACGCCCCTGGTCTTTAGTGGCCTTCCTATGCAATATAGTGGAGTGGCAGTTTCATGAATTTGGTAGCGGCGCCCACCTCTGGTCTTTAGTGAGCTGTCCTGAACGCCCTGTCAAGAAGCCTGCTGCATTCTGCACTCTGGCAATTACAAAGTGCTTACATACAGGGTCATGTACATGTTCCTCATAGTCTATTTTGCTGTATGCATCTATCTCTTCTCTGTTGCATATGTTCTAGTCATCAATTATATATTTTTGGTCTGTAGCAAATTATATTTTGTGTGCAAAATATGCCTGTCCAACTCTAAAAAAGTGTTTTGTTTCCATTGTATTTGTCTCAAGTGGCGATCTTCTTTCTCCTGCAGGTTCCCTCGACATCCTAGAGTAAAAGACAAGTGGCTCAGAGCTTGTCGAAGGGAAGCTGTGGGAAACAACTCGGGAGTATGTATTCGGAATTTTCCCGAGGAGGACCTTTCGTGCACTTCTTCTGAAAGGATACGACTGAAGGGAGCAGCAGTGCCTACTCTGCGGGTGAGTACATATACCGCTGAAAGTTGAACTTGATTGTTTGTTTTTGCGCTTTTCGCTTCTTTGTGATTTTTTGCCTTTTAATATCGTTTTTGTTTCTCCTTTTTTGCTTTTTCGTTAATACGTTTTGTCTATTTGTTTTTGTGTTTTCTTTTATTATATTTTTATTGCACACCACTTCGCTTATTGCATTATTGCATTGCTGCTGGATATACGTTATATATATATATATATATATATATATATATATATATATATATATTGATCTATTTGAACCAGTGTTCAATGTATGACATTTTGACGACATCTTGTTGGTGTGAATGCCCTTGGAGACAGGAGCGAGTGGTACAAATTTTATCAATCCCATGCCAATTTGTGAGACAGGTGTGAGGAAGGTGACACTTAAACCAACAAATAAGGTCTGAATGGTTATTAAGACACAGAAGAGGGCCTTATAAAAAAGTCCTTAATTAAATAACTAATAATAGAGGTAACAATGCAACTTTTGGGTAGGAATGGGTACATTTTTCTCCCTGATATGTGGCAGATTGGTGTAAATTTTTGGAGACTGGTGATGCGAGAAATTTACATGACTGGTGCGAGTCGTCTGGCCTGCTGCCATACTTTGCACTGGTAAATGAATTAGTTTCTCCACAGAGGACATGTTCAGGAAAGAGTCTGCACCATTATTAACCTCCCCAGTCAATATTTGAGGAATTGTGAAATAAAATAAATAAGTTATCAATGTAACCTTACTTAAGAGAAGAATCTCCCTGGAAATAAACAAAGTGAAATAAAAAAGTACCTACCTATAACATGTTAGAGGGAGTTTGGTAATTTCATTATGAGTTTTGAAGTGAGATACAAATGCATTAGATCCAATATACAGTTCGACTAGCGTTGAATGGACTTGGCCAGCTGATGGCCAGCTGGCCAGGTCGCTGAAATGAGTGCTCCGTACTAAACCTAATCAAAAATCTGTTTTATAGATTTGTTTGCCCTATAAATACGTTAATGAAGAAGATAAGGTATATTTGCGTCCCGGGCCAAGATATCACGACGATCAGCAACGCGGATGCTACGGTGGGTGTGATTTTAAATGGCGTGAACATCAAAAATTTCCGACGAGAATCGATAAAATGCGTGTGACTAAAGTGGCGCATAGATAGAAACTGCCAAGAAATTCGCCTTTCAAAAGTTGGATGAAAAACGTGATCTTTGGAGCCAAGCACCACCACTTTAGTGGCATATAGGATTTTATTCCCAGTCCAAAAAGTTGGTTGTAAAACGTGACTCTTGGAGCCAAAGCACTTTCGGTGCAATTTTAGGTTTTTAAGAAGAGAACACCCGAAGGGGTCCTGACGGCGGTCGCCTCCGGCCCCTCGTGTTGGGCCAGGTGGGACCTGGGCGGCGGGGACGACTACATTCGGCCCTGCTTCCAAACGACCGCCACCTCTACCGGAGCCGCCTGATGGCGGCCATCCCAGCCGATAAAGATCATATTAAAGAATGCCCAGCGCGAGCTCTTCCTCCGTCAGAATGTCTTTGGTCGGGACGACCCGACAATTCAAGAGGCGCTGGGCGATCCGCCTCGGCTGGCGGCCTTCATCCGGCGGCTGGGACGCCTCTGACGAGGTGCCTCCCATATGGCAGCTGCCGAGTGCCGGAAACATCATCATCATCATCATCACTAGCGTTGAATCGTATTTCAAGTACTGTTGGCTAACCTTACATAACCTACAATTGTTGAAAATCTTTGAAAGCCATAATGACCTGCTGTCTTCTTTCTTTGACGAGCTCGATTTGAGTCTTCACCCGGTCTTTCTCAGGAAGACCAAGTGATAAGTACAAATAAGCACTGGTCTTGTCTTTTTATGTGATTACGGCACCTAATTCCCCATTCCCAAAGCCAGAAAATTCAATCCTCGTCCACATACTTGGCACCTTACCCAACCCGCCCACTCTTCTTTCTGTATTGTGTTCGGGAACAATCACAATAGAGTTGAATCGTACATCAATACGAAGGGAAGCACTTGCCCTACTTACAGGACACAGTACTGATTTATAATGATGTTTGATATAAAGTGTGCGGAAATTTCATACAGAGAGCTTTGAGTAAAACTAAATATGCCAAAAGTGATTTCTCAGCACGCTCTACAAAACTGCTATCTCAGTTCAAAACACGTTATAAAAGTGGGACACTCCCCTTAATCGAATTCGTCTTAACACCAAATGGACATCATTCATCCATAGGCGGATCCAGGAGTGTTCCCCGGGTCGGGTGTGGGTGGATAAAGGCCGGGTAATTTGAAAAATAGTCATATCTAAAAGGTGGGGTAATTTGTGTCTTATCCTACAATTTCTCCTCCCTGAATCCGCCTCTGACATATTGTCGGCATTTGAGCACTTTGCTTGACATCAGAGATATCACACTGTACCTGGCGTGTGGATTTCTGCAAAAAGAAAATATATGAAAACAATTCATATAATTCCCTCCCCCAAATTTCTGACCCTAGAACCACCCTTGAATTTTGAATTTTGCCTATATGAGAGATTGACCATTTCCAAGCAATTCCCTGTCAAGCCATACTAGTTTAGTGAAAATCAAGCCTAAAAGACAAGGGCTACGGATAATCTAAAAAAAGGCAACAACTTTGTATATTTTGAACCCCCTTCCCTCAATTTTTAAAATTTTGATTTTTTTTTACAAATAGAGTTAAGCCTGAGAGGAATCAATCGCAGTTTGCATTTTTGAAATTGGCCTGGTAGATTTCGAGATCTTAGGGGCGGAATCTGTCCCCCCTGTTGGAAATAGGGACAGCCGGGATCCCGTTGGAAATAGGGTTAAGAATGGGGCACACTTACTGCACTCACTTCTATCTCCTGACTGGTGACTTCCTCCCCCCACCCCGCCGGAACGTCAACGG
Source organism: Lepas anatifera (assembly GCA_034440635.1). Classification (NCBI taxonomy): domain Eukaryota; kingdom Metazoa; phylum Arthropoda; class Thecostraca; family Lepadidae; genus Lepas; species Lepas anatifera. The sequence continues at coordinate 21,525 of JAOTON010001857.1, read as the reverse complement.
TGCAGCGATAAATTGATGGTGAGGCACGTACTGGAGGAGTGCCGTGACTTTGAGCTGGAGAGAGAGAGAGAGAGAGAGAGAGAGAGAGAGTGAGAGTGAGAGTGAGAGTGAGAGTGAGAGTGAGAGTGAGAGTGAGAGTGAGAGTGAGAGTGAGAGTGAGAGTGAGAGTGAGAGTGAGAGTGAGAGTGAGAGTGAGGTGAGAGTGAGAGTAAGAGTAAGAGTAAGAGTAAGAGTAAGAGTAAGAGTAAGAGTAAGAGTAAGAGTAAGAGTAAGAGTAAGAGTAAGAGTAAGAGTAAGAGTAAGAGTAAGAGTAAGAGTAAGAGTAAGAGTAAGAGTAAGAGTAAGAGTAAGAGTGAGAGTGAGAGTGAGAGTGAGAGTAGAGTGAGAGTGAGAGTGAGAGTGAGAGTGAGAGTGAGAGTGAGAGTGAGAGTGAGAGTGAGAGAAGAGAGAGAGGAGCGCGGCATTTGCCCGGCTTACCGTCGCTGGAGTCGCTCCTCGGGGAATCTCCTCTGTTAGTTGCTCAGAGACAGGAACATATCTGGGAGAGGTCAATTTGAAGGTTAGACACTCTCCTACGTAGCCGGGTGTCTGTGTGCAGTTTTCTTTATAAAGTGACCACATCGATGTAGTCGTTTAATTCACGTGAAAAAGGGGATTTTTTGTCCCTTTTATCTACTTTGCTGCCATACGCCTGTGCATGTGCCAGATGTTTTTTGCATTTGAATACCTTTGAAGGAAACACGGCACATTTTTAATATTTCACCTGCTGGAGCCCCTGAGGAGTGTTTGTTTGTAGTGTTTGGGCGTCATGTGACCTCGGCTGTCGGTGAGCCCGAAAACCTCAAAGAGGATGAAGATGCTCAAACACCCCGGGCACGATAACAAAGAAAACATTGACTCGGTGAGGATCGAACTTAGTGTTCAGGTTTTGAGACTGGCGCGCTACCTACCACGCAGTATTCTTTTCAAAGCTTTAGTTAGATAGTAAGTAGGCGGAGCAATGTTGGCAGCAGCATTATTATTATGAGTTTTAAAGTGATGTTAAAAATGACCATTTTCTGCGAAGTTTTATTTTAGACCTAAATTAATATTGAACGAATAGACACAATAATAGAAGCTTTCGACGTCCAAAATTATTGAACCCAAAATGAACACCATGTCAGCTTCTTGGCCAATCACCCACAAGTCAGCGTAAAATTTCTAGTTGGTCTTGTGATGCATGATATATGTATAAATGTGTGTATATATATACATATATATATATATATATATATATATATATATAATTTTTCAGGAAGGGAAATACGAAAAAATGTCTAAGATTGATATCTATATTGTGTGTGAGTGCGTGTCTTCTCTGTACTATTAACCGGTCCATATATTATTGCAGGAGGAAGTGGTTGCTCGTAAGCGTGCGATAGTCTTTTTGAATTTTTGTGCTAAAAAATGTGTCATAGCTGAGGATGACGTGACGTCGAAAGCTTACATTGTTGTGTCTATTGTTTCAATATGAATTTGGGTCTAAAATGAAAATTACTTGGCAGTTAAATCATTTTAACATTACTTTATTACTTTAGTTAGGTGTTAGTTTTCATTGTAGTACCTATACCTTAACACGCACAGTGGAGGGGCACCTAAAGTGCCCTCCAGCTATTTTCCAAGGTGGCCGCAGAAACGTTCGCCGTCGGAAAATGCTACTTGGTCACATTTGTTTTAGAATCTATGAGCGCGTCGATTGGTGAAAGAGTTTTGAAAGTCGATCCTACTTGTGTCATCACCGGAAAAAAGTGAGGGGGCCAGTCAAACTTAAACCTGATGCTGATAACAAACTTTCTACGTTGGAACCAAACATTTTTCGGATTTGGGCTCCTCGTTGCCTACCGCATCGGCTAGTGATAATATCCCGTTTTCTCCCATTTTGATTGGGATCAGGACATTTTTGGCCACAAAGTGAAGTTGGGGAACAGGCTCCCCTTTTCGACGCTTATGAGATCGGTCAATAATTTCTTGACTCATAGGCTTTCAAATTCGGGCCTATATTTTGAGACTGTCGCAATGGCGCGGTCGCACCAGTTCACCTGCACTGTAGACCGAGTAGTAACGTCATAACGTAATACAATCAGGTTATATGTCAGGGTGAACCCTCATGAAGGTCAAGGTCAAGGTCAAAGGTCACAGGTCAAGGTAGTTAGCCCCAGTATTCCGGTCAGATGGCATTATTCAGTATAACGCATGCTATTTTATGACTTCATAGTTAAGTCTATTCAAGGTCAAGGTCACCGGTCAAGATAAAAGGTATTTTTAAGGTCAAACCTTTATCTCACACCCAACGGCTGCTATAGTGCCAGTTATAGTGTACATTACTGGACACAGGTCATATTGTGTCATAGGTCATTGATTTTGCATGAACTGGACCTTAAAATTTCTGAGAACATTTTGCAGGATTCCCTCTACGGCTTTAGTCCACTTTTGGTGTAGGCATTCCGGTTTTTTCTACGTAATCACGACACATCCCAATAGGTCTCCAGCACGGCCCAGATTTGAACTTAATGACTTCGTTTGACCTTGAAGATATTGACCCAGGGCAATGAAACTTTTCAATAAGGTAGATCACCATCGCCCCCACCCACCCTTCAATCGGCGTTTTTCTGCCTCGCTTGGTTTCCGGGATCTGCGGGTGGGGGCACTTTAGGACCCCTCCCTCCACTACGACACCAGACCCCTCTCCACTGCGTGTGTTAAGACAAGGAGACAAGATTAAACTTTTTCACCAAGCTTTGTCTATTCTCACATGTATTGTCCCTCCTCCCACGCCCATCCAAAACGGCAAGTGTATTCTTCAAATCAGGCCTCCGTAGCGCATTAGGCAGCGCGTCAGTCTCATAATCTGAAGGCCGTGAGTTCGATCCTCACCGGGGGCAGTTTTCTTTGTCATCATTATCGTACACGGACTATTTGAGCACTTCAACTGCTGACGTCATTCGGAATCTATGACAGCACTTAGTAGTCTCAATGCTCCATGATCTAATAAGATAGTAGTTTTCTCTGACAATGTTTAGGGATATGTTACTTTTTAATTAAGACCAGCTGATAGCACATTCTAACTCTGAAAAGAACGTCTGAGCTGATCAATAAATCATAAAAGATGACGAAAGAATGACGAAACTTCTGCGTCCGATAGGTTACGTGAACTTGGTATGAGAATTCCTACGCTTTTGACTGGTCAATTGTGATTTATTTTAAGTCTTTTATTTCTTTTTCAAAAGAGTTTTGGAATGTTGTTTTTCATAATTATTTTTTGCGGTGGTTCAAGGTTCAACACCACTGTTTACGACAGATATGACCTAATGTTTGGAGGAGAAATTGATGGTCATGGCCGAGGCTGCGTCATTTGATCGATAGAGGTGAGTGAGAACTATCGATCAAATGACTAGATAAGTCGTCTAGAAACGTTAATTTTTGGGAGCGATTTTAAACGGAGATACGCGAAAAAATTATTGTGGTTTCTTGCTATTTGAAAAATTCTGATTACGAAACTATCAATTATTTTTGTATCTTCGGCAAAATTTTGGGAGGCCACTCACATATTATCGAAATAGGTTAAAAGTTCCAATAAAATGCTGAAACCTTTACCCATCACTTACTTTTCGAAAACTATTTAAAGTTGAAAAGCAATGTGTTTTGTAATACAAATGTCTGTTCTTCTGTATTTGTATTTGAATTAATTTTAAAAAGCTTTTAAAAACTACAAAATGAATTAGTTCGCCCTAGAAATGGAAAAACATAATTACTCAAGTCTTCAGCGGTTTCGTACCTCGGGTCTTGAGTCATTTTCTGCTTCAGCCCCAGGATGACAAAACTTTTGCGTCAGATAGGTCACGTGACCCTGGTTTGAAAATTCCTGTGCTTCTGATTGGTTAATTGTGATTGCTTTTTAGCCCTATATTTTTGTTTCAAGAGAGTTTTGGAATGTTGTTTTTCTAAAGTAATTTATCTGTAGTAGTTCAAAGTTCTACATCACTTTTAGGATAGATATGACCTAATTCTTAGTGAAATTGATAGCCTTAGCCGTGTGTACGTCATATACACCGATATAAGGTGCACCGGTAAAGTCGTCTAGAAATGTTGACTTTGAGAGCAAATTTTAAGGCATTTGCAGGCCGAATTCGCAAAAATGAGAATAGGATTTCTGAAACAACTTTTTGTGACCTTTTGATCTAGCCAATAAAATTTGTTTCGCGTATCTCCCTTTGAGGCATTTGGAGGCTAACTTCGCAAAAATAAGAAAAGGACTTCTGAAACAACTTTTGTGACCTTTTGATCCAGCCAATACAATTTTTTCGCGTATCTCCCTTCAACTGCGATACAAAATACTGTACCACCTGCCCTTACTTTATAATACTGTCCCGCAATACCGACCGATAGCATACTGTCCTGTATGACCTCCGCTGCAGAAGGATATACTGGAGTACAACAGTTTAGGGGAGACCGGGGCTGGTTGAATCATTTTTAACTTTTTCCTCCGTAGCTAATAATCCACAACATCTATCGAAAATTGGATACCACCATTCAAAATATAGTTCTTTTCCCCACCAAACGACAGTTAATCTTTTCCCAAAAACAAATACATTTTACCACAATATACTTTTGAAATCAGCTCTGCACCTGATGCAAACTGCCCCCATGCCGGGGTAAGTTGCATCAGTCCCCGGGCAGCTTGCATCGTGAGGAATTAATGCACAGAAACACAATACGTCAGATTCGCTTTATTGGTATAGTTTCTCGAAAGTGACGTGCTCCTCTCCCACTTTCGACGCCCATGCCAATAATTATTGCAATAATACATCCTTATGACTATTCAATTTTCCCATAAACAAAACTAAGCGCCGGGGTAGGTTGCAACAATGTTTCAACCTGCCCCGAAAAATGATTCGTTTTGCCCCGTCCCTGCCCTGAATCAATCGTGGCGCCAAATATTGCACAAGCCAAGAGGTCCCGCCAAAAGTCTTTGCCTCAATTGAAGACTGGAGAAACACGCTTTAACCTGCCAGGCTTATGACCAGCGTGCATGTTATCTTGTGTTTCATTTAAAACGTAATGTAACAGACTAAAAAATACTTTCACCCTAAAAAATGAGTTTTTGCCTCCTCACCTGGCATCGGCCGACCGCCTTCGCTGGTTTCTTCAGCGGAAAAACATTGCGCGTGCGCGGTTCTAGTGGGCCCGCTTAAACTGTTTCTAGTGAATATTTTTTATTTACAGCCCCTGACGCATTCAACCCGTGATGCAACCAGCCCCGGTCTCCCCTACTGTTGGGAGCACGGCACCGAGATTTGAGTCATGCAAGACTGCATAAATGTAAGAACAAATCGGACTTTAAACTTCAAAAGTCAGTGAGCATAAAACTGCCTGTCAGAAGTGGGATTCGAACCCACGCCCGGAGAACCGGACTGCGACCTGAACGCAGCGCCTTGGACCGCTCGGCCATCCTGACACGACACTGAATGTAAACAATTTTACTTCAGGAGTGTAACTTTGTATACTTTTAGGGGTGCACGAGCACCCCTAAAAGTTTCGAAAGCACCCCCTAAACTTCCAAAAGCACCCCTAAAACAATTCAGCGACATTCTAATCGAGCCTAATGTCAGGATTATGTAGAGAGTACCACCGCCGTGGCACAGTTGGTTAAGGCGCCTCATACTCATACTCATTTACTTCTTCTTTTACAGAACATCATTACATGTGCAGCCCCAATTGGTGCAAAAGCGCCGAAGCGCTTAGATCGTGGCACCGTTTGGATGTCGAAGCTGCAATCACGGTAGCGCCGCCGTAGGTCGCACCACCCACGCACCGCCCCCGCACGGGCCACGCACTACGCCGGGCCGGCTGAACGGTCGGCCGCTCACGACTGTCAGTTGCCAGTTCAGGCAAACCTCCGGCTGCTGCTTATAAAGCGGGAAACCTCCCGAGCTACTGCGCGCTCATTGCCTGGGTGAAGGGAAAAGCCAGAAAGAATAACGTCGATTTTAAGCTTACGGTGTAGGTTTTCAAATTGTCTGTTAATTATTGAGCTAATGTTGTTCATCATAATTTGTCTCTGTATAATAAATTTTGGACATTGTAGAAAAAAATGTTCCGTTCCCTCCCAGCTATAACCGCAGTCGCAGCAAGGTGATTCAGCGATTTGGACTTGGTACAAATGACCGTTTAATTTGGACATGCCTACTCTTAGCCGAGCTAAGACAATTCTCGATTTTGGAGCCGAAATTGAAGTACTTAGGTGGATCGTATTTTTTGTAGTGTTTTTCTAGTTGTTGTTTGAATGTGTTGTGAGACTGTAATTCTGAAAGGTGTCTAGGTAGCTTGTTGATAGGTTTTATTGTGCTGGGTAGGAATGAATACGAACATTGCACGGGAGACATTGGGCGGCAGGGTGTCACCTATGTCATTTACCATGACGGCGAACAGGGCTACAGATAAAACACTCCCCTGTGCCGTGCCGTTCTCTTGTGTGTGCTCCTAGTGCAAAGAACTCCCAATTCGAAATCTGAACCGCCTGTCCCTTAGAAAATTGAATGGAAACCAGTCGAGATGGGCTCGCACTCCCATGTCAAAACGGCAAAACCCATGGCAAAACGGGAAGCGTAAAACAGTTCGCGGGCCTCCGTAGCGCAGTAGGCAGCGCGTCAGTCTCATAATCTAAAGGCCGTGAGTTCGATCCTCACCGGGGGCAATGTTTGCTCTCTTTTCTATCTGTTTTTTTGAGCATTTCAACTACTTACATCATTTGATGTGCATGGCGTCACTTAACAAGAGGAAACGGATGAAAACTTCCTAAATAAGTCCTGTTAAGAACAAGTGTTGTGGGCTCTAAGGAGAGATAAACGTTACATTTTCCTGTGAATATTTAGCGATATGATATTCTTGAGTTAGGACCAGCTAAGCATACATTCTAACGCTGGAATAAGCGATACCAGAGTTGAGTATTAAATAATTAAAAATATGTGAAAATGACAAGTATATTTTAGGGGTGTTACGTGCTCCTGAAGGTGCGCGGTTCTTCACACCTGGGTCACACATCACCCACCACTTGATATGAGCCTGATAAAATGAAAATACTTGGTAGCCTCTGTGCAACATAAAGTTGGTGATTCCCTCATAACCGGGGAAAGTTCTGGGCTCTGCTGGTTGCACTCACGAAACTGTGCCGCACTGCCCCTAACTGCAGAATACTGCCACGCAATACCTAACTGATAGCATACACTCAAAACCGCTCAGGAGAACTCTGCCACAAACTTTACGCATAAGATGTGAGTGGCGTCACTTTTTCTATCCCGATACCTCATTGAGTTCTTTGCATTTCGGCGGAAAAGTGTAAGAAGCCCCACGTATCTTTCGGATAAGAACCCATTGGGACTGTTCTCAGGCGAGAACCGGCACTCAAATGCATTGTTTTTTAGTTTCTTCGTAAAGAACCCAAAGAAGGGATAGCGGTTTCGAACTACTCGGGAATGGTCTCAGCTGATTGTGTGCGTGCGTGACGCTGCGGAGCTGCATCGTCATGGCAACACAACGACGCGACAGCGGCAGTGGCGGATCCAAGGGGGGGGCAAAAAAGGCATTTCCCCCAAACGGAAAAGCTCGGGGCTAAACTATGTTTTGCCCCCCAAAGCGATCGACCTCCTTTTTCCCCCCCACTGATTTTCAGTTTATAAGCAAGATTTTGGTACTTCAACTCTCAACTTCAAACAGAACCAGTTAAGTTCAGGGTAAATATTGGGGTTCGGATAGGAAAAAAGTATTTCGTGCCCACATTTCCCACCCTCTGACGTTTTTGTTTGCTTTTCGCCTCTAAAGCCTCAGATTTTCCGACAGGTTAGCGCAATTTTTCACTGCGTGTTTTTTTCCTACTTTGGTTTGCCCTACCCAAACCGACCGGCTAGATCCGCCACTGGACAGCGGATGGTTCATTTGCAATAGGAAGCTTCGGGAGTGGAGCATCTGGCGCCTGTTTTGTTAAGGTAAGTGTGACGGCACTTTGTTAATTGGTAACAGCTGTCGTTTATGGTAACTAAATGTGGTTACTGGCCTGTGGAAAATTTGCATTGTTGTAAAAAACTGTGTTACCACCGATCCTGTGTGGCAAACTTGGCAAAACGTTCCGGATGGGGCCAGCCCTGGAAAAATGTAAAAAACGAAGTGTTTCTGAAGAAAAAAGCAGAACGTTTTGCGCCTTGAAGGATTGAAAAATTTCAAGGACGAAGTGTTTCTGAAGAAAAAAGCAGAACGTTTTGCGCCTTGAAGAAGGATCACGGGATCCACTGGCGATGTGCAGTTAGGTTGACTTTACCGTCTTCCTGTGAGAGGCGGGGTTTGGGAAGGAGGGGGGTTGGTTTTGTCCATCCGTCCATAGGCAGATCTTGAATTGCCGATCAGGGAGAGACACATGTTCAGGGCGTCATCCAGACCTGGGGGACGCCAATGCCACGGGCGACACAAATATATCCACTGGGCGCCAAATCCGATCGCGATAGCGCTTATTCTTGCTTCCCGGGAAGGAAGCGACATTTATGGGGGCCCATTGACCTTTCAGAAAGTGTCATTGATCTCTCAGGGGGCATCGATCGTAGGTTGGCCGAAGTCGTGGCAAAAGTCTTGAAAAAGTCTCTTTGTCCCATAGATCGGTCTATGCATCCCTCATATTTCTCTGATATATCTTTAAGATAAAGCTGGTAAAATATAGCTTATGAACCGGCATCTTAATGCTCAAATAGAACAGACCAGTGGCGGATCCAAGAGGGCTCAACCCCCCCCTTAGAAATGTCCGAGCCCCAATAGTAAATGCATAGCAGGATGCTGTCCGAGGTACTGACGGGGCAGGCTCCCAGTCCCCCCCTCCCTCATATGAAGTCCTGGATCCGCCACATTAAGTCAAACGTTTGGGTGTTTTTGCTCCATTTTTCGTTTGTTTTGAGCAGACTCATTTCCTTTTTCAGAGGCAGAACAAGTGGCGGCCATAAAAAGCCTGCTCGGAAGGGACTGCTGGGCTAGGTGGTTCGTCAGAGCTGAAGATCGAGGAGGTCAGCTAAGTCCTCGGAGATCAGCAGCTTTCAGAGGAGATGCGGGATGTGAGTGGGCCACACGCAAAGCCCCGTGCGTTTGTGAACAGATCTCTTCTTCTATCTGCAGGCATAAGGGGCTGATCATAAGTTATGCCACCTCTATAGGGGCGTTGGACCTCCCTACCGACGCAATGTGCCTGCAATCTGCCTTGTTTTGTCGCCATGTGAGTCCTTAAGAGTCTATACAAATATGTCTATCAAAGATGTATTATACATATTTGATTGAACACCAGTGCATTGTATTAACTTGGGCGTTATTTTCCAGGCCTTACCACACCAGTTTCACTTCTTAGGCATCCCATTCTTTTTGAGAAGTGACGGTTACGTATGCCCATTTTCAGCTTTGTTCTGTATGGATTATCCGTTTTTCTAAGTGCTTAACAGTTTGGCTGAGCCTAAAACACAAGGTCATGTTTTTATTAGCTCTACCACAGGGGAGCTTATTAAAAACGTGACTTAGCGTACGGCATTAGACTAATTGCTAAATGCTACGAATAAACGGATAATTTACGCGAAGCTAGCGGTTTTCCTCCTTTAAGCGCCTTATGAAAAAATCTTAGTGCGTCTTCAAGAAGAAAGGTAGTCGTTCCCAGAGTAGACGCAGCGTGAAAATTTCGAGAATTTATTACTTCTTGGAAGATGGATACGGCTTCTTCTAGAAAAACTCTAAAAACCGGAAAGGATACTCACAGAATATTCTTACTTATGAATTCTCCTGAAAGAAGTGAAACACGTTTCACCGAAGAACACAAAGAAGTGCATCACGTCTCGACATGAGAACCCCAATCAGTGTCGTTGAGAACCCTGACAGGTCTTAAAATTTGCTGTTCGATTATTGATATGGTGCAAGTTAAGTGCAAGAACTGTACGGATCCTCCACCGGTTTTCAGTGCAACATACCGTTTCGCATCGCTTCCGCTCTAGGATTCTGTACCACAGCGGAGGGGGAGGCCGAAAATGACCATGAAACAACGAAAAACGGAATGAATTGATTTTATTCTGTCCTGCACCAAACTGACACTAAAAATTATTTTAAAACATCAGTTCGACTCCGGGCGGAACTGCTCGGGGAGGAGAGGATGAGATCGAGGGTTTCCTAAAGAAAAGCGTCGTGTCTTGCTTTATTTATTAGTTTGAAACGTGAAATATGTTTTAAAAGGAATTTTACATCTTCAGAATGGGATTTGATCTGAGATAGCCATGTGATGGAGCATGTCCAGAAACCACTGGATCGATATTTCATTTGTCCAATAACTTTCCCTGCGTGTGGAAAAGGTTGAAAATCCAACCCCTGCCGACCCAGTTTTCTCCGGATGTGACGTCATGCTCGTTATGCGTCAGGAAAGTGACGTCTGCTCAATTTATGCTGCACGTGCTGCGCGAAACCTTTAAAACTGACGCGCTTAACATGCTAAGGGTTGTAAATTGTATAACTGTCACCAACGGAATTTCAAATCCTAGCTGTGTGGCAAAGAGTATGGAAACCAATAATTGGGATTTGTTATTATTTCTACTGCATTTTTGTCATCTATTGTTCGGCTCAGGCATTCTTTTGCAGTGCCTGTATGTACTATCCGCTCGTTTTAATTAAAAATATAACATATCCATAAATATTGTCAGGAAAATGAAAAGCTCAATTTCCCAACGTCTGCTCAATTTCCGCTGCGAGTGCTGCGCGAACCCTGTAAATGTGGCATCTTGGTCGAATCCAGGAATTTAGTTTAATTAGGGGTATTTTTAGCTGAAAATTTTGATAAAGTACATGATTTCTCTGAAAATGTACAATGAGCTCAATATTTTTATTTTAAAATGCTTCTCTAGGGTGAAAATAAACCTCTGCCTGTGGATGACGTCATGACCTGGCAACTACTACCATATTCTATAGGCTTCAAGGGTTTTAATTGGCTGATTACTCACGGTGACGTCAGCGCTGTCGTCACACCGACAGCTGACAACTGTGGCCGCCTCGCTGGGGTACATTTGGGGTACATATCAGGTAGCTTTCTAGCTTTTCTCCACGGAAATTTTGAGTTTCAAGGCAAATGATGTATTGGGTACCAGGTTTTCCGGCATGCTTTAAAACTTTTAAAATCACGTGATGAAGGTGCCGCATTGCCTTTAAAACTCACGTGATAAACATGCTAAGCGTGCTAAACTTTATTAACGTCTTAAACGGAATTTCAAACCAAAGTTCCGTAGTGAAGAGTATGGAAACCACTAATTAAAATTTATTGATTATTTTTACTGAATTTCTTATCATTCATTGTTCAGCTCAGGTTCTCTTTTTGGAGATCCAGAATGTGCTGTCAGCTCGTCTTATGCAAAAGAAAAGATTACATATCCCTAAATATTGTTAGGAAAATGAAAATATCGTCACTCATTAAACCCCACAATGCTTGCTCTAAACTAGGCTTATTCAGGTGTTCAACAGTTCTCTTTCGTCTTGGGTGACGTCATGAACTTTGGATGTCTTCAGCAGTCTATGTTCAGTTCTTGGATGTTCAGTTTTCTTGGATGTTCAGTGCGCGCAGCGCCACGGTGCGCACGTGCCGGGCTCTCCTCCCTCGCCCATAGTTCATTGCTTACCTGTTCCTGCGTCTCGAGGGTGTCTTGTGGGTTTGTGGAGTTTTCGATTGATGGTAAGCGTGAATGCGAAATAGTGCTGATAGTGGCCTAAGTAATTCGGAATTGAAGCATTAACCAACCGGTGAACGAAGAGAATTCAGGGTGAGGTCAGAGATTATCGTATCGCTATGGCCTTACCAGTGCGACCCCAGCGTCCAGTGGTGGTGCTTGTGCGCTCACTTATCCTACTGCACTTGTTGCATGTTCTTATTCGGGCCTCCATACCTGCAACGAGACCGTGGCCTCATCAAACCTTGAGGCAGAGGGCCTCAGCTGTGAGCACTCCACCACTCTACCCAACTGGCGCCAGGTCCAGCGCGCCGGCCGAGCCAGTTCCGCCAGCTCAGCGGTCAGCCACGCCCCCACCACGGCGCACTCGCAGAGGCGGATCCAGCCATCGCGGCCGGCGGGGAGGCGTCAATTGGCGACGTCATGGTGAGACAGCAGACCAGGACCTACTTATTGGACATCTCAACATTCAATCGCTTCGAGGTCATCTTCCAGAACTTCGAAACGACATCAGCCAAACCTATGGATTCGACTTGCTGTATCTAAATGAAACCTGGCTGTCACCAGAAATTCCTGATCGCCTTCTTCAAATTGAACGGTACAAAATTCTACGAAGAGATCGACCCACCAACTTGAAACTTCCGAAGGGGAAAGGCGGTGTCGCCGTATATGCCAACGACTCCCTACAGTGCGAACTGCTACCGACCCCGCGCACAGCAGTCCACGGCAGCAATCTCGAAGCTATTTGGACAACCGTCAAAGTAAGCAGCAGTGTGAAGTACATAGTTCGTTCTGTTTGCCAGTCGGTGCCTGCCCGCGCGCGAGACCGGTCGTGTCATGACCCGCTCCGCCCCCGGGCTCTAGCCAGCGGACTGACGGGGTGCGGGTCTCCGCTCAGACGCCGATGAGTGGTTACAGGAATCACCAGTGCATTAGCCAAATGTGATAACGGAACGCCTCGGTGCTGCATGGTGACTGAGAAGTGTACAGTGATTTATGAATTTGTGCAGCATCGATTAGAACGAGAAGTCCTCCTGTGCTGTAGCGAACAATTATGTCCATATCAGAAAGTGATCTAGAAGTTGGGATAGACTCTGTGTTTAATGATGACCAAGCGTGTGCCTCAGACAGCTCTACGGGTGGAAAAAAACGACAGCTATCGGTGACAGAAATGACCCGGAAAATTGAGATGAAAAGACAGAAAAATCTACCTCCTGGAAGAAAGTCTCCAGCAAAGGGTGAGTCCAGCTCTGCGCCGCCTGTCACTCTTGAGGCAATCAAGGAACTCGTTGAGGCAGGAAATAATCGTGTTATCGCAGCTTTTGAGAAGAAGTTTTCCCAACTAGAGAGGAGAATCGAGATTTTGGAATCGGAGAAGTTTGATAAGGATGTGGCCATGGACAAATTGTCTCGAACTCCAGCAAGAAAAGGCAAACAACAGAGACTTGGCTGAGAGGCTAGAATCGATAGACGCAAACCGACGCCTGTCGTCGCTTATCCTAACGTGCAGTGATTTCGGTGTGCGCACGACTGGGGAAGACATCATCCAGAAGTCTGTCGAAATCCTGAATCGGAGGTGCAGTGACTTGGATCTTGACATAGACCAAATTCAAGCAGCTCATCGCCTCCAGGATGATCACAAAGTGATTCTGAAATTTATCAGACGTCACGTGCGTGATGCAGTCTTTGACCGACGCTTTGATCTTTCACGAAGATCTGGTATAGGTGGAGTCACCTGCCGTTCGTCTCCTAACTCTCAGAAGTTAGCTCCCCTCTATCTTTCTGAGTCATTGACTCCCTCCAATCAGCGTCTTTTCCGGCTTGCCCTTGCGGCACGGAAACCCGAGAACGGCGAGAAGCTCAACACCGTCTTCACCCGACGCGGGGGCGTGGTGTGCAGGAAAACCTACAAAGGTGTCAACATCCACATCCGCGATGAAGCCCACCTGCGCTCTGTGCTCGGGGGAGAACTCCCCTCTCTCTCCGAGCGGCCCCCTCGGGGACAACGTGACGCTGCCGCCGGTGCTGCGTTCTCGCGCGGTCGGCCGAGGGTGGGGCAGACCGTGCCCGTGGCGCGTGTTGCTGACGCTGCGAGTGGTGGGAGTGTTGTTGCCGGCGCCGTGGGTGGTGAGCACGGTGCTCCGTCTTCGCTTGTGAATGGGACCGGAACAAACTTCAAGGGATCCAGAACTTCGTCTCAGCCGGCCTCGTCTGCCGTCTTCCCGCCCGCTGTTCCTAGTTCAGGGAAGATGCTGGTGGAGGTTCTTCGTCCACCCAGCTGACTGGCGCGCCGGAGCCGTCCACGGCTGTGTGGGGGACGAGGCGCTGATACCGTAGCGTTTCGAACGGAACTCAGTCTTCTACTTCGGCGTTCCTGTGATTTTCGTCTCCATTCTGTTCGGCTGCAGCTGAACGACGTGAAACGGCCGGGCTCCCCCGTGACCGACCGGCCTGTTTGCTATCACCTTACGCTTGTGCATGGCGAACCACTTCTGACGTCATTACACGCAGAATTTCCCGCTCTGCTGGGTAAGGGGGAGTCCGAGGGGGAGTCCGGCCTCTCGCTCGACATTTTGTTAATGACCATCGTTCCAGTGCCTGTAGTCGTATCTAATCATGAATAACACCATTTTGTTGAGTCTAACCACATTTCAGACAAAATAGTCATGTACCAAAATAGTCATGTGCAACTTTCCCGAAATCACTCTTGCTGCATTAGCAAGTAGGTACTTGTGATCCTAGGTAAAATAATTGCATAGTTAACAATGTGGGTAAGATGCACTGCAAAATGTTCTAACGCGTGAAAGATCGGCGACCAAATCACTTTCTTTTGATGCTTCATTTACCAGGACTCCTAACATTTGATGGGGACTTAAGTACCTACTTTGTGCTGCGTACAATGCCTTTGTTTCTGTTCTGCCAATATTTCTGATGTGCTAGTATCCTGGTCTGCCGATCTATATATGATGTTCGCAGGGACTCTGGCGCGGACGGATCTGACGCGGCGCCGAGCTGCTCTTTTCCCACCGTCGTGCAGGCGTCTTGAACCACATCGGGACACCTCAGATGTTCTTCTGGTTTGAGGCGGCGGCCGCGGCGGATCCGTCCGCGCTGAGAGACAGGGAAGTGTTGCGTGAATTCTGCGTGGTTACATTGAGTCGATGGCTGTAGCTACTAACGAGCACTTGTATATGTATGGAGATGAAATTGTTCTACTAAATTTGTATTGGGGCGCAGCAGCACATTAGCCCTTGTCGCCTTACTTGTAACGTGTCACAACATGGTGAACGATAACGCCACCTATAATCCAACTCCAGAGCTAGTGTTAGAGGTGTCTGTGACCGCCAGTAGGGGACTGACCCGAATCGTCACCTCCCGACATGACAAGTGATATGTATGAATGCGTTTACGTGGAGCTATTGACTGAAATTGTTGCTTGTTCTTCCTGGAATATTTGGAAAAATATCTCAGCTGCTATGGAACATAGGGAAACTTGAAGGACGGGACAGACCTCTCGTTGTTTAGATTATTATTTGAGCCCCGTACCCCGGCAACTGGCCATTATGCTCTTTGGCCTTTTACGCGTGGCGAGGTGCCTCGTCCCTCATATCGTGGGGGATTTAAAGATAAACAAAATCGCAACCGTAGCTGACCAGCAGCGTTCACGAGGACTAGGAAATTTACTCGGCTTTGATATGATGTTCAGATGTATGTGTAGAGTAAGTAGGCTCTTTAATGACCTAGCCTACGAAATTTACTTTAACGAACTTTGATGATCTCTGATTTCAACGTCTTAACTTTCAATGTCCGTGGGATACGGGATTCAACGAAACGAAGGTCAATTTTTCGGCACATTCATACAAAATACCCAAAAAGCCACATCGTTCTCCAAGAGACACACTCATCACCAGAAATTGAGTCCATTTGGAGGAATGAATTTGGGGGAGAAATTACGTTTTCCCATGGAAGTTCTACAAATCAAGGGGGCATAGCAATTGTTGTACCACAAAGCATAGCAGGAGCAACACAACTCTTATATCGCAGTGAAAGTGGCAGAATATTAGCAGTTAAAAGAAAACATAAGCAACTTGATATAACAATAATAGGAGTATATGGGCCATCAAGCAATCTCTCGCACGAAAAACTAGGCTTTCTTCAGGAGCTACGGATGACTTTGCTTAATTATGGTACAGGATGCGATGTAATTTTGGGGGATTTTAACATTCGTCTAGATGAGGACGACACTGAGATTTCTCGGGAGTTAAAAGCCATCCTAAATGCTTTTTCACTCAAGGATGTATGGAAAGAGACTCATAGGGATAGGGTGGGATTCACTTGGCATAAGCCTAATCATAAGAAACAGTCAAGACTAGATTATATATTCATCTCAAATTCCCTTTTTAATTCTCATGTAATTAATTCTAGCATCGAGGCTGGTATTCATAGTGACCACAGTTGCGTCACCTTGGCTATGAAACCTCGCGCAGAATGCAGAGGACCGTCTTTATGGAAGTTTAATAATTCTCTTCTAGATAACGAGGAATTCCAAGAAATAGTTAAAGCTGAAATTCACAAATGCAAGAATAGATTTGGAATATACGATCATGAAATGAGTTTGGGAATAAAAATAGAGCTTCTCCTGAGCAACATCCGGCAAATAAGCATGAAATGCGGGAAACAAATCGCCAAAGAAAGAGTAAGAGAAGAACTTGAGTCCGAGAAACGCATATCAGATTTTGAGAAAGACCTAAGCACTTTAAGTGAGCAGGAACTTAAAACATACGGAGAAATTAAAGATAAACTAAATGATCTAAAACTTAAAAAAGCAAGAGCGGCAATGCTTTTTCCAGAGTTCGCTGGATGGAGGAAGGTGAACGACCTACTAAATACTTTTTGAACCGATGTAAACAGTTATCTGCTGAAAAGGAAATCACAGAAATTATTGAAGGGGATAACGTTATTACGGGCAACAAGCAAATTTTAGAGACTTGTGCCCAGCATTTTGAAAAGCTGTATGCCAAAGGTGAAGGAGCGACTGATGCAGAAAAAATAGCTTATATTATGGAAACACCCTTACCACGGTTGTCGTGCATTGACAAGGAGAAATGCGAGGGAGATGTCAGCCTAGATGAATGTAAATTTGCTTTGGGAAGGATGGCCAAAAACAAATCCCCGGGAGTAAGTGGATTTACTCCAGAATTTTTGATACATTTTTGGGATGATTTAGGGGACTTGATTGTTCAATATATCAATGCATCACGTGATGGAGAATTATTCATTACGCATAGAAGAGGGATAATAACATTAATACCGAAGAAGGGGGACCAAAGACTGCTAAAAAACAAGAGACCGATATGTTTACTCGATGTGTTCTATAAATTGATTGCAAAAATTGTTTCTATTAGAATTTCGACGGTCATTTCAGGGTTAATAGGCAAAAACCAGACTGGATTCATACGTGGACGCAATATTGGGGAAAACATAAGACTTATTCAAGATATAATAGATTATTGCAATGATGATAAACTCTCCGGTATGTTTTTGTCCCTTGATTTTGCAAACGCATTTGACCGGCTCGACCACGATTATATTATTCATACTCTAAGGGCGTTTAATTTTGGGGAAAGCCTTATTAGCTGGGTCAATCTACTAATTCGCAACGTTAGCGTAGCAATAGTCAATAATGGTTATACGTCACGCTGGATCCCGGTAGAAAGATCTGCACTGCAAGGATCTTGTATAAGTTCATTCATTTTCATTTTGGCGGTAGAAGTTCTTGCAATAAGGATTAAGCAGAATATTAATATCCATGGAATAAAAATATCAAACGAAGAACATAAAATAAGCTTATACGCCGATGATACAAACTTATTTTTGCTAGATAAAAACTCTGCAATAGAAGCCTTTGCCGTTCTGAAGGGATTCGAGCAGATCTCAGGACTTAAATTGAACTTGGAAAAGTGCAAACTAATGTGGTTGGGAAAACTCAAGAATAACACTGAGCCAATTAATAACATTAACCCCGTAAAAAAGATAAAAAGCCTAGGCATAGCATTTAGCGCGTCATTATCTTGTGACCAAGAAAATGCTGAATCGGTATCCAAAGCAATCAGCACAACGTTAAACATTTGGCAGCAAAGGACTTTGACCATCAAAGGTAGAATTACGATATCAAAATCACTTCTTATCTCAAAAATGGTCTTTATGGGCAGCACAGGTATGATTCCAAAAAATATCAGAGGGAGATACAAAGCAAAATCATGAAATTTATCTGGAGAGGTAGACCTCCAAAAGTGGCTCGAACAGTTCTCTGTCAACGGATAAAAGATGGGGGCTTAAACTCAATAAACCTAGAAAAGCTTTGCATCTCTCTCAAGCTGGCTTGGGCAACCAAAATTTTTACAGATGAGCAGCCCCTCTGGGTGAAGCTCTTTCAGGCAAGAATAGGAATATATAATCTGACCGACTTGTTTAAGACGTATATGAACAAAAAAACTATCAATTCTTTCCGAATTGCAAAATTTTACAAAGAAGTATTAATAGAGTTCCAAAAATATACATATAGGCCTCTTGTAGAATCGAAGGACGTGCAGAAGGAACATCTGTGGTACAATAGCCAAATTAAACTGAAAAATAGTGACAGCTTTAAGAGCATGTACCCAATGAATATTAAAATAATAGATGACATTCTTGATAACAATGGAAACATAATGGGGTACACAGACTTTAGAAGAAAATATCCTAACACTCACACAAATTTCTTAGCTTACCAGAGACTTAAGTGCGCCATCCCAAACCTTTGGCTTAATCTCTTGCAAAACGGGAATTACAGACCACTCACAGAGGCCGAAAGAGAGGAATCCTACGAAATAAAACTTAGCGAAAATTGGATAGCAGCAAAAAATGTAAAAAGCAAACAATTCTACTTAGATCAAATACCTATACAAACACCGACCGCACAAATACGTTGGGAAGGGGAGGGATGTAATTTAAACTGGAAACAAGTGTATGAACTACCTTATCAGTGTACAAGGTCAACAAAATTACAATCGTTGCAATTCAGAATTCTACACAGATACATTCCCACAAAAAGGTATCTGTTCTTAAGGGGGGTATCCGATTCTGAAAAATGCCCAACATGTATTCATGCTGATACACTAAGACATTTTCTATTCAATTGTCGTGACGTCCAATCTATCTGGGAGTATGTAAAAATTAAACTGTCAACTTCGAATAATAACTTACCAATACAATTGAACACGAGCAATATAATATTCGGTTTGATATCTGGGAGAAAAGCACACAACCTCATCATTCTATTGGCAAAACAATATATTGTGAACTGTAAATTAGGTGCAACATATTCGGCTCCAAACGTAGAGGCTTTCAGAAAAATAGTAGATCAACATATTCTTACGGAAAGAACTGCCGCGTTTAAGGGTAATAAGCTAGACAATTTCCTCGAAAAATGGAAAGGATTTGTGACAGATCACTCGTGAACGCTGCTCCAATTGGGATGTACAAATTTGGGAATCGATAATATTTGCTTGAGAATTGGAGGAAAAATGAGAGGACGAAGCCGACCTCTTGAGGCAAAATGACAGCACGTGTGCTTCTTAGCTGGGTTGTAAGTGCGGTAATGGATCTCTTGTCATCTGCGTGTGTTGCGAGTGTGTGTAGGTGTGTATGTACGTGTATGTTTGTGTGAGTTGATGATGGGACCGGTATAATAATAAACTGCTAAATCTGAAAAAAAGTTCGTTCTGTTTGCCGAGTGCCAAACAATACGCTTTATCAGCTAAAAAAGGATTTAGACGATTTTGAGTCACAATTTCAGATCATGTTTGGGAAATATGTCGATTTCAAGTTTGTCCTCACCGGGGATTTTAACCACTGCTTGCGTAAGGAACAGTGTGAGTGTAGGCCTCAGTTGCGACAGTTATTTGAAAATTACAGATTCAGCATTGTTAATACAACTCGTAATACTTACCGACCAGCTGGTACCATTCTTGATGTTATTGCCACAAACTGTCCTGAACGTGTCCGTCGGAGCGGCGTGACCAGGTGTCATTTAGATGGGCCGCATGACTTTACGCGCATTGTACTGCGCGGCCCCGACGCACAGACGCGACAAGTAGCTTGCTTCTGTAGCACTTCATTATATATGTAGCTGCAACAGAGTAATGTGTAGCTGTTTTGTGATTTGGAAAAAATACTGCTGGTAGTGGTTGTTGTTTCATTCAGCCAAGGCAATGGGAGTAGCAGTAGCGGTTTCAAGAAATTGTTAGAGGTGCACGCCCCTGGTCTTTAGTGGCCTTCCTATGCAATATAGTGGAGTGGCAGTTTCATGAATTTGGTAGCGGCGCCCACCTCTGGTCTTTAGTGAGCTGTCCTGAACGCCCTGTCAAGAAGCCTGCTGCATTCTGCACTCTGGCAATTACAAAGTGCTTACACACAGGGTCATGTACATGTTCCTCATAGTCTATTTTGCTGTATGCATCTATCTCTTCTCTGTTGCATATGTTCTAGTCATCAATTATATATTTTTTGGTCTGCAGCAAATTATATTTTGTGTGCAAAATATGCCTGTCCAACTCTAAAAAAGTGTTTTGTTTCCATTGTATTTGTCTCAAGTGGCGATCTTCTTTCTCCTGCAGGTTCCCTCGACATCCTAGAGTAAAAGACAAGTGGCTCAGAGCTTGTCGAAGGGAAGCTGTGGAAAACAACTCGGGAGTATGTATTCGGAATTTTCCCGAGGAGGACCTTTCGTGCACTTCTTCTGAAAGGATACGACTGAAGGGAGCAGCAGTGCCTACTCTGCGGGTGAGTACATATACCGCTGAAAGTTGAACTTGATTGTTTGTTTTTGCGCTTTTCGCTTCTTTGTGATTTTTTGCCTTTTAATATCGTTTTTGTTTCTCCTTTTTGCTTTTTCATTAATACGTTTTGTCTATTTGTTTTTGTGTTTTCTTTTATTATATTTTTATTGCACACCACTTCGCTTATTGCATTATTGCATTGCTGCTGGATATACGTTATATATATATATATATATATATATATATATATATATATATATATATATATATATATATATATATATATTGATATTGATCTATCTGAACCAGTGTTCAAGGTATGACATTTTTGACGACATCTTGTTGGTGTGAATGCCCTTGGAGACAGGAGCGAGTGGTACAAATTTGATCAATCCCATGCCAATTTGTGAGACAGGTGTGAGGAAGGTGACACTTAAACCAACAAATAAGGTCTGAATGGTTATTAAGACACAGAAGAGGGCCTTATAAAAAGTCCTTAATTAAATAACTAATAATAGAGGTAACCATGCAACTTTTGGGTAGGAATGGGTACATTTTTCTCCCTGATATGTGGCAGATTGGTGTAAATTTTTGGAGACTGGTGATGCGAGAAATTTACATGACTGGTGCGAGTCGTCTGGCCTGCTGCCATACTTTGCAGACTGGTATATGAATTAGTTTCTCCACAGAGGACATGTTCAGGAAAGAGTCTGCACCATTATTAACCTCCCCAGTCAATATTTGAGGAATTGTGAAATAAAATAAATAAGTTATCAATGTAACCTTACTTAACAGAATAATCTCCCTGAAATAAACAAAGTGAAATGAAAAGTACCTACCTCTAACATGTTAGAGGGAGTTTGGTAATTTCATTATGAGTTTTGAAGTGAGATACAAATGCATTAGATCCAATATACAGTTCGACTAGCGTTGAATCGTATTTCAAATAC